>CM022533.1:19874158-20281658 GCA_012273795.1 Dendrolimus punctatus
CTAGGGGTAACTAATGGATATTTTCTAGGTCAGCATGCTCCATCTTCGATTTCATGATCGCTACATTAAACTTGATCATGGTCAAACATCTATTTATATTATTTTTTTTAACTCGATTTATCGATCCAAGCGAGTGTAACCTCGCCATAATAACATGTTATGCGTTCGATATAAAGTAGAGTGTGTATATCCAGTTTTAATGTATTTGGAGATACGAGTGAAAAAAATCGCAAGAACCACGACATGCTGTCATGCACCCACATAATGGTGGAACGACCTTTTATACGAGTTATTTATACAAAAAAGTAAATTGAACATGAATCTCCATATTACCCGTGTAGTCCATCCATTGACGTGCCACTTTTAGACGTGTTTAGACAATACTATTTTGTTAAGTTTTTAAGGTACAGTTAGACATGCTCATTGCAAGCATGCTTCTATTGAGCAGTTGCTACCTAGTAGCATGTGTGTAGGAATGTTACTCAAAATTAGCATGCTCATTTCGAGATTGCTTAAAAATCAACAGGCGTGCGATTTTTGAGCATGCTACCTGCGGCGCGGGTGGAAGGGAGCGTGCTTTAAGCGCGTCTAAACAGGTTGCCTATAAAAACTAGCATGCCTATTGCTAGCAAATATAAACTGTTCATAAGCATGCTCGTATTGAGTCTACTCAATAGCACGCTTTTTAGCATGCTATTTTAGAGCATGTGTAACAGTACCTTTACCAGACAGTATAAGTGTTTGCAGTTGTTAGAGGCCTCCCTGGTATAAATTATCGTCCTATCCACTTAATAGTAGACTTAACAATTATTGTAGGTAACTAGTGCCCACTTCGCTGGGCTACAGAAAAAAATATTAATCACAATCAAATATACCCAATGTCACTCAGGAATAATGTAGCTTTCCATTGGTGAAAGAATTTTCAAAATCGGTTTAGTAGATCCAGAGATTACCCCATACAACGACACAAACTTTACACCTCTTTATAATCTAATATATAAAATTCTCGTGTCGCGGTGTTTGTAGTTAAACTCCTCCGAAACGGCTTGACCGGTTCTCATGAAATTTTTCTGTGCATATTGGGTAGGTCTGAGAATCGGACAATATCTATTTTTCATCCCCCTAAATGTTAAGGATAGTCCACCCCTATTTTTTTTTTAATTTTAGATAATTCTTTATTTTTTTATGATACAGCATTAAAAAATGCATACAACCCTAAAGTTTCAACCCTCTACAAACAACCCCTATTTTTTCGGGCAGGACGACGTCTGCCGGGACAGCTAGTATTAGTATATGTATATGATCTTCAAAAATGTTCTCCACTGGAATATACTTTAAATAAACCCCTGGTTTAAAATATCTGCCATAACAACCTTGAGTTTTAGTCCGACTTCGGTGGCCAGATTCCAGAATCCACCACCTCGTTCGAAGCCGACAGCACAGTGGTAGTGCCATTCGTGTTGCAAATGTCCATAGGCGATGATGATGGTTTTCCATCATTGAACCATCAGCTTGTCTGTTGTACTGTTGTAACTTTTTAGCGATAGGGTGACCCCATCGCTAAGAAGTTTTTACAAAAAAATAATTACATGACGAATTGAAACCTTTTTTGAAGTTGGTCAAAATTGTTGAAACCTTAGGTAAGTCATGTTACCACTTACCAGCTCCTAACATTATAGCGTAATAGGGAGTTTACTCCGAAATCTTAAATAGAAGAACACAAAAGTTTTGTTCTCACCTTTTAACAGATAACAAAGGTATTATTGTTGGTAAGTCATTAAGTTGAGGATTTTCCTTTGTTTAAACGTGTTAAAATCGAAATCCCTTATCAGCAACAATAATTGGGGCCCAAACGAAATGACTCACAATAACTGATCTAATATATAAAATTCTCGTGTCACAGTTTTCGTTGCCATACTCCTCCGAATCGGCTTGACCGATTTTGATGAAATTTTTTGTGCTTATCCGGTATCTATGATAATCGGCCAACATCTATTTTTCATCCCCCTAAATGTTAGGGGTAGTCCACCCCTAAATTTTTATTTTTATTTTTTAGACAAAATATGTAATTTTTATTTTTTTATGATACAACATACAAAAATACATACAACCCTAGATTTTCAACCCTCTACGATCAACCCCTATTTTTTACCGGGCAGGACGACGTCTGCCGGGACAGCTAGTAAATATATAGTTTCTTGGAAAAGTGGCTTTTATTACATACGAAGAAAATAAAAATAATGTATATGTATTGATTTTTAACTTTACGGACTCTAATGTACTCTTAATATAGATTGAACTGAATTTAAATTAACCATCCAAAGACATCTTAACTAATACAATTGTGAAAACAGACAGACGCAGAAAGCTATTTTTCCAAATTAGAAGGGCGCGGGTACGATCCTAACCGGAACGAATGCACCACTTGGTCAGTTTTCTGATCAAATGTGCATATTGTTACCATTAACTACGTATTACCAACAGTGAAGGACAACATCGTGATGCAACCTGCACGTGGAGATAACCGATGTGTCAAACCCGCCAAGCCGTGATGGCTATAATGACCGTTCCCCATAACGGGAGCAGTGGGACATTTATGGGCTGATATTTTTTTTAATAGTTTTTTAGTCATTAAGTGTGGTTAGGGTCTGATCTGACAACACATCGGGCTACGGCCTCGAGATCTATTTTCTTCCATTTTGCCAGTGACTATTTTTTTTTAAATTATAACGTTGTTTTCTGGCTGTGTCCGAAATACTCATGGACTTTATGGAGGCCGATGGACGATAGCCTCGTTTTTATTACTAATTTCTTTATAATAGACGTCCTAATATATAGTTATTCGTACAAAAGTCCATGCCTTGGTTGTTATATAACGAAGACCCGAATGTTCAAGTCAAGCCATGCATGCGGACTGATGCTTCGTACAAGGCGTCGAGGGTAGGCTTCAAGTTTCGTATGAAATTTAATATTTTAGTGAAGTCAGACAAAGTTTTATTAAATAACTAGGATATGCACACAATTTCCGGGACACAGCATTAAAAAACGAATTTAAGCTATCTTTTTAGTGAAAACTGTGTCGAACTACTACAAACCGCTCCCGGTAGAATTCTTGGGGGATTCCCCGGATTAAAGTCAGCCAATTTATTACATTAAATCTGATACTGATCGGTAAAAAAATTACATTGGAATTCGTTTTTTTTATCTGACCATTTTAAATAATTCCCAGAAAAATTCCCGCGGGATTCCCAGTATGAAAAGTATCGCAGAGTTTAAGTCTAGGAATTAGCTGTCGATCAGCGACATCTGCATCGAAATCGGTTGCAGTAGTTTTTACGTGAATCCCGAACAAAACCTATATATACATGGCAGTATCTTATTTCAAAGGTCATTTAAAAATGCGACATAATATTATATCTCAATATTACATATATATTGTAAGCCAATAGATGAAATTCTTCTACTTAGTGTGGTATATCAAGTGGAAACACTTATCTATTATTTTGAGCTATTTTCTCAGTGATAAGGGAAAGTGAATATATTTTACAGTATATTGATATATTGGTATGCAACACGAACCCTAATGTTTAATATATTATTCTTTGATATTGTTCAAGTTTTAAATATTAAATTTCACTTTAGAGACCTCTACACAATGTTTACACAAAACATTTAGCAAATTGTAATATATACAAGTATGTACAAAGCAAAACCCCTACATGTGGCAAAGTTCATATCTGTAGCGTCAGCAGTAACTACGACAAACATGGAGACACCGGAGTAAGAGCATAAGGGCTTCTTTTTATTTTAATTATTCATTACACTACGCCTCTCTAAATCAGGATGATGTAATAAAAAAATAGAGTCCGAATTTTTAATTAGGCGATACTAATCCTCTGTACCAGGCACCTATATCAGTGATAGTGTAATAAGGGTTTTAGGTATAAGAATCTAGAAATTAAAGGCGTAATAAAATAAATCTTGCAGACTATCTCCTTAATCCAAGTGTCAATCGGTTTAGCAATTAAAATTGACGGTGCTTTCCTACTGATTTAACAAATGATTAGAAAGTTTGATGAGACACGTTTCACTGTCTTCTAGAAAGCAACAAGGATAATCGGCTTTAAATCTTGATAAGTTATTTAGGCGTGTTAATTCGTATTCAAGATTAAATCTTATTCTTTTCTACCTTATTCTGAAACAATTCTCCTACGCAGTAATTGAGATGTAATACGTCCAAGTTGAAAAATACGTTCGACTTCAGAAAGAGTTTACGGCTTGTGACATTTCAATATATTTTAATTATAATTTAATATTTGATTCATTCAATTTAATATTTCATTTCAGAAACAATATATTATTAGATTAACGTACACAACATTATACTCTGACCATACGTAATTCACTAGAAATTTGAATAATAAATAGTAGTAAATATCGACCCCTTGGGGTTGAAATCGGTTTCCCAGGGGGACGAAAAATGAAAACTGATTTTGGGGGTCAGCGAGGTCAAAAAAATTGTCCCCTATTTTTAAACACAACTTCTTATTCAAAACTTTCAAGGTACTATATAAATAATTTACTGAATTTTATGTCTATTTATTCTGCTAAATTTTGATGATAAAATGATGTCAAGTTTACTCACTTAAACAACCGCAAAGATTTTTACAGTAACTTGGCTATGGGGGCCTGAGGAATCAGTTCATTTTGGAGGAGGGGTCTCGTGTCTAAAATAGTTTGGGAATCCATAAATTATATCACTAGTTGCGTTTATGCATACCCCTTATTCGAAGAAACAAGCAATTTTATACAGAAACTTTATTATCTATCTATTTATCCATTCTACATAAACATTGCGAACTAAAAAAGAAATATTTAAAAGATTCCTTTGATAAAAATTTATTATGCTATCATGGAATAAATATTCAAATTATATTAGTTAAAAAAAACTACGACCTTGAAAATTACCATAATAATTCAGCTCATCGCATTCTTATCTTATTATTTTATCAAACGGACAATTTAATGATTAAATAAAAAATGCCTACATTCTTTTACTCAGATCTTAATCTGTAAGGCTGTCTTTACACCAGTAAGTGTTGCTCGCATACTAAGGCTAAGCGCGTTTAAACAGTACTTCTATTCACTTCAATTTTATTGTTCAATAAATTAGAGGTAAAACAAATATAGTACAATACATTTAGTCAGAATATTTTTCATAACGCCCTTTTTAACTGTTTCACTAAGCAGTAAAAATCTCATTATTGTGTATGTCCGAAGTTAAAAAGTCACTTATTAAGATAGTTATTTACTCTCATACGATTCTAAGGCTAAGCGCATTTAAATATTAGCCGTAATAACACGGGTTCACTTCTATTTTTACGTTCGATAAATAAGGGGCAAAAACAAATAAATACAATACACTTAGTCAGAATATTTTTTATTAGTGCCCTTTTTTAACTGTTTCACTAAGCAGTAAAAAACTCATTCTTGTATTTATAAGCAGTTAAAAGTCACTTATTATAAAACTTATAAAGCGTACTTATTTTTTGTTTATGTTCCTCCATTTCTACCTAAATTAAAAGTCAGAAATTAACCAACTAACTTTGACTTTACTGAAGAGATCACTTTTTAGCGATAAGACCGCCCTTTGTACATAACTAGATATAATTTTAGTCTTTAAGTTCATGTTTGTATAGGTGTACAATGAAGAGTTATTTATCTATCTATATATTTTATAATCTCTTCGATTTAAGGGTCTTTTTGATAACAATAATGATTATCAATTAGTGATATTGTGACCAAGAATGAATGTTCTAGCACGTTTTAAAAAATACCAGAATATTTCTCAATTATGATATTTGGAGGAAATTTAGCTATATAGGTCCTTAGATACGAAGATAAGACTATAGCCCATTTGTGATATGATAAAGCAGGTTAGTTAATACGTAAACAAGTTTTCGAAACTTTTTGTGTTTGTCTAAACACAAGATCAAATTTATCCAAGGTCACATCGTTAAAGCATATTCTCTCTTACGTTATATATGTAATAAAATATGTTTTTATTAAAAAAAAATAACTCCCAAATTTTCGGGCTTGTGTTTGAATATCACTGATTTCTTTATATCTCCTTTACTCTCAATTACATATCTGACTGCCAGCCCTAATATTGACCAACCATTATATTAATTCGAATATGAATATATATATGAAAAAAAGAGACAGAACCCTAATATTAATTTTACGGTTTTATTACACCGTGGTAAAGCTAAAGTGGACTGAACCTACATTAGGCATTGTTATACAGTGCATAATAGAGTACCAAGTGAAAACTTATGTAGATATGTATATGCCAAATGTATGGAAATCAGCAGAGCGAGTACATAAACATTATTTGAACATTTGACAAATACTGCCCCAAGATATAGAATGAGAATTTTTCTAAAAAAAAGTCTCCCATGTTATTAATTTTTCAGTAGCGTTAATTGTTTAGGTGCTAAAAGAACATCTTAAAATACCTTTTTGGCAGTGTGCACGTCATTAATCAGCTTCCCGATATGCCATCTTGTCCATTAGGCTGGTATAGCCGGGCCGGATTTACACGTTATAGCTTAATCGCCTTGGGAATATCTGTTTCGTGTACTTTTAAATTATATAAGAACTTTCACTAGCCCTTTGGACAGAACATAATGCAAGGGCTTTGTGTTCTATAATTAAACAATTTATATTCATAGTATTATTACTAAGTCACTACCTAGCTCTTTATGTTTATATCTTTTGAATCCTTAAAGATATTTTAATGAATACACAGACAAGTTTGTTTAGAAAGACAGAAAATATTTATTTGAAGAAATAGCGACGTCGTTACATTGTTTATACATTATTATACACAGAGCATAATTTGAGAATTTGTACGCCGCATTTTCAGCAAACAAGGTTTGCACTCAGTATATTGTTGTGCTGGATTTATATCCGACACAACGCTGATTTAAAAGAAATTTCTGTTTCTAAATCGATTATTGAAATCTGTATAGCTGTATGAAAGTTAATTTAAGACAATTTTTAGATCAACACGGATTTTTTTTACACATGATCATTAAATTATAGGCCTTATAAAACAGCAACATTTCACTATAATGTTCAAATTTTAAAAACACAGATAGCACGTTTATTTTATACATCGAGTAATTGAATGTTTGTCTCAAACAGGCTTCGAAACAGCCCAATACATTACAATAAAAACGGTAGGAATTAAATAGCAGTTTTCGTTCACTTTATCCACGCCTGACATGACATTACCGCGGGATTCCCGGTACACAAAGAACCACATCATTTGAAAAGGAATGTAAGCTATCGCTTTAGTGAACTGTGCTGGAATAGGCTGATTTTTGTGCACCCTAAATTACAAACCGCTCCCGAGAAAATTCCCGCCGGATTCCCGGGATAAAAAATCACACATTAGATAAAATTTGCTATCGATAATTGAAAAAATCACGTTGGATATCGATTTTTTAATCTGGCCATTTTAAATCATGCTCAAAAAAAATTCCCCCAAGATTCCCAGCATAAAAAGTAACATAGATTTTAAGACTAAGAATTGGCTGTCGATCAGCGAAAACCTTATCGAAATCGGCCGAGTAGTTTTTACGTAAATCCCGAACAAATAATCAAAGCGACAAGAAATCTAAATTGCAAAGTGTTCTCCATCTTTTGTTTTTAATAATAGCTTCAATGTACACAAATGACATGTTTAGAATTTTTTAATGTTATAGATTTCGGCAGGATGCAGAAGAAATAAGTCTCGCGCAAACAATGACGGTCGACACAACTAGTCTCAAATATGTCCAATTGTCCATATGCTCTTCATTTTCGTATTAAGAACATTTCTTATACCTTTCCTTCATTATACTCCATATACAGAGAGAGAGAGAAAGAGCCCGAAGTGCTAACCGTTCACAAACAAAACCAGTTACTATCAAATACAACAGTCGCACGATACACCTACAACACCAGCAGTGTTATTTTCCCACGTCTATTTATGTATAGGCATCTAATATGTGTTTGTCCTTATCATTACCCTAGGAATAGTAAGAGACGACGAGATAGTTGTGTACTTATGTAGTCTGTTTTGTATGCAGACCCGTTCCTCTAGGACGCGGTGTTAAAATATTAACGCTTGAATAAGTCCCATTTTACTCTAAATTTAAGTATATCAATTAATTTTAAATATATAAATATAAAAACTATGAAGGGTTGAAAATGAGGAGTAATAATCGCAGAGACGAAAACAAAGAAGATTACTGTTTTATTATGCTACGTTCATTTCCAATAAATAATAAAGTTGTCCCGTACCTATCAGTCCATTTATAGCGAAGAGTTTCCTAAAGTAGAACAGCAGAGATTTTTGACATTTTGCTACAACCCTAAAAAAGTTTCCTAATATCAAGATCTTTGTACTTTGTTTATCATATCAATTAAATCATTTACTGTTGTCAATCACAATTGAAAAGGACCTTGAGGTTATTATAAACTGTTTTACTTCCTTATAACAAATTTGTTACTTTGTCATGTAGTCAATTGGGCATAATTTTATAGACACGTTTTGTAATCAATTCGAAAACATATCATATAAAATTTTGAACGTTAAATACCGTAAAATGCGGGGAATCGGGACACTTTTTAACTTCGACATTGATTTTTATCGTTTTTTTTTTGTAGTTACAGTAATAAAACAGAGATCATAATGGTTCCGGCAATTTAATTTTTCATTTCTAATGCATTAAGATATAGTTTATTAAAGAATAATCATAAAAAGTTACAAAAACTCACTTGTCCCTATTCACCCAGGCGTTGGGGTGAATCGGATCGCTTAAGGGGTTAATAGAGTTTTTCGCTAGGGCTGACACTTTCATACTACAGGCAGGTACCTACAATACCTACCTGGTAGGTATTGTAGGTACCTGCAGGTTTTTAAGCTAGGTACGTGGGTACTTGACATATACCTACAATTTTTTAAAGTGTCAGTCTTCTAATATATTATCATAAATGACCCAATATTTTGAAGTACGTAAATTTAAATCCTACCACAAAGTGTAACACGTAACATCAATGTGTATATAAGGTCGCAAATAAAACTTGAGGTTTGTCCTAATTCACCCCCTAGACCCTATTCCCCCCGTTTTACGGTACCTTAAGTTTTTAAATATCCCAATAAAAAATATTTAAAATACAATCTAAACAACATTTTATTTTTTATGTATGTGATTTCAACTCGAATGCAGTATTTAAGTGCAAACTAATTTCTTAAACATATGATCGATTTAAACAAATCTTTGTTGGTCTGTCTGAATATTTATCCCAAATAGGCTCCGAAACAACTTTTAATACAAATGTATGGAATTAAGGCGGATTTTTTTTAATAATCGGCAGACGAGTACATGCACTATATCGATCGTGGAACTTCAGTGAACTAGGCCTGCAAATGCTCAACCAGTTTAACCATAGACGCCGTCTGTAATTTTCGTATATATTCCAATTTAATATCTTGCTGTTAAAGTAACTTGAGATGCCTTGGGTCTAGACCTCAACGCTTAAAAATCGCCGAGATGTATCCTTTATAATTATGTATTTGCGGAGTGTTATGGCTTCGTGCTGTGTAGCAGCTGTTCCGTTGTTGACAGTTGTGTCTGCAAGCTAGGAAACCCCAAAGTGTCACACGGTGCTTCCCAGCTTCAAGATACAAAACAAAACTCAGCCTACTTGCTCGCCATACTCTTCCTTTCACATCCGAGTCCGGTATTCATAAATCTTAGCGAGACAACTCACAGATAAAGTTACAGGTGTAAGGCCAGTCTTAGATTATAAAGCTGAAACTTCTAGAAAAAATCAAAGTGATAGAACTCAACAAATACTTTCAACGAAAATCCCTTTGAGTAATTTTTGAGATATGGTGTGTTTACGATGTTTGGATTTCAGATCGAAATCATTTTCTCACTTTACTATAGTTACACATTAATAATTAATAGTTTTACCTAAATACAACAAGCGATCGAAAAACAAATTAATTAAAATTCAGGGTAAGTTCTTGTACACCATTTCATCGCTATAAAGTATAATCTTCTATTTTACCTTACTAAGGAGCTAGTTTACAATTACAAGATACTATAGGCCTATTATTCTACATTAGATCTTTATTTCTAATAATTGTTATGTCACATAACAATGATTACGAAACCAGTCCAGTCTAAACTATTTTTTATTAAACCTCGCTATGCAGTTGTAAACATACCGTTAGGCATTACTTTGCTGCAGCGGGAAAGAGAGAGATTTTTCCTTTCTGTCTATCTATCATTATCACGAGCCTTTTTGGACATAAGTTCAGTCGTTATGCTTTTGACATTGTCCAAATTCTGTTGTTTCTTTACCATTATATCCAGCATTTAAGTTACCGTTACGTTGGCACCTTAATTTGTCTGGGCTCTTCTTTTCGGCTCTTCCCACCTCCCGCATTCAAAAATAGGCGCCGCGGTGTCCACTTTTTCGCAATATGGGCAAGTGCTTTTCGAATCCTACATAAGTAGTTGTGGAAATAGCCCTAACCAGTTAGCACCTGTTGTCCAGTCTAAACTATTGGTACTATAAAATATGTCGTACTGTTAATTTTACAAAAGAAGTTTCTCAAATTAACTATATAGGGCTTATCTCTTATCTCTCTTAAGAGAAGAACAGCGCATTTGTAGAACCTTTAGTATTACAAATGTCCATAGGCGATGGTAACCACTTTATAAGGTGGGCCGTCAGTGTGTCTGCTGAACTCATGTAATAAAATAAATCATGTATCTATCTCGTAAAATAATATCTTATACAGATTTTAGCCATGAAGCACTATTTTTCGCGTAGACAAGACCATCAACTACTAAAAATATTATTACCAATACAAACGATTTACATTAAATTTTAAATGCCTTTCGTTTTCATTAAACGACGTCCATTGATAAATACAGAGCTAGTAATAAAAAAGTTATATGTGCATCATTTTACATAATTGATTTCACACCTGCTTGCGAGTTCTTCAGCAATTCTCAAGTAATTTCAAAGTTATAATGCAACTAAGTCTGTTAAAACAAGGGTATCCAAGTCTTGGTAAATTATTTTGTTCATTAACAATGCAGGTATTATCTTATATATAAAATTCTTGTGTCGCGGTGTTTGTAGTTAAACTCCTCCGAAACGGCTTGACCGATTCTCATGAAATTTGTCATCCCCCTAAATGTTAAGGATAGTTCACCCCTATTTTTTTTTAATTTTAAGATATTTTTTATGATACAGCATTAAAAATACATACAACCCTAAATTCTCAACGATCAACTCCTATTTTTTAAGGCAGGATGACCTATGCCGGGACAGCTATTATATCCGTGCAGGAACGGAGAAAGAATACAATTTCCTGCGGCCGGGCGGCCTGTCGTAAGAGGCGACAAAACAACCACACAGACAGGTGGCAGGGTATTATATATATATATATATATACTCGACTGGATGGCGACCACCCCTGGTCTAGAGTATGCCGCCATAACAACCTTGTGTTGTGTTCCGGCATTAGTGACCAGGATCGAGTCCCTCTTAAGAGAGCAGCACACCTTTGGTGTCGCAAATTTCCATAGGTGATGGTAACCGCTTTCCATCAAGTGGGCCGTCTGCCTGTCTGCTGATCTACTGCAATAAAAAAAAGCTAGTAATATATAAAAACAAGGTGCGAATATTTTACATGCTTACATATTATTACGCCTGTTCCCTATAGAGGTAGACGTAGACGGCCTCTGTGGTTGAGCGGGCTAAGCCTTTGCCGGCCTACCTCACTGCAACGCAGAAGCTCCGGTTCGATTCCTGATATAGTAAAATTCGGAAACGTATTTTCTCCAGTATTTACTATGGTCTGGGTATCTGGGATCAGCCTCAGAGTAGAGTAGCTCGTTGTATATTACCCATAACACAAGCTCAACTTGCTTAATTTGGGGAAATACAATATGTGTGTTTGTCTGCCGATTATTGTTATTATTATATCTTTCAAGACCACGGGCCATAAAAATGGCCCGGACTTTTGGAGGGCTTGCGTGGGGCCATGGGGAGGCCAACACGTAGAGGCCCCTTGACAAATTTAATGTAAAAATGTGTCGTGACATTGACCGGCGATTATCCCTGTCTACACCATACAATAATGCACCCAAGGACAAGCCCCAGCCAGTGTAGGACTATTGTGGGAAATAAGAAGAGAAAGTACCGGGCTATTGGGGTGAACTGTTAGTGGTACTAGCGGTCTGGGAATATGGGGACTATGGCGTCTGCCCGTCGCAATGTTTAGGGAACATGGAAAAATGGGCAGACGGTGACTCGCCACTCCCTGCATGGGCCCCTAAAAATGCCATAAAAGGCAACATGGGTTATTATTATATTATTATAGTATATTATTTTATTATTATAGGGGTAGGACAATAGATGTCTACTTGACATACGTCTTTTGCTTCGTCTACTTTTCTACAACTTCGTTTAATTTTTGAAATCGTTGTCAGGGTCTGTGTAAATAGACAGCGAGAAAGGTTGACTCTTAAGCGTTTATGATTTTATTCTGAGTGCAGTTATGAGACTTTCTTTGGTCATCAATAAATATTAAAGCAGCAAAGTTGTATCTAACATTTAAAAACTAATCCATTATAAGCTTTCTTTTATTTACAGCACAGTTTAACACACTTTAAACATCTAAGACTTAATACCAAGCTTTCATGTAGAATGAATTTATATGAATTTTGAAACAATGCTTTTCAAAATAGGGGTCATTTGAATTCATTACACGCGTCGCAAATAAAATTCGACTTTAACAAAAGAGAAACAAAGTTGTCAATTGTGTGAAAAGAAATTTAAAATACAGTAGCTTTACACCGCCCAATGATTACTACCTGTCAATGAAATATAGATGCAAACGTTAGGCTATTGTACTCAAATTTTGAATTCTCATTTAAAAATGAACCTTATTGCGTTTTAGGAAAAGTACCGTCTATTTTGTGGACAGCATATACAAATTTGTTATTATAATTCTAAAGCATCATACCAAGACATTGTCTCCCGGACATTTAAACCTTTTTTTTTAAACAGTTGGTATGGTCACGGGAAATGAACACAGTAACAGAGTAAAAAGAAGCGCAGGCTGTTGGTACACATAGAAAGGATTCAACTTTTATTTTTGTTTATATCCATAAACTATTTTTATTACAAACTACAGTTTGGATCGCATCAATTCTTGAGAAGCGATCAACAAAAAAGATGTCCAGGACAATTTGGTCTTATGGTTTAGACTATTTTGGCTATATGCGATTAGATTTTATTCGCTATACTTGGAATCCACGAACAATCAATATTTGCCTATCTTCCTTCGATGGATAGAAAGATCCCTTAAATAACCTTCTCTCAATATAATTATATTCAAGGAGGAAAATCGAAATCAAAATTGGTGTTAGATAGTACAAAACTACCAGTGGTTGTCACAAATGACCATGATTGCTGTATCTTGGGTATCTGATTACAATTCAGGTCCTATTTCTGCGATCTGTAATTATTTATTTTGATTTTGTATATAATTCTTTAACATTGTATCAAATTTATTATAATTTTTTTATACTTGTATGAGCCAAATGTCTAACATTAATTAATTTTAGCGGTAACGTAGCTGATACATGTATTCATTATGTATTTTTATTCTTCAAGAATGCTAATAATACCAGTATAAAAAACTTAAATAATAAAACTATTATAAACAAGGTAATAATCAATAATTTTACGTTTCCCGACTAAATTTTAATTAAAGAAGTAAATGAATAAAATATTCCAGCCCTATAAAATGAAACAACGTAAAAACTTAACCAGACATTTACATTAAAAAAGCAAACAATACAGCATGGACATATATAATAAACGTAATTGATATTAGATACACGACTTCTTGATTTTTTCGATATAATTCGTTATTTACGGAAACTATAGGTTACGTCAGTGGCATAATATATTTAAACAGGTATGTCTTTTTTGTTCTAACACCAAAGCCAAGGGAGATCTTTTATATGTTAATCTACAACGTTCGCTTTAATAATGACTTGGTATAAATGACTCATAGTATTCACGATTATAATATTAAAACATTAAATAACTGTTTGCAAAGGTATACGGTGCTCGATTATATATCTTTTGGTTTCTTCATTTGCGTACTCTTTAAGTATACCAGGGAACACTACTGTTGAGGACTTTTTAGTTCATTACAGGCTGGTTTATGTTAAATATAGAATTGTCTGTGTCAGTAAAACTGTAATGTAAGAAATTGAAAATTATATTATCTTTGTACAAACAACTCGTTTCTCTTCCGTCTACATCTATACCACCAAAAAGTACTCTACCGTACTGCAGGAGAGTGCGTAAAGTGCATTTTTGACTTGACTTTATGTTGTTGGTCCGAAGACCTCACAACTTTACCGGGGTTTTTGGGGTGAGCGCCTTCGCCTAAGGCGCTCGAGCCCGTGGGCAACTTGCTTGAGGGAGCTCCCTAGGGAGTTTTACCTCGGCTGGACTGTTGCCAGAATAAAAACAAATGCACGAACGAAAGGTGTTTATCACAATCGTAGCAAGTGAAAATCCATTGTCTTGAACAATCGCTATTGGACACAGGCGGGAATAACATATATTTATGTTAAGAAGGATATATTATTCATAATGTTTGGACATATAAAAACTTGTGGTGGCATATAATGGTTAGCGCACTCGTCCTAAACTCAAAGGGCGCCGGTTCGAATCGTGGCCGTAACGCACGCACCACTTAGGCAGTTCTTTTGACCTAATGTGCATATTGTTACAATTACCACGTGCTAACAACGGTGAAGAAAAACATTGTGATGAAAACTGCATATCAAGATAACAGATGTGTCAAACCCGCTAAGCCGCCTTAGACAAGCGTGCCGGGTATACTATCCGGTTCCCTATTTCGGGACGTTTGTGGCCTGTTTTTATTATTTTATTATAAATATATGAAATACACACAATATTGCACAGTTAATTTTGAACAACATTTTATTTAACATAGGTGTTGAATAATAGATATCTGACTTCAGAGTATTGATTGAATAAATACTCACCTTAAACGAGACATTGAGCCTTGAGATTTGACCGTTTCGTTTGGGTTTTTGGGTCATATAGTCTTACAATTTGTCGTGTGAATAATTAATAATAATACACCGCCGTATGTCTATTACTACTAGTTATTATTATTGATTTTTAATACTATAGCTACTCGGCTGCACCGTTTGTTTGTAAAAATGAATAAAACTTTTATGAATTTTAAGAGTCAAATTATTAATATTGTTACGAGTTTGCGGGACTCGAATTAAAATGCCGTTAGAATTATTATAGAGTTTATTAGAACTATACAACGTTTAACACAGTTACAAATATAACCGAATGCAAAAAATCCAAACGTAATGCAGAAGATCGTAATTCAATAAAACGCGCAAAGTACGTCACTATTAGATTCCCGAATGTACACACGTCACGCCCGTATTGTGTAGCTCAACTGAACCCCTCTCTCAATCAGGCCGTCGTTTTAGACTTCACTAATGCAAATGTGACCGCCCAGCAACGTCGCATAATTTTATAGAATTAGCTTGTGTTTATAATCCTCAACATACGGCTAATGATGCTCTTGAGCGAGTAGAATAGGCTGTTCTCCATAATAACTAGAAACGTATGCCAATGAATAAAAGAAGACGAGCATAAGAGGATTACAATAAGTTCAAAAGCCAACATGCAATAAAATGCGCTTTTACAGTTCTTTCTATGACAACGTAGGTATTTATTAGTGAATTATAAAAACGCGATTGATAAAAGTAAGCTCTATCTCGAATTTTATTTAAATCCGTTAAGTAGTTTTCACGTGATACTCATACAAACAGATAGACAAACAAAGAAACAGTCAAAAATTCTTAAAAATGCACTTTCGGGATCTCCTGGTTCGAATTACCCTGTCTGATTATTTCACATTATTAAAAGCATTACACAAACTCAAGCCATTTACAGATTTATTATAGTATAGATTGGTGCGCTTGTTAATAAAGTGAAAATCACTCAATGATATAATTAAGAAGTTCTTGCATTTCCACAGTTGTGCAGCGTGGAACCATACCTCTATATCTTTGAATCGACGTTTTAGTATTTAAATCATATATTTTTAAAAATTAATAACATTAAACATTGCAATTAATTAAGTTTCTTTTCAATTTCTTATTTAAATAATTTAAATTAAGTGTTATAAAAGAGTCATGTTTCCGCAAGCATTATGCAGGTACTTAAAATTACGATGAATAAGTGTAAATTAATGACATCTAGCAAACAAAGAGAAACTATGGTTAGTTTCTCAAGGCAATCCATTAAATAACTGATTTGAATAAGAACAACATTCTTATAGCCCGTGGTCTTAAATAACATCCAAAAATAATAAATAATAATCGGCAAACACTTACACACACCAACACGTTGTATACCCCCAAGCTAAGCAAGTTATGCTTGTGATATGGGTAACGTACAATGTAAAACTCTTGAACCGATCCCATATATCAAGATGTTGGGAAATAAATATATAATATATAATTATATATGTATAAACACACACACACATCCCTATTAATATTATAAACGCGAAAGTAACTCTGTCTGTCTGTTCCGTTTTCACGTAAAAACTACTGGACCGATTTGGCTAAAACTCAGTATATATATGTTTTCGATGCCGAGAATGAACATAGGATACTTTTTATCCCGAAAAATGGGATAGTTTCCGGGATAAAAATATATTTGTCTTTCTGTTTGTTATGCTTTTACGGAAGAACTAATGGGCCGATTTGGCTGAAATTCCGTACGTATGTAAAATTAAATACTGAGTATTATTTGAGTGTGTGTGTGAATAATTGAGTGTGGACAAGGGATAATTTTCATTTTGGCCTTTTTGGTCATTTTGGCCTATTTGGTTATTTTGGCCTTTTAGCTAATTTTGGCCTATTTGGTTATTTTGGCCTTTTTGTTCATTTTGGCCTTTTTGGTCATTTTGGCCTATTTGGTCATATTGGGCTATTTGCTCATTTTGGCCTTTTTGGTCATTTTGGCCTATTTGGTCATTTTGGCCTATTTGCTCATTTTGGCCTTTTTGGTCATTTTTGTCTTTTTGGTCATTTTGGCCTATTTGATCATTTTGGCCTATTTGCTCATTTTGGCATGTCCGTCACTGTGGTCTTTTGGTCGTTGAGACCATTTTGGCCTTTTTGGTCAAGTTTAGTAATTTATTTTGTTCCGTGGGCAAATATTTACATAAAAATTAATATGGTAATCTGTAGCGCTTGCTCTATAAACAAGAGAAACTCTAGTATATATATATATATATATATATATATATATACATATATATATATACATATAAATATAAAATAAATATAAAATATATATATGTAAATATTTATGGATATATATATATATATATATATATATATATATATATCCATAAATATTTACATATATATATTGATCACCCTAATATATATATATATATATTAGGGTGATCCAAAAAAAAATTAATTTTTTTTCCAAACAGGCTCAAAAGTTTCTTTTGGGTGTAAAAAAATTTATGTGAAAAGATGAGCCCATAATATTAATATTAAGATAGTAAGACCTTTTTTGTAGAACGTTTAATTCTCTATAAAGATTGGAACAGCGATTTTTCAATCAACCACTCGTTTGAACGGTACAAAAATCAGAAGAAGCAAAAATAAATTTTCCTGTGTTATTCTTATGGGAATTAAAAAAATGCGATGAGGGCAATATTAATATTAAGGGCTCATCTTTTCACAGATTTTTTTTACACCCAAAAGAAACTTTTGAGGCTGTTTGGAAAAAAAAAAAATTTTTTTGGATCACCCTAATATATATATATATATATATATATATATATATATATATATATGTATATGTATATATATATATATATGTATATATATATGTATATATGTATATATATATGTATATATGTATGTATATATATATATATATATATATATTCACAAAAAATGCAGGTATGGGAATATTTTATTGGTTATAATACGTTATAATTATCTTGCATTATATTACAAACAATTTATCATGTATTCTTTTGGATGCTTATTGGAATGCGAGAGGATTTATGTCAGAGTAAATGATTATAGAAGCAAAAGACATTGGGCGGACGCAAATAACTGAGAGAAGATGAAATAAAAAAATGGATATCGAATACTAGGCCTAAGGAGCTAGACGAGCAGTCTTCAACCACTCAACCACGGAGACTATCAATGCATGGACCTTTCGCCATTAGTACGGCCTTATTACACCACTATCACGTTATCACTCTATAGATAAAAAGCTCATCAATTTCGACTCATCCCTAATCAGAGAGTCACTCAGAACAAACTGTACATTTTTGTATTTTCACTTGAGTCATTGTCATTAGGTTTGAAGTGTTTTAGTCCCGTTACAAGGCGTAAAGCGTTGTCTATCGCCGTAAATACTTATTTAATTCTTAAAATACTCGTCACTATTGCCCTGAGATTATGTATGTACTAGGCAAAAACAAAATATCTTTACAAAATTATTCATAATTCTTTTCTGTTTAGTCTCCAAAAATATTTTTTAAATATGTTATAAAATGTCTAGCAAGGAAAAATTAATTATCTTTACTTCTACTTTCTTTCTTAGACATGTAGGGTTCCGGACTTTGTGATAGTTACTTTTTTACGTCTCATCTTGAGGTATCTTAGTCATGCCATAGTTAAACTGACAAAACATATTAACATGTTTAGAATAAAATATTTAAGGCTTTACAAGGACACCCTTAACGCAATATAACATAGGAAGTCACTACATAAGTATCTAAGTAACAAACATGAGCTAAATTTGACAGTTGACTTTCAATTATTATTCTCGATACTTCTTCAATATTTGAAATAGCAATCCACTCTTACCCGGTAAGAAGCAAACAACAAAGCATTAAGGAATAGGCAGTGGCAGACAGTCATGCAATGTATACTATGTTTTATATTTATAGCAAATCAAAAATGAACTTCTGGAATTCTACAACTTATGTTACGTTACGATTAGAAGATTCTTCTTGTAAAGTTTTTACTATTAAGATTAATTTATTATTAAGTTACTAACGCCTCTCGGAGTGCGGTCGGAATGGCGTCAAATAAGATAGTTGAATGATTTACAAGAATTTGATATCCGCATTTTGCTTTGAAATTTTGAGTTTTAATAGTGCACATGTCTATGCTACACACGGGATAATGCTATTGATTGTGTCACGCAGATAAAGTTAAGGGTTTAATGCGTTATTTGTTTTGTTACATTGTTAGTTTTATACCGACAAAGACATGCGCACCTGATGTATTATCCTTCCCGCATTCGTAGTTATTTTGTTTACTTCATGTTTGAAATTTGCAATTAGACAATACCCCATTGTTTTTGATTTCCACTTTGTTGGCCGTTCGCAGGAATATTTAACCATTTGTGCAGATTACGGTTTCTCAGAAACCCCAGTACACGCGGTCGATTTTTTGTATTGTGTAGTTAGTATAAAACAATGCCCGAACGGAGGGGTTTTTTTATTATAGTATAGGTTCGCGTTTGACCACAATCTTGCTCTATGTGGAGCAAAGATGTGGTCTAAGATGTAGGACGCTTACCTAGAAGGTACTTATTCACACGGGTGGGGCAGTCAAGCGAGGATTACGATACGAGCAAGACGTAGATTCGATGACCGCTATAGTGACGGACTTTGCGCGTGTTATTGAATCGTGCAGTTTGTACTAGTAGTGTCTAGTTATATTTGTACCTGTTTTATACGTGTTTGTATAGTTCTAATAAATTCTATAGTAGTTCCAACGGCATTTTAATTCGAGTCCTATATAGCTCGTAACATTACTAATCGTTAATGATGTTAAATATAAACAGATAATGTTTGTATATACACTAGCCATGGGCGCCGCCGCCCCCGTGCGCAAATACGTTAATGTTACTTGAGTTGTAAACAGTTTCTACACTATTTTTGTACATACATACATACATAACTTCACGCCAGGTCCCTTGCGGGGTAGGCACGAACAATAGAGCGCCATTTAGGCTTATTCTTACACACCTCACTTGCTTCTTTGACATTCATAGTTCTTGTCATGCACGCTCGTCTGTTCTTAAGTCTCCTGACATCACTTTCTGCTAGTACACGATCAATTTGATCATGGAAGGTGTGTCGTGGCCTTCCGCGACTTCTGCATCCATCCACTTTTGCATTGTATATCTGTTTAGTCATTCTTTCCACATGCCCGAACCACCGGAGCATTCCTTTCCTTACCTTCACCCCGACACTCTCTTTCAAACCAACTCTCTTTCTTACTTCGGTATTACGAACGCGGTCCGCGAGCGTCACTCCCCAGATTTTGCGCAGTGCTCGCATCTCGACCGCGTTTACTCTACTTTCGTGCTCTCTATTCCATATCCAACTCTCGCTTCCATACTTGAGCGTAGGTACCAGCACCGCGTTGTGTATGGCAAGCTGGGCCTTCTGGCTGAAGTTCTTAGCGCCTAGAAGTTTACCTAACACTCCATTCACACTATTCCCCAAATTCACTCTTCTTTCTATATCAGCGGTGTACCTTCCATCCCTACTAAAAGCACATCCGAGATATACAAACTCATTCACTTGTTCCAGCATAACATCATCGACCATTATCCTTGCATTCGTTCTGGTTTTTTCTCTTTCAAACACCATCACCTTTGTTTCTTCGCATTCAAACGTAAGCCTCTCGCCTGACAGTCATCTTTCATCATTGTGACTAGTTTTTGCAGTTCCGATGGCGATTCGGCTAAAAGCACGGCATCATCCGCATAAAGCAAGCTGCTAACAACTAGATCACCCATCCGCACCCCAACATCCATCAATCTTAATCTCTGGAGACAATAGTCCAGATATAGGATGAACAGCAAAGCCCACAGCACGCAGCCCTGCCGGACGACAATATTGACGTCAAACCAGGGCGACAAGCTACCGTCCACCCGCACGCATGCCATACAGTCCTCGTAAGTGGACTGCACAGCACGCAGCAAATGGCCATCAATCCCATATCCGGGCAATATGTCCCAGAGGTCCTTCCGCACAACCCTGTCAAATGCTTTCTCTAGATCCACAAAACCGCCGAAAATCTTCCGGCCCATAGCCAGCTGCTTCTCCACGATATTGCGGAGCGAGAAAACTTGATCCATACATCCCCTTCCATTTCTGAAGCCTCCTTGTGCATCCCACAGTAATCCATCGGATACCACTCTCATTCTCCTTTCAACAATTTTCGCATACACTTTAGATGCTGTGCTGATCAAACTGATGGCCCTGTAGCTGGCGCACTCCATACGTGACCCCTCGCCTTTATACAAGGGCACGATGACAGCGCGCCTCCAGTCCTTGGGAACCTTTCCCGTCCTCCAGCACAAGTATACTATTTTTGTATTTATAAATATTTCAGTATAATTTAATTTAAGTACTAAAAAATTACCTGATATAGGACAGTATGACAGTCTGAGAAGAACAGAACTAATTTTCGCCTTTGTGTATTCTGCCTATTTATTAAATGTTTGTAATTCACACTTTAGATGCCCCAGTCCTGTTTATAACTATTTTTCAAAGCAAACATAAACGGAGTAGATTTCAATACAGTAACTTAGGAACGGTGACCCCCCGCCGCCGACTGAAAGCCTTCAGCCGATATTTTTTAACGGGTACCCATGTATAATATACACAATTATAGCTAGTCATTAATGGCCTTATTTTTTAACCCAATAAACGAGACGCATTTGACCATAGTTACAAACATTACCTTTATTCCACAAAGAATAGGAACATCGTAATTATATCATTTCTATCAAGCCTCGTTACTGTTCATTAGGATACATTTAAATCGTTCAAACACAAACAAACCTTCAATGCATCTGTATAATTGCGCAAAAACTCCAATTCCGTCCATATGTTTTCTACAATTAAACGTGGGAGCGCCCACGTGCATTGATGGGCAATTGTTATTTTTTCCCCAATGTCATTGTCAACAGAATGCAATTTAACTCGCTCCAACGATTAACTACTGATGATGTCATTCCTTGGTTAGCTTTAATTATTAACTTATTTATTTGCTAGGGGTGGTGATAGAAATTAAGATATTGTTACTATTCATATGAAACAAGAATATATTCTAGCATTAACTTATAATACAATACGATAAAATAATATACTTACAATACATTAAGAACCGAACCCAATTAGTTCAGCTGCTGGAGAAGATAGATAATATAAAAATGTTATAGGCAATAATAAGGCAAGGTCTAGAAAATGCGTGGCAGTCTCCGTCTTAGGAAGGTTTCCGTCAAGATGGCAAACATCCATTAATTTCGTTAGTTGCGTACAAAGCTATAGAAAAAGCATTTAATTTAAAATAATCTGAAAAAAGATTCGATGGAAAGTATTTCTTAAGTTCTGCTACTACCTTTAACACTGACAAAATTATCCACCTGAAAATAATACCTTTAGGAGCTAAAATCTTGTCATGTACTGAGTTAAATATATAAGCCTTTATGAAACATCGTTAGGTTTTTTCAAAACCTAACTATGTACAGTAAAAAAATTGAACTCTCAGTTGGTAGCCTCTAACCTCTAACTACAGATACTCAAAGACAGGCCTTTTTTGTCATTTCTTTTTTGGGGGCACGCTAATTCTCAAAAGTTGTAAGTCTATAATTTTTGTTTGTAGCTCCACTCCAAAAAACCTATTTATAAAATCCATTTTTTGTAAAGATTACCAAAACTATTTCTTTTTCATTTTTCAGTCTTTATTGCAATTTTTCAATATTTTCGAAATTTCCTTTAAATGGCACTGCGCGCCCCAGCGTGCCATCACAAAAAAGCCCTGTTCGTAGATATTTATTGACGAGTATCTATAGTTATACTTGAAGAAATATCATAAATTATGCAATATTAGATTTATAATTTGTAAAGGTAGTTTTGAAATACGCTATGGCGACACATGACACATCCTCTTGCTTGCAAAGAAGGTGAAAGAAAAAAAAGACTCATTGCTGCTGACGAATAAATATAGGAATTAACTCCTTTAACCCATTCTTCAGCCTGCAGGTAGCTTTATCTAATTCGATTGTCATTAAATTATAATATAATTATATTAGCTAAACAATATAAGACAGCATAGCCCTACAATACATTCGCATTTATAGCATCCCATTGTTGGTAGTTCTCATGGTTCGCTGTTAACCGGTTGAGCGTCTGACGGTTTTTAGCCGTTCCGTGAAGATCTAACCTGACAGGGGTCGAGTCGTGTAAAGGTGTCATTACGGGACTATCGTATATTCATATATTTATAAGCAATCTTTGAAGAATAATAATAAATTTATTGATTTTGATCACGAGTTTACTGCCATATGGGTTTTGGTCACTAGTAAAACTAGAAGCATAATATTGATAGTGGTTTTTCGATGTTGAAAGGATTTTACTTAGTTTTTAGCAGATAGGTTGGTAACAGAAGGCAGCTTTTCTGGATATGTCACGAATTGTGAGAATTTTCGTATCACTCAAGCCTTAACTGTCGGTAGCTTATATCTTAGAACTCATTATCAAAGTTTAGTATGATGTTAATGAATCGCATAATTATATTAACGCTGCCGCTCAAAGACTACTATTTCATCCTCGTTAGCAAAAGTATAATATTTGATTTTGTACTAAATTTTGTGTAGAACGCTTCATGTCTAGGTCGTGTAGAAATAAACAAATATAAAGAAAATCCTAACAAATTCACTTTTATATATTATTATGGAATCAACAATAGTTTTATGTACTAAGCCTTAATACAGATTGACCCGCAACCTTACCTGAACTACACTGTGGCTCAAGTATAACAGATAAGCGATTTTTCCTAGAATCATACTAGCATAATGCCATCCTATTTAAAATAAAGTACTTGGAGATATAAAACTCTTTGGTTGGCATTCATAAACATATTACCAAAGTCGGTTAAAATATAATCGCTATCTAGGAATATAATTATTTTATTTTAACCATGGATTTAATGTCTATGCACCACCAGCCTTAGGCACGTAAATTCAAACGTAATTTCAACTATAGAATTCGTAATCTACAGAAAAGGTTTTTCCGTGGCTTAAATTTTTGTCGTAAGTAAGATCAATTGGAAAATGTGGAGTGATCAACTAAGTTTGTATTATGTCTTTTTACATGGTAACATTATCTATTTTATGCACATATTATACGTTTTTTCGAAGAATTTACATAAACACTAATGTTATGGCAACTATTATATTGTTAATGACACTAAAAGAAAAGGATCGATTGTTATTGCTTTTCAATGGGTAAATAATTGAATTCGTGTGTATGTAGTATAGTATACATTTAAAAATACTTTTTCTATTAGACGAATAAGTACCTTTCTCAGACTTTAATTTGCAAATGAATATTATTCGTGTATGCCAAATTATATGTCCGGTCTCGGTTAGAAACAGAAGGCTGTGTAAGAGATAGCTTTAATACAAAATCAATTATTTCACTGGCTTTTGCTTCAAATCTGTAAATGTAATTAAATTTGAAACTATGATCGCAATCATTTGATTAAGTATTTAATTTATATGTAGTTTATAACAAATATGTAAACAAAATGAAATGTAAAAGATTTTTTTACTATCTTCTTAATAGCAAAGTTAATTACTGTTAGAAAACATATTTTAACATAACATAAAATCGTTATTTTGACAAACATGCAGCAAATTCTTATACCTTGGGCCATACCTGAGTACAGTCACGGCCAATCTTGTTAGTGTCCCAGTGCGTGCTCATAGTATGTGACGTAAATTAGAATCCCTTTTGTGTTTACTTATACCATCACGTACACGGGTACAGTTATTAATGGAAATGCTAGAAGTGTTTATTATTATAATAGTTCCAACGATACTGCCGAGACTAGAATTTAGTAATTTAGATATAGGATGTAGTCATTGAATTATTTTAATAGTTTAAATATCCAATTTTAGGTGGTAGCGGGTAATTTCTGTGGTAGGAGTAAAAGGAAACGCGTACTAAAGCGAAAATCACGTACGCAGGGAACTTACTT
Organism: Dendrolimus punctatus; assembly: GCA_012273795.1. Classification (NCBI taxonomy): domain Eukaryota; kingdom Metazoa; phylum Arthropoda; class Insecta; order Lepidoptera; family Lasiocampidae; genus Dendrolimus; species Dendrolimus punctatus. Next base: position 19,899,433 of record CM022533.1, read on the forward strand.
GTAGTAAAAGACCTGTTCAGTAGACCGATGACCTGCTGAATGACGAAAGCGGAAATAATGAAACCAAATTATGACATAACTATTACTTTACGAATACACTTTAGTAAAAAATAACACCTCTATATAACAAATTTTCAATAATTCTAAAACATAAATAGAAAGTATAATAACATCTGTATAAAGATTTTTGGCAATCTACATACTCTTTTGCATAAAGTATTTCATGTAACAAAATTTCATGTTCAAACATTATTCGTACATCATAAAACAATCGAGGAACTTAAAACTTCATAACGAAGTCACGTTAAATTTATACATACATACATACATAACTTCACGCCAGGTCCCTTGCGGGGTAGGCACGAACAACAGAGCGCCATACAGGCTTATTCTTACATACCTCACTTACTTCTTTGACATTCATAGCTCTTGTCATGCACGCTCGTCTGTTCTTAAGGCTTCTGAGATCACCTTCTGCTAGTACACGATCAATTTGATCATGGAAGGTGTGTCGTGGCCTACCGCGACTTCTGCATCCATCCACTTTTGCATTTTATATCTGTTTAGTCATTCTTTCATCATACATTCTTTCCACATGCCCGCACCACCGGAGCATTCCTTTCCTTACCTTCACCCCTACACTCTCTTTTAGACCAACTCTCTTTCTTACTTCGGTATTACGAACGCGGTCCGCGAGCGTCACGTCACACACGTTAAATTTATAAAGTAAATAAATATAATGTATTAAAGTGCGTTAATTAGAATATGTTTTATTTTTGAAGAGAAATATCTTTAGAATCGTTGTGATTTGATACTCGACGAAAACGACTCTAAAAAGAAATAAACACATAAATCTATAGTACTAAGCCTGCGAGAGAGTGCGTTACGAGTCTTATGTGCAGCATAGATTAGAGAGTCAATAAGATCGATGATAAAACACAGATCTAATTTGGACCGAAATGAATATATTCTCTGAAGTTTCACTTCTATTCTTTATTCTTTATTGTACACAAAATAGTTACAAAAAATTATACAACAATGTGGATATACAAAGGCGAGCTTAACCCTAAAAGAGTTTTCTTCCAGCAAACGTATTGGTCATAGCGAGAGTGGAAAGACAAGAGGCAGGGTTGTGTACATGAAACTTATTATTACATAAAAGTACTTATTGAAAATAAATATTACATTATAAACTACATACAGATAGATATGCATACATAAACTTAACATACATATACATATATCGATACATACCCAGCATACACATATATATAAAATAAATATACATACATAAATACATATATATAAATATATATACACATATCAGTTAATTAAGTTATATAGTGTTCTTTAACTCTTCTTTTAAAAATGGTTTCCGACGGACTATCTCGTATCACATGAGGGAGGGCGTTCCATAGTTTGACTGCTTGAACGGAAAACGAACCGCTATAACATGCCGATGAATGTATGGGGGCTTTAAGAAGAAGAGATTTAGAAGTTCTGCAAGACATGTCTGAGGGAACTAGGAATTCAAATCGCATGTGAACCGCACAAAAACACAATTCTTTGCTTATCTTGCTAAAACAGATCTTAGACCGAACTAACCTCTATATAACAACCTTATTGTATAAATTTTCTTGATTTAACGAAATTATCTAATCTCCTCCAAATTTGTTATATCGAGGTTACACTGTATTACAATACATGTACTTCTTGCATTTCAAGTTTGGAATTCTAAATATTTAATTTCTTCGTTTAATAGCCTCCGCCACTGCGATTGAGCACTTAAACTAAATCTACCAGGCATCGTACAACACTCATATTGTATATTAAGTAGTGAACAGTTTTGACTATTCTACAACCGTTCAAGCTTACATAATAAAACGCACCTCGAAATTCTTTCACGTTGTTAAATTGTTAACTGTTATAGGTTTTTAATTTTTAACGATTTAAATATATTTCATAAATCTGTATCATTTCACCGTGTGTGGTATTATTTTCATATTGTACTGTTTAGTGAACTATAGTGGCTGCTACGTTTTGATTTACGTATATTTCGAATATGCCACCAGACTGTCGGAATTATAGAACTTAAATCATCGTATGATTAGTCTTGGCAAGTGCCAGGAATAATCAAAATTTCTAAAAGTTCTTATTCAAAATAAGTTCCACTGGATAATACTTTTTGAAAGTCATATATATAAGTTAAAATTTAATTTTACTTCCTATTCTATGTTCACCGCTTTACAACGTCTTATTGCTGGTAAGGAAAAGAAGCACATCTAGCTAAATATTATTTTAATTAATACAATAGTAAGCATTAATATAATAAAACACAATAGTAAAAAATCTAACTAACACCCTAAACTAACTTTTTATTCCACCTAAAAAGCATACACCGAGCCCTAACTTACCGGTATAAATAAAAGCAGTAATTGCTTGTAAACTATTAGCATAACGCACTTTATTGTACCAGATCACAAGAAGAGACAAAATTAAAGAAGTTGTCACAGTTTCGTTACAGATAGATAGATAGACAACACTCTATAACTCACTAAGTAAACAATTACAAAAAACGAAAACAGTCATTATGTTATTCGATAAATAATTTTCGAGTTGTAAGAAATCACCTATATATTTAATGTCACCGCTTAACATCATGAAAGGTGTAAAAAGTATAGCCACTCCGCTTGGTGCTAAACCAACCTACTTTATTGCTAAATTGCATTTTTATGGACCCCGTCATTTTGAAGAAAACGCCGGGTTCCTATATCTTACCAACTATTCAATTGCCTTAATATCAGTTTTTTTTATCGCCTACTCCTCCGTCATATGCCAAGATAGAGCCTTTTCTTTTTCTTGTCTTGTTTTGATACTCTTATTCTAGTGTATACTATACCTATATTTCCTAATAATTTTAATACTTAATTTTTACTCACACTATGTGGGTATATACCAGTGTTATTTGTTGACCCCATTACGTTTAATAACCACTTTTACGATTTTTATTGCGTACTTCAGAAATTCCTCGCGCTTCTTCTTATCAAGTAGTTCTTGCATATTCTCCTTACTTATGTCCGTCTTACTATCGGTTAAAAGACATAAGCTCCATATGTCTTATGTCAAAAATCAACCGATGATAAGGCAAGTGAATGAATAGTAAGATATAGGAACCGGCCATGTGACACACACGGACAGATGGGCAAAGCCATTTTATAAGCATTTTTATTAATTTGCCGGGCTCGTCGGTCATGGGCCAAGACAGAGATTCTTATTTTCTATTTTTGTTTTATCATTTTATTTATTTTTCCTCTATCTTAAGAATTTCCATTTTTACTTTTGTATGAGTAGACAATAATTAATTAATTAATAATTGCTTACATGATTATATATAATAGGTAATTATGCTCTACATTTTAGTTCCTGCACCTTATACAGCGTGTTTCATTTCAAATGACAATAAATCATAACTTTAGCGGTCGTACTCCATACAAATTTTTTGGTACTATTAAATCAACCGTAATGTCAAAAATAAAATTTTGAAATTTCCGAACAAATTAATTACGATAAAAGGGGAATAAAAACAGAACATCTTGTAAATATTGGTTCGCGAGCGAGAGCGTAAGAATGAACAACTTCCGCGTTTAATGATGAAGAGACGAGCTGGCAACATGATACATTGGTCACTAACCTACCGATTTAGACACAATAACTGATACATGTTGTTGTAATATTCTGAAATGAAAAATGAGGTCCTGTGGCTAAACCAAAGAAGTTACCTTGATTCATTTTTGTATTTGGGCAGAGTAAGTCATGAAGAAAACGTGGTCTGATTTATTGTCGTAAGGTCTGAAACACGCTGTATAATAAATACTTAAGAAAAATAGATACAAAGGAACTTATTATCTTTTTTAAGCGCTAAGTCTATGCCAAAATGGTTATACAACCCTAAAAATGCTCCGGAACCAGAATGTAGAAGAAAATTCTAGAAGATAAATAAAGACTACACTAATGCCAAAGTCGACGAGAATTGTTCTTATATCACAATATAATCGGTTTCAATTAAAGCGATATTGTTATAATAAAATCGATTTCTCGGAATCAAGTCAAGGCTGTTGTTCGGTGGGTTATATTATGATGAAACTAAAATGGATAGTTTTTAGTTATACATTTGTAATTAAATATGTAAATCGATGTTAAAGGTTGCATACCTTCGTAAAAACGACACTGTTCTTAATAAAGGTGCATTCATAACATAAATATTGCTCTTTCGGCAGTTAAATTAAATTGAATGTTTGATATCTTAAAATACGACTCTCATGACTTGCGACTGAATTTTTTTGCATCTATAGTACTCGTTATAGACTATTTTAATTAAGATGAGTATCAAGGCATACATAGGTAGGTATATAAATGTGAAATTTAGTGACTAGGTTTATATAAGGTTTATTTGTAACTTCTTCGCAAACATTGTTTTTAAATTTAGCATAATTACATGTGATATACGTACTTTTAGGGTTTAGTATAAACATTTTCACAGTGGCAAATGAGTCGATGTTTACGAAATGTGTGACCACAGCTTACATACGCTTAAAAACATGGATCCCTCGGATATATTATGTCTCAATTAATATCTACTTAGTCCATTTTATTCCGCTAAAAGACAACTTTTTACCTCTGTAGGATTCGCCTCTTTTCCTTAAGATTTCGTCATTACAATGTGCTACTTTATTCTTAGGTCGCCATTCTAGCGAACCATTATTTACTTCTGCCCCTGCCCTTGGTGGTGATATATCGACTGATGATCTGTCTACACTTCACTGTATTTTATATTTCAAATACACGCATCTACCCTCACATATAATATACCAAACCCCCTTTTAGATTTTAGATATGAATCTACTTTCATTAACTTTTACTGGACAATCCTTATTAGGGACAAACAAGAATTCAAAATAAAAGTCTTATACCAGAAAATTCGAGTGATATCGCGGGAAGTAAAGCCGGGGTAAGCTAAGAATTCGGGGAAAGAATAAATTATTAGAAAACTATTTTAAATCAAACCGTGTATGTGCAGTATACACGCAGTAGTGTGACAAGGGGTGGAAGGGATTCCAAATTTCGTGACGTTACATTTCATGTATTATATCATTATAACATATGTAAGCTCTAAAACACGAAATTTGAAGTATTAACGAAAAAAATTAACAAAATCCAACTCTATCTGTATGATTATAGTGTTTCTATTATTAAATATTTTTTTCTATCTTATTCTCTGGCAGGATTAGTCCTAGATTCATGTTTCATCTCTTTTAAGTGTACTTTTTGTTTCATCGAGATTCAAATCACAACGATTCTAAAGAAGATTAATTTAAAAAAATTACCACTGTGAACGCGTCCTGCTGCTAAATGGAGGCGCCTAGTTCGATTTTATGACATTATTTCACAATATAACCCTTATGTATAACCGCGGTATTAATATTGAGTGAAATCTAAAAAATCGTTATTTCCTAGTAGTAGTAGTAAATTGTTATTTTTATAACAATCTTACACATCATTAAAACTACGAAGTTTGTGAGAAATTTCATAACATTTTACAAAATATGAAATTGACTTCTATACATATAATAAAATTGTAGAGGTCGAATTTCTGTACAATGAAAAAAATGCTAAAAATCGAGTCGGGGGGATGTAAGTAGTGAAATAGAACTAATTTAGATTTTTTTCATTTTTTTTTTGTTTCTGTGTTTGTTTGTACTGGCTAATCTCCGAAACGACTGGACCGATTTAAATGAAATTTTGCATGTTGGTAGCCTATATCTCTGGTCAACATACAGGATACTTTTGATACCGAAAAATTAAAGAGTTCCCGTGGGATAGTTAAAAACTTTAGAAATTCAATTAGGTACTTTCCCCATTGGGGATTAATATAAATAAAATAGATATTTTGTATTGTAGTGACCTGTATTACCTGTTTGAATGTAAACCTTGCAACTACCTCTTCTGCTATGTTGCTAGATTAATATTTAAAATTGATAATAAGAAGTAATAACTCATATTCTTCATCAGTGATAATTATATTCATTCTTATTTCTTTAAGCTATATATAACCCTCAGACAACGAAGCATTCCTCTAGAACATTCAACATCAACCTAAGACTTCTGACTGAATTAAAGAACGTTGTCGTAAAATTTCTTCGAAGCTGGTAACGTATTGCGTTTTCCCTGATTTAGCAAATATCCATAGGCGACGATGACGACCCACCATGAAGTAGGCGGTTTCTCTGCCATCTTCATGTAACTAAAGAAACATTTTCACATTACTAACCTCACTAAAAATGTTTAAATGCATTTCTATCCAAATTCCTACTGCTTGTAACATATAGAAACCTCCTAATATGTACATTAGTATGCAAGTTGTAACACCGATGATATAATTGGCGTCATCGCCTTAAATAAAGTAAACACGTCATTCTCCGGACGGCGGAAGTGCGGGTCGATGTGCGAACACGATGATTGACCCACGGTTGCATACTGAACAGGTGGCCATCACCTCTTCACTACCATCACAGTGAAACATATAACAATAATTATTTATTTATTAAAAGTCAACACAGTCTAATAGCTTAGGAGACAGTGATCGGCTACCTGTATGTATTTGACCAGACCTGAGGTTTTGTACATTGAAGCACCTATATCTACCATGCATGGTACGGGGACTCACTAAGCTCTAAGTGGTAGAGCGCTGAGATAAGACAGTATCGATTTTTGACGAATTTTAAATCGATTTAACCAGGGCTGCCGTTTTGATATTTGAAAATATAGGCTTATTATTATCGGAAAATAAGAATGGCAGATCATTATCGCGCGGGTTTACCTATGGCAGACAATTTTGAATATACTAAAAAAAATTGAAAGTAATTGACCAGATCTGCCATTGATATATTTTGTTTATTATAGTCTTAAAAACGTATATTGATCGCGGCAGACGTCTACTTTGCGTATACACATCAATAAATAATAAAATCATAGCTACTACCCAGACAGATGTATATATTTTCCGTTCGCTGTTTTACATCAATATAATTTACTTGCGATTTACTTTATCACTGTATTTACAGAAAATAATATTATTTATATTCTATATGCTAAACTTCATTAGTTAGATAATAAAGAAGTAGGACAACACATGTAATATCATCCACCCTCTCAGGGCCGGGGAAACGTCACTCCCCGGCCCGCACACAGGAGAGGCCGCCTCTGTTTACGAGGCGGCCAGCCGCTGCCGGGGTTGCGGGTTAAGCTCGCGTATGTACCGTGACCCCGGCGCTAGGCGGAAGAAGGCTCCCATGAGGTTTAAGTGGGTATACCGGCGCCGGTCGTATTGATTAATCGGCGTCGGGGAGCCCCACATACCGGCCGCGCATGATCCCCCGCGCGGCTGACGATGCGACAACGCATTTCCTCATGTAAAAAATAAATAAAAAAATAAAAAAAGGCTTATTCTTACACACCCCCAGGGGGTGCCGCCCTGGACTCCCCTCCGTCCAGGAAGCGGTACCAGGGGATACGTCCCCGGGGCCCCGAGCGGCCACTGTCACACTCCCCCCTTCACTCCGTGACAGTGGTGTCCCACCTTTCCGCCTCCTCATCCTAAAAACCTTCCCTTCGTTCCAAACCTCCTCCTAAAACACTCTTCCCTTCCGAAGCTAGGTGGCCTCCCCCGACTCCGACCGCTAACGCTGCTGTAAGCGCGAGGCGGCGGGGAAAAGGGGAGAAAGGAGAGGGAGGATAGGGAGGGGTGATGGCGCAGGAGCAATCCTCGCAGCCTCCCCCTCCCCCTATCGTGAAGCCCCCCCCGCTGACGCTGCCAGGAGCGCGGAGTGGGGAGGGGGGAAGAAGGAGAGGGAGGGGTGATGGCGCAGGAGCAATCCTCGCAGCCTCCCCCTCCCCCCTATCGCGAATCCCCCCCCCCCCGCCGCTGACACTGCTGAGAGCGTGAGGCGGTGAGGGGGGAGGAAGGAGAGGGAGGGGTGAAGGCGCAGGAGCAATCCTTGTAGCCTCCCCCTCCCCCACCGAAGGAGGATAGCGCCCGTGACTCCTGGCAGCCACGGGCGGGCGGCAGCGGGCGTCGAGGTCTGGGGGATCAACATGAGCTCCGCCCGCACTGATGCCGCGAGAGGGCGCGAGAGGCAGCCGCGCGTCCCTCTCAGGGCCGGGGAAACGTCACTCCCCGGCCCGTACACAGGAGAGGCCGCCTCTGTTTACGAGGCGGCCAGCCGCTGCCGGGGTTGCGGGTTAAGCTCACGCATGTACCGTGACCCCGTCGCTAGGTGGAAAAAGGCTCCCATGAGGTTTAAGTGGGTATACCGGCGCCGGTCGTATTGATTAATCGGCGTCGGGGAGCCCCACATACCGGCCGCGCATGATCCCCCGCGCGGCTGACGATGCGACAACGCATTTCCTCATGTAAAAAAAAAGGCTTATTCTTACACACCTCACTTGCTTACTTGACATTCATAGCTCTTGTCATGCACGCTCGTCTGTACTTAAGGCTCCTGACATCACCTTCTGCTAGTACACGATCAATTTGAACATGGAAGGTGTGTCGTGGCCTTCCGCGACTTCTGCATCCATCCACTTTTGCATTGTATATCTGTTTAGTCATTCTTTCATCATTCATTCTTTCCACATGCCCGAACCACCGGAGCGTTCCTTTCCTTATCTTCACCCCGACACTCTCTTTCAGACCAACTCTCTTTCTTACTTCGGTATTACGAATGCGGTCCGCAATTTTTCCTTACATCTATTTTAATAGGAAATCATTTTTAACAATTAAATTCGTTTATGTTTTAGAGAATCATCTCTAAAACATAAATGAGTTATCTCTAAAATGAGATATTAGGTATCAACCTAATATCTCATTTCAATCCAAATCGAATGACAGATGATATGATTTCTCTATTTTCGGAATTAGATTCCATTTTGAAATAGATACATAATACATGCTATCTGCCCGTCTGTGTTGTTACCCCCTGTACAATCCCCGATGTTGAGATTGTAACTAACATTACAAGCGGACTGTATTATTGCGAATTATTGCGAATTGTTTGCAATTCTATACGAAAAACGGTAAGTTGGCCAGTGAGAATAAATCTTACAACGAGTAGGTCAACTCACCTTGCAAAGATTGGATTCGAGTCCAATGGTCGGCGCCGACTCCTTTCTTCGTGAATACAATTTTTGTCAAAACGAGTAATTATCACAACACTTGTGACGACGATGCGGCACTGATGCACTATTTTGCGACAATTGCGAATATTTTACACAAAATGCGAAACGAGTCTCTTGTGAGGTGAATTCAACAACGAACGACTTCGAACTATATCCGTACACGACGAGCGCAGCGAGTGACTCTCGAAGCACAATATCTACCCTCACTGGCTCACGCGACAAAAAAAATAATACTATTCTAACCCGAACGAAAACTATCGCTAATTTAGCAAATACGAATTAAATTTAACTATTTATTGCTAATTAAAATTAAAAAACTACTAATAAAAGGGAAGCGGTTTCTACACCCCCCTAGTCGAGTATGCCGCAATAACAACATTGAGTTGTGTTCCGGCATTAGTGGCCAGGTTCCAGACTCCCTCAAGAGCGGCAGCGATTTGTAACGCCTTAGGCGTTGCAAACGTCCATAGGCTATACTAACCGCTTACCATTAGGAAGGCTGTCAGTCTGTCTGCTGAACTCATGGAATGCAAAAATGCTACTTACGCAAAAATGTTGAACATGCTGAAAAACTCAAAGTACCTTAATATAAACAAAATTATGTATACTTAAATACTTGCTACTCTCAAAACACGAATAATTGCACAGACCTAAAGACCTATATTCTATAACGATAGTGAAACACGAGGAAACATTATAACAACATTAGGTCCGTGGGGTCCACCGGCAAAGAGTTACTTCACAGATATTTGCAAGAAACTCTTTGATGATACGCGTGAGTAGGGGACTAGTTCATATTTCGTACTGCATTTTTATATTCATAGCTTAATTTTCATAATTTAATTTAATAAATACTATAATATGTATGTAATAAAATTAAATATGCAATTAGAAATTATTACCCAGTGAACGCATACATAAAACTTAATAAAAAAAGTATGTGACAATTCAAGTGGAAGGCAATTCCAGTTAGGATAGAGGTAAGGAGAACCATCTCAGTATATTAAAAAGTGTCCACTGAAGGGCAGCAAATTAAGATGGCGCTATAATAGCAAGTGGAACGTATTTAAAAATAGCGCCACAAATAATTAGAGTAGGATACTAAATTAATGAAGGAAAGAAAGACTTCCTCTTTGTCACCGCGCATTTTACGAAAATGTAACTATTGCATGTCTCCTCATGGTGGAATATTCAGATAATTTAGTTAGTTATCTTAATTAGTGAAATATGTTTCAAAAATTCAATTGGTCAAAAATGTATATACATACATCTTAATACGAGAAAGTCTCAATACTTTTCCAAATTATAATTTTTAAATTTTTCACTCCGCCTAAAACTGCTAAATTCATATAATTTCCTTTTCCTACACTAGCACTATTTTGACTAGCTTTCGAACCATAATTTGCTGTTTACAGGTGGACACTTTTGCAACTGATCCCCCATACTAGATGGTCCTCCTTACCTCTATCTTCCATGTTCCAGTGATACATTGTTAAATCTACGAATGATGGTGAATACAAAAATATTTTTTTTAAGTGATTAGTATTATATAACAGTTAGTAATATTATTTAAAAGAGGATTTTTTTGTAAATTGACTTTGAATGTCGTTTCTTTGCCTTTTTAGGTAAGCTTAGTGCGAAATCCCGTACTTAGTTATGTGTACTAAAATGAATAAAACTTTGACTTTTCAGAAAAACATCATTTTTATACCATAAATTCCTGAAGTAATAAAGAGCTGTCTTATATTTACTTATTATATATAAGGTATACAACTAATGACTCTGGAATAGAGTAGAACCAAGACAGTCAAATAAACAATAAAAAAAACTCTTACGATAATAATCGGCAAAATCAAATCATGTAAATAGTTCGTTTTTTTAATTATTTGCAACGGGCAAACACAGGTAGATCACCCACTTGATTAACTTGATTGATGGATAACTCTTTATTGTATTATAACTCTTTGTTGCGGCCTTATTACTAAAAGCGACTTTCAGGCAACCCTCGGCAGGAAAAATTAGATTTTTTAATACCGACTGTTGTGCAGTCTATAAATAATAATGAGTGCTTAATATACACAGTACATGTTAGTATATACTATACAAATATAAACATGTACATACAAAATAATATGTAAGTTAGCTAGATTATCCAGCGAATATCTTCAGACTTCAAATAGGTCCCGACAAAGGATCAACGTCGTGCCGCATAATCGTGTCCACATTTTTGCGCATTGCATAACATTTAGCCCACTTTCGGCTAACCGATGCCCACGCGCATTACGTAACTAAAGCAGTTTGAAATTAGAATAGAATATCGGCTAATGGCAGCTATACGCCGGTTTCCAAAATAATAGGATCTGTCAAATCGGGTATTCGAACAACAAAATGGCGTGAACATTGTTTACCGTCGTTGTCTTAAACTGCGTTGGCATTCAAATAACTCTTAAGCTCTCAGAGCTTAAAACCCTAATTAGAGTCACAGCAGCAACTTATATTAATGATTAGGTTTGTTGTAAAACTTAAGGCGGATTCATCATTCCAACTAGCTACTCGTTTAACATAATCAATGTCGACGTCCTGCTGCATGCTATCGATGTAGTGCTTTCCTGCTATTTAAGCGTAATAAAATTTATATTTATAGTTTAACTATATTGTAAATAAACAAACAAAGACATTGAAACTAGACATTGCTCAGAAGGCTGGCTGCATTACCACGCTGAATGGCAATACTTATTTGTTGTGCACAATATGAGCCAGCCTTCTGATCACGGGTAGTGTCAAAGAGTTTCATACATATGTCTTTAAACAAACTCTATGCCGCCGGACTCCACGGGCCTAATGTTTCAACCCTAAACGGCACAAATATACAACCCCTTCCTAAGGCTCCATATTTGCGCCGTTTGACATCTGCAGCTGAAGCGACAGCGTTGTCAGCCCCTGACTCGGTCATTGGAAAATGTGATGTAATATTGTTAATAGATTTAAATAGCGGTAAATCACGTATCTTTTCACTTACGGCGAAGAGTCCCTTAGCGACTAAAAAGTATTTATTAGAATCTTATAAGTAACCTTTCTTTTCTTACACTGTTTAATAATTTGGGGTTGGTACAATATGTCCAATAGTATATGTGAATATACTTCTCCACACTCCTCTATTCTAACATACGTCCTCTGTCACACTACAAATTATCATGTGATCCTTCATAATATCCATCCATTTCTGGTCCGCCTTTGCATTTGTACCTGTCAACCCTCTTTGACTTCTTTCTATTACGTGATTTCATCCCGCCTACCATACCCATGCCACCTCAGTTATCATCCTCTCAATTTTTGGTCACAGGTGCAACTTTCAAAGGTCCCGTTTTATTACCTTATGGATACTTGTAAAACCACACATCCATCTCAATAGTCTCTTCGTCGGACAAAATTATGTAGGCTTTCAAATCCTAAATAATAAATTACATAATTTTATTCAACATCTGAGAACATATTCCACAAACCACCTGAGCGATACGAACCTAATAGATTAAATATATTAAACATAATATATTTTGTTGTATCACTAAATGGAATATTCGTGAAAGTTCCATAGCACTTACCCAACCGTCAAATAGCGATATCATTCATGTAAGCTATCTAAATTTATACTGTTATGCACTTTAGTATTGTTCGATGAATAGATTAACTTGTCGTATCCTGTATTTCCACCTTCAAAACTGGTAGGTACTATTTCTTTAATTATTATTTATGTTTATCTCGTCTAAATCACTTCCTCGCTGCTGAGGCACGTGGTTTTGATGGCAGTGAATAATTGTTCTCTTCCACCGATCTGGTTTGAGTATGGTGGACGGCCGAATTTAGTGATATGTCCAGCTCATCAGTGTAGTCAATCCAACTATTTGGAAATGTACCGCAAGACCTCTTGCCTTCAACTTTCCCATTGACCACAAGTCTGCCCATATTGTCTAAGTTCTTTCGGGCTATATGGCAAAAGAACTTCAGTATATGTAATACGTACAGCTGTGCTATGAAAAAAATCCTAACCTTAAGGTTAGACTTTAAAGTCGACTTTCATTTGCACGAATACAAGAAACAATAGGTAATGTCAACATTTTAATAAATGTTACATTCATAAAAGATAGTAAACATGAAAAAAGAAAAAGTACCTATAGTTTTAATCATCAGGAACAAAAAGGATATAATCATTACGCTTATCACAAATATTAAAACTGATAAAAGAGAATTACATCCTTAAACAATCTTCTTAGAGAAGATAGAAAATTAAACAATTTTAATCTTTATTGTCAAACAATTGGACACAATTTTCTGTGCTCGTGGAACATTAAATAAATCAATTTGAAAATTGGCGAACCTTTTCATCCCATACTGTACATTTATTGAGGAAGTTTATTTGTCCAATGCTGCTTATATTAAACGGATATACCAAATTGAATCAATTTATTTGAATAGACGTAAAGCTGAAAGGAAACCATCACATTCGATGACATTGAACGACTCACTTGTATGTTTACATCGATCACTTCGATTGCTTCATCAAAATTGAAAGATATTGGATATAATTATAGGCTTTAAACTCGCTTAAGCCGATATCAGAGGGTTCATTTCTGTCTTTCAATTTGGATGAATCAACCAAAGTGATCAATATAAACATAAACTTCAATAATTTAATGCCATCGAATACAGTCGTGATCTTTCAGTACAGAGTTGTTAATCATCATCATAATCAGCATTAAAGAAAGAAATAAATAAATACGGAAGCTCGTCCTAAGCGGAGAAGGAAAAGTAGTTTTAATTATTTCAATGCCCTCAATATATTCGGGTCATCGATTCTGCCTTTTTGTTGACAAAGCCGCCCTGGGCCCTCGAGCTATCGCTCTTTACCCCGGTGTGAGCACAAGGGCAAGTACACCCTGGTAAAGAGGAGAAGGAGTAGCCTGACAATAGGGGTATCGGCGGCTCACAGCGGCCAATATTCGGCGTTCGATAGCCAACGTGGCCATCGGTCGCGTCTCAAACATCGCCCTGATCCCGGCGAGTGAGGTCACGGGTCGTTGGTAGCCAGCGTGCTGGCAGTTCGTCGTATGGTGGCCAAGCGTGTAGGGAATGTTCACAATGCTAACATCTCTAAATTCAATTGCACAAAAACAGTTATTTTATTACGTTAACATTCATACCCTTTCGCTAAATCTTTAACTAAGCCCCGCACCTACCATTTGTACCGGGTCTCTAATCGAATAGAATTTATGAAACAGGATCGGAGCGTGATGAAAGCATATTTTAAGATGACAGCCCGTCATTGTCACGTGGAAAAATATCGCTAGAACTACGGAGAAGAAGCTAACCAACTGTGCGAGCCCTATAATCTTACTTTTTCTAACTTCTCCTAACGGATTTTTGAACAGTTTTCACCATCAGTTAGATAATTTGTCTAGAAAAGTTTATATATATATGCTAGATTGTACACGTGGCTTCGCTAGTGATATAAAAATCTAATTAAGTTTTTATGTAAGCAAAATTATATACTATTTACTAGAGTTTGAACAATAATGGAGCCGCGGAGAAAGCACTAGTTAGCAATGTTCATGACAGTAAAAAGTCGGAAGACGAAACTCATCTTGTATCGCTATTCCAATGCAGTTACATATATACAATGCTTAAAGGAGATCAGATCCCACATTGCACCGTGTACACCGTGGCTTTTATATGAAAATAATAAAAGAGAAAGGTTAATATTATTTATGGCCTTGACCTCACGGTAATGGCTCGCTCGTAATCTTAAGTGTGCACTAAGAACTCATCTCAGCTTTAAAGTTTCTGAAAGTTAATTGAACAACTGTTTAAGGACGTTGATGAGTATTATCAGCACTTTCTTGATTATAATGCTAAAAATACTTGAGGTGAAAAAATAGTCATCACCTTGATGAAAAATTACAATGCTCTTTACTCGTACCATGCTGTACCAATAAATGTGAGTGTGTAATGACTACTACACGACTCCTTCACGACCCTAAATATTTATATATTTTCATAAAATTTCTTACATACATTCAACATTCTTACATAAATTTTAATGTGTGTATGCAGTTCACATGCAGTAGTAAAACAAAGTGTGACAAAAGGTGGTAAGGGTGGGAAGGCTTCTTAATTTCGGGAAGTCACATTTCATATATTATATCGTTACATTAATGCATTAAAACACGAAATTGTGAAGTATTAACGAAAAACTTCAAAACATTTCCAACTCTACCTTTGAGCATAGTGTTTAAATTATTAAGTATAATGTATTCTATTTCATTTTCTTCCAGGCTTAGTCCTAAAGATTTATGTGCTTCTCTTTTCAGTGTCGCTTTTTCGTTTCATCGAGTTTCAAAACAACGATTCTAAATCAGTTTCACTTCAAAAATTGTTATTATTGCAGCATAAATTTATGATTGTGTAATGCAATAAAACCTAGAAATAATAATATCTGCAACGAAATATCCCGCTTATCTTTGTTTTAAAAATAATTGTTTGGTGTATTCCTTACACGCTTCTCCAAAGTGTGTTGATGGGTTTCACACATCGTTGTTATTTCCCTGCATAGAAAAGGTAAGATTAAAAATGAAAAGGACTACTGACATAGGGCAATGCGACACACCAACAAAATAATTATTAACAGACATAAAAACACAAGTAACATATTGTTACGAGTTGACTCGAATTAAAATGCCGTTAGAATTATTGTAGAGTTTATTAGAACTATACAAACACGTATACCACAGGTACAAATACAAGCGAATACAACAAATCCAAACGTAATGCAGAATTTCAATAAATTTTAAAACTTCAATAATACGCGCAAAGTCCATCACTATTAGATTCCCGAATGTACACACGTCACGCCCGTATCGTGATCGTAGCTCAACTGCCTCCTCTCACCATCAGACCGTCGTTTTATACTTCATAAATGCAAATGTGCCCGCCCGACAACGTCGGCACAGTTTCTTAGAAATAGCTTGTAACACCTGGCTAATGATGCTAATGGGCGAATACAATAGGACAATAGGCTATTCTCCACTAGAAACGTACGCTAATAAATAAGTAAACCAAAGAAGACGATCATCTTCTTCTTCTGTGAGCGGGCGGTTTCCGCAGCTGGACGACAAAGCGCCTATTTTGCGTGCGAGGGTGGATGAGGGTTTACTCCATCCAGCCCAGCATCTCCAGGAAGTCGACCAGCTTCTTGACGTTGCTGAAGACTTCTCGGAGACTACCTGGGGCGTCCAGATGCTTGTGCCCGTCGTTGCGGAGCCTTTGTTTCCCTGAAGGGGTTCCAGAGGCCCCGTTCGCGCCACCTCCTTTGAGGAAGTCGCAGCAGTTGAGAGGATGGCCGATGAAACGACTTTCCCTTGTATTTCCCCTCAGGTTTCCCTTTGGGTACGGGTTTTTGAACCTTTTCGTTATCCATGTTTTAATTTATATAAATTCGTCCTTGTGGCTTCCCACCCTCCACGGAGCCCGCAACTGGGAGTGTCCTTACGGCACGCTAGGACTACCACTCGGATATAGGTGCGAAGAGTTTATGGTTGGGCGCGACATCGGGAGCTCATACTAGCGCGGCTGGGGAAGTCGGTTCACAACTATCCAGTGTGCCCACGCTAGCCTGACCCCGTCAGCATGGCCACCACTATGCCATGCGGGGACCTCTCCACACCTTGCCAGGTAACTGTCAAAAGACAGGCTACCAGGACCATTGCCCCTTGCTGGCTAGACAAGGAGCCGCCGTGTCGCGATAAATCAGGACCAAAGAGGGCGTATTACTTCTCGAGGATATCTAAAATCTAATCTAAAGACGATCATAAAAGGATTACAATTAGTTCAAATGGCAACAGGTAATAAAATGTGCTTTTACACATTTGTATGTGGAATTTGTCTTTGTCGGGGTCAAGGTTGTAACAATATTGTTACATATATGACACAATTTGAGAAATAGGGTATGTCAAGAAAAATAAGTTATTATATACAAGCAGTGCTTGCACCCGACCAGATTAGAACCCACGACATTAGAATAAGATGCTGGTATATCATACACTGAGCTACAACAACTTAATGTCTATAACTAAATCGAGTTTTCTGTTATTGTCTGGGTGTCTAGAACCGGCCACAGAATAGACCGTTATATATTACCCATAACACAAGCGTAACTTGCTTAATTTGACGATATAAAATAGGTGTCTGCCGATTATTTAAAAAAATAATATTATTATTAATTCTTTATTTACTTAAGTTCCTTAAGAAGTTAGTCCAGGACACTATTTTTTTATGCATATTTAATCATATGGATAGTTAGTCAATAGGTTCTGTGCGTTACTTTATTGATTGTCATATTGATCAGCAGAGATAAGCACCAAACGGCTGACCACCTTAACAACCGGCTCGACATTTTCATCAATATAGATTTGTAAATTAAAATAATTTGCAACGCAAGGACATCATACATTTAGGACAGAATGGAGAAGGAGAGAAGGGTTATATTATATTAAAATTATAACATCCTCGGAAATATAAATAAAAAATCGATTTTATATTAGAGCAGTACCACTTCACTTGTCACTTGAAAAAAGTATCTCTCAATAAACGCGTCGTAACTTTCATAAAGTAACTGTTAGCGGCGCGGGTCACTTTCCACGGTAATGATGGACATTAACTCAGCAGATTTAACTCTCCAAGGCTGCTATGAAGGTCATACGTACCATCACGTTCTTCATTTATTACTTCATAAAGCTATCTTCGAAAATTGTGATCAGAAGCTATGTGTCTTATGGCAATGTTGCAACTGCAGAATTGAATCAGAAATTGCCGACTGACGGCATTCCTTAGTCAGATTTCTGGCCTAATTTAAATATTGTCAGAGTTAAAATAGCAAAGAAAACATTATTAAGAAACTAGGAGATATCTGATGTGACAAACTCGTGAGTACACCAAAATCACGAGTCAATAAAAAATGTATCTTAATGCAATTGGATAGGTAAGTAAGCATAAGAATAACAACAGAGTATACAGGACAATAATGTTGCACTAAAGTCAATTAAATTACTTGATAAATTAAAAAATTCCTGCCGTCCAATCCACCGATTTGCGTAAGCCCTTATAAAGGCTATGAGAGAATAATAATAATATATAAAATCATTTAAAAAAATTATTTCATATATTGATTAACTAACATTATTTCAATTTTGTTTGCGTTTTCAAATTAAGTATCAAAGCACTGGCATGTATTTATATATTTTTTTAAATATTTTATTGACTTTTCTATAACTATTTATTTTTCATTCCTTCGATCATCGTGTCACCAAAAATAAGTATTGCATCTGGTTCATGCTATTGTATTATTTTTCTGTCAATAAATACAAGTTTCTGGACTGCAACTCTGTGGACTGTTCGTGGGACTTGATTTCTTAACTCCCACAAAATTGCAGTACCTAAATTTAAAACGAGTGACAGACATACGACGACTTGTGTCACCTGTAGACAACGGGCGAAAATGGTGACGAGCCTTATGTCTGCACATTTACTCGCACGGCTATCACTGTCTTCACATCAGAACAAGTTCCACGTAACCAATTCCGCGAAAACAACAGTTTTTATCGAAGTCAGCAATTAAAACTTCATAACATCCATTTTAAATATTGAACAGCTATTATACCCGGATTATATTTTTTTCTTTATCCGTGTCCCAAACCCAAATCAAGAGGCGTGATGAATCGTAGAAACAGAGCGAGCGGCGCGTGCGCATAGTGCGTTGACCTCAAGACGCAATTTCCCGAACAAAGTCATGGGACACCAAACACTTGAACTAAATTTCATATTTATTTATATATACGTTAACGCTCCTATTTCCCTAGCGTTACTATTAGACTTATTTTCGAGCTTCAAGGAATATATGTACATATAAGCAACTTTTATACACTGCCTAATTTATCATTTATAAAAGTATAATTTAATTTATTCATTTAACTTAATTGTGGAAGATTATTCCAACAGAGCACTAATATTCTGTGTCCACATATTACTATGTATTATTCCAAAAATAGACAGTTCATTTCTGTCTTTCAATTTTGATAGAAATGAGTCATTCTCAACTTTAAAAAATAAACGAACTAAATAGTTAAAATTTGATGAAATTGAAAGACAGAAGTGAACCCGTTTGGCTTTATTATGTATACTGAACTTACCGTTTACTGAGATTAATCATATAAAAATATCACACTACAACCGAAATGAGCGGGGAATTAATTGGTTGGGTCCTTAATCTCTAAGTGCTGCCATTATATTAATATATGTTAATTTCATTCACGATGTCGTCGGTATCATCAATGTACCGTTATATACGGTCTAGAATAAACATAATAGATATTTTTTTCTGTTATGCTAATTAAGGTATATGAATGGAATTTTAATTATATATCACAACAGCTGTTTGCTTCTAATACTGAAATGTATTTGAAGTCATAAATATCTTATAGTCTAAGATCCGACCTTACATTAACCTTCACAGAGTTGATAATAGAATAAAACTTATTTTATAATAATTTAGTATATTAGAAAATATATTAAAAATGGTCAAAAAAAATCCTGGACAAAATATTTTAAATTATTTTTTAAAAGATGATTTTTCATTAAATGTTGCAACATCAAGATAATAAGAAAATTTTATGCTGGGCTTAAAGTATAAAACACATAGAATGTGCAGACGGAGGGCTGTCTATAATTTACCTGGATAAACTATGGGTTGCCAGGTATAAACAAGTATGTAGAGGCCAATTACTTACACTTGTTATGATAATAGAAAAAAAATATCAGCACAAGCGCTGTTTTATTGCGAACACGTTGATATAGGGTTGTCTGCAAAAAAAAATGGTCCTAATAGAGGTTTGTGTATAGGTTCTAAACCGTCTGTAAGTTAGGGATCGTCGATAATCCGGACCGCTCGACGCTGGAAGGAGTCAAGTGGGAAAATATCGGAACTGATATCAAAAATAGAAAAACTTTCCAAAGAGTTGCGGTTATGATCACGTTATTGATAACGAAGGGGAAAAGCAAACCAATTTTACACTTTGATTACTTGCCAAATTTTTAACCCAATTTTAATCGATTGTATAAGATAACAGGAAATCAGTTCTACTTTACAATAAATTCGTTTTATCAATAAGGACACGACTGCGTTAGTGAAGCGATAGCGTAAAGTGGTTTATTTAAGTTTGTGAATTTTTCCTCCACCAGTAGTGGGGCAACTGCTAGGTGCAGTCTGTACCTTTCAACCAAATATATTCAATTTGATTGATCCGTCTAATGTTGCTGATATTAGACGGATTAGTGAACACTTCAAGACGATTTACTAAACAATTTTTTTTCTATATAGATAGATAACACTTTATTGTACATTGTAATAGAAAACTTACGAAGTAGTACTATTTTAATTGTGTACAAAGGGCGGTATTTATTGCTAAAAAGCAATCTCTTCTAAACAACCAGTGGCAGGGATGGTGCTGCTTAGGAGTGGTGATGGTACATTAGTATGATTACTTATATTTTAAAAATAAATTACATAACTATACTGTATAAAATATACTTAAGAAAGAAAAGTTTGAGTTAACCAATTTTTATCTAGACGTGTTACTGGGGTTTCTTGCCGCTTCTTCACCTTAACAGCAATAACACGTTGTGAAGCGGTGTGATGAATATATGAATTGACCTAGTTCTAGATTTAGAATAAAAACTTCTGTTTTTTTTTATTGCACGAGTTCAGCGGACAGGCAGACGGCCCACTTGATGGAAAGCGGTTACCATCGCTTATGGACATTTGCCAAAGGTGCTACAAGTGCGCTGCTGCTCAATGGAGACTGGAACCTGGTCACTAATACCGGGACACAAATCAAGGGCGTTATGGCAAAGTATGCCACTTTAGACCAGTGGTAGTAACCGTTCAGTCGGGCAAATGCTCTAACCACCTGGCAATTTCAATTTGAATATACTGTAAATCGCTCGAAATACGACTAGCTTATGGCTAACCTATCTAAAATTTAAAAAATGAGGTTGCCTTGACATATGTTAGCTATCACTTCGTCATCTCCTTATCAATATAACCACAGCTCTAGTGTTTGACTTGCTTGATTTTTTATCAAGTATTTTAACACCCATTTTTCGCAATACAGATAAAATCATAAAATTAAATAATCAAATACTGGCAACCAAACAATATAAATACATACTAAAAACAATATTAGTGACCTCACCAACCTATTGCATCCAGATTTAAATATAGAACGCTGAATTGCATTCATCAATCTGTTCCAAAATTAAATTGCTCACATGTTCTGGAGCACGTCTTTTGAATTCGAAAATAGAATGTTGGCTAATTTTCTAAGAAGTTTTGTAAACCGACCTCTACGTATTATATTTCCATAACATTGCGAAAACATGACTTTGGACCATGACATCTATAAATCTACTGGAAATGCCTCATCATCATCCGAGGGTTAAATCCCGGTTGCGCTCAGAATCCGCTTTCCTGCTTTTTCTTCTCCACTTTGTGCGGTTTTCAGCATCCCCAGTTTTTAGTCCATTGGTCTACATTCTTCTCGTTCGACTTGGACTTGTCGGCATAGCTATATTTGTGGCCCACATAATTAACCGATCTCCGTAAAATATAGCCATACCAGCATAAGCGACTTTCTTGGAGTTTGTCTGCTATGTCACGGACATGAAGACTGCGACATTTGCGGATACAATTTCTGTGGTCCAGTAAAGGTCGTTACTCTGAATACGCCCCCAAATGTTACATTTATAGAGGTCGCCACTTATCATATTCCTCTGCTCAAAAACACACAACTTATATTTTTTTTAATATATAATTTTTATTAATATTTTTTTTAAATATATATTTTATGATTGGAAATATATTTCGATAATAAAAATAAAGTTACTTTTACTAAATTAATCAAACCTTGAGAGGGGGGATGCAGGCGATACAGTAATGTCTACCGGATAAAAAAATATTTATATTAAAAGAACAAGGATTAATTTTAGTCTTGAGGGTTTTGTATGGCGAACTTGTATAGAAAATATAGGTTATTGTGACATAATAAAACGCATCTAGACGACGGGATGGCATATTAATCGACCTCGAAACAATAATTAAAAATTCTAAATAAAATTTAAATTAGAGTCTGCACCACAAAAGAAGTCCCACAGAAAATAAAGGAACTAAAAGTGGCAGCTTCGCTATTAGATTGAATTTTCTTCGTAAAGTAGTCAGAGAATACATTTAAAGCTTTAATTATGGAATATTTTGTAGTTATTTTTAAGTAAATATCGGGGTGAGGGTAAGGAAAGGAATGCTCCGGTGGTTCGGGCATGTGGAAAGAATGTATGATGAAAGAATGACTAAACAGATATACAATGCAAATATGGATGGATGCAGAAGTCGCGGAAGTTCAAACTACAACACTCTCTAGACTTCAAGAGTGTCGGGACTAAATCAATAACTTTCCTCATTTGTGGAACCGATGCTAATGACGTGAATAAGCTAAGATAGTGATGACAACGTGCAACACTTTATAGTACAGACGTTGTCGTTTCCAGTCCACCCCTTTCATAATTATTACTTCTTGTTGAAATTAATATCCACTCCATGGAGTACAAATTAATCGAGATATAAATAGTACAATTCCCTGTTTGTATTTAATCTGCAACAATGTTAACATATGAACAGTATTCTAATTAATATTCAAACATTTTTATTTTCCTTCCACCCATTTTAAAATTATATAAAATTTTAGAGCTAGGCATGTTCTGCTGTAGAGTCTCTTGCGGCGCTTCTTTTCTTCAAGGCACAGCTTGTTGTCAAGCGGTGGTAAATTATATTAGGCTCCCATATAGCAAATAATAACCATAAACAAAATTAAAACTAAATACTTAAAATCAACAAGTTGGTGGTAGGCTAAATAAAACTTTAACAACACTCATTGACATCTTTGTCTTCCGTGATCACAGCTAGTGGCTGAATCGTCGGAATAATAAAAAACAAATATATTACCGCGCTTAAAACGTTGAAAACTTAGTTTTATTAATATTCAAACATATCTTTTTCTTATAAAAGTAATTCTATATTTAAATGAGTATGAACCGTACGTTTGATTAGCTAAAATTTACTTCTTGGCGACAATTTAAATATAAGCCTTTATACTTTTATTATAGCTATCAACGATTTTATAAGGAGGCATGGCAGACCGTAACCTAACGGTAAAATTTAATAAAATCAAGCACCTTAGTGCCAGCTGGTCGACATTGAATCCTTAGGTATATTTATATCCTAACTTGATATTAGAAATGTTAATATGAGTTTGTTATTCTATGTTACGCTTTTAGACTTAAATTATTAAATCCATCATCATAAAATTCTGTCATCAGGAGCTTAAACAAATGGTATATATACTTGTGTGCAGGCATGGCGAAAGAATACAATTTCTCGCGGCCGGGCGGCCTGTCATAAGAGGTGACAAAACTACCCACAGCCAGGTGGAAGGGTAATTGCCCGTCTGGGTGGCTACGGCCCCTGGTCTAGAGTATGCCACCATAATAATCTTGAGTTGTGTTCTGGCATAAGTGGCCATGTTCCAGTCTCCCTGTAGAGAGCGGCAGCCCATTGGCAGTACCTCTGGTAGAATATTTGCCTAACTGGATGGCTACTACCACTGGTCTAGAGTATGCCGTCATAACAACCTTGAGTTGTTTTCTGGCATCAGTGGTCAGGTGTTACAAATGTATATAGGCGTTGGTAACCGCTTTCCATCAAGTGGGCCGTCTGCCTGTCTTATTGAACTCCTGCAATAAAAAAATAAAGGTTCCACTGCTGGGCTCCGGCCTGCTATTATAGGGAAAGTAGACAGTAGTTACCGCCACGCTTGTCCAAGGTGCATTGGTGTACTTGACCTACCGGTTATTTCGATGTGCAGGTTTCATCATTATGTTTTCCTTCACCGTTGTTAGCTCGTCGTAAGGTAACAATATGCATGTTAGATCGGAAAACTGCCTAAATGGTGCATACATTCCGACCAGAATTCGAACTCGCAGCCTTTGAGTCTGGGACACGTGCGGTAGCCCTTACGCTACCACGACTTCTGGTTAATCTGTGTCTGTCTTTATTTTATGATTGTACTAGCTTCTGCCCGCGACATCGTCTGCGTGGAATAGTTACTTTGGGCTAACGCTAACTTCTGTCACACATGATTTTCGCGAAACTTTAACCGTTTACGCAGCGCACGCAACGGAAGCTCTAAAAAGGAAAAAAACCGATTTCAAAATATTCTTCATTAGTACTTCGCTCTTATTAGTCTTAGCGTGATATATAATAATAATAATAATAATAATTTTTATTTATTTCAGACACAAAGATCCATAAAAAAACAACATATTTTACAATTTCACATTACATTATTATAAATTAAATTAAGAACTTAAAAGATATAGATACAAATTAACAAAATTAAAAAATGAAAATTGTCAGCTGTCAGTCGGTCAGTCAGTTAGTCCCTCACTACTAATAACTAATAACATGTCATTTACATAAATATTTTACATATAAAATTAATTATTTGTCTATGCAGCAATCTGCAACCAGTCCCGATACATTTTGGATTGATGTAACCTGCTAGCTATAGCCGCAATTATGCTGTTTCTACACCCTTCAACCCTGGCCAAGAAATTTGCAATGCGACTTCTCCGAATAGCACAAAACGTGTTCAATCTAGCCTCAAGAAACATACTCGAGGCACTACATATAGCCTATAGCCTGCCTCGATAAAAGGGTCTATCTAACACTGCAAGAACTTTTCAAATCAGATCAGTAGTTCCTGAGATTAGCGCGTTCAAGCAAACAAACGAACAAACTCTTCAGCTTTGTGATGGAATAAAAATTAATTTCTCGATCTGACGTTTTCTCGAAAAGTCTCTTAGATAGAAATAGATGGTATTTGTCATTAAGATGCCAGTTGATAAAGGGATATCATAAACGTGGGCTGTATAACACTTTTTGCCGAATAGAATCCTTTCGCCTTCGTCTTTCAAGAACCGGACATATCGGTCAAACACTATCATAAAACATCTTGCACGTTTATCGCGATACGTTGATCAGACGTGCGCCTTCATCGCGCTTCGCCGCACGACGTGTGCTCTTGCCACACTCGTTATACGAAGAAACGGCGCGGCAATATTTAAATCAGTGTGTCGTGAAAATTATTATAAAATTTAAATATAATAATAGTGTGATTTTGACGTGTACATAATTGCGATTAAGGCGAAATAAGGCTATTGATAAACATATTCTAGTGCAGACTTTGAACGTATTGTTATTTACAAACACTTTTTAGAAAATTAAAGGTACTCATGTTGACTAGTTTATATATTTCAGATAGGAAGTTTTATAAGAGACAATTCCTTAATGTTTGATAAATTTTCTAATAGCGTTAGTTTTAGAGGAAAATGTAGAGATCCCACTAGATTAGTAACACCAAACTGGAATACTACGTTAAGACAAAAAGAACTGCCAAGTGATGATCATAAAAGTCTTTAATTAGCTACCCATATGATAAGTGAATTGCCAAAAAGAAAATATAAATTAAAATTACAATCATGGCTGATGGAAAAGTGTTTTTATGACATTAGTGATTTTATTAGGTAAATGATTTGATTTTTATTTTTTACCATCTTTTGTAACTACTATAAATATTACCTGTATTTCTACAAATAAAGATTCATTCGTTCATTTATTTATACTTTAAATCAATAATATTTATAAAGTTTATTTAAACCCTAATAATTTTTCCAATACTATATTAACTTATAAAAATTAAATACAAAAAAGCTTTTCTAAAACTAAACTATATTATAAACTAAACTACACTATATAAATATAGTGATAATTGATTATTAATATTTATAATCTGTTATTATATATTTTTGTATATTCAACAATGTTCTATAATATTATTTCCTTTATAAAATAATTACCGTAATTCAATTTAATTTAATAACGATGTTTTACAGTTAGTGCCAAAAACGTCGACAATCCAAATTCGGGTGTAATAATGTTTCAGCTTTCTTTTAGCTACCTTATTGGTAAAATTGAAAACCAGGCTCCTTTGTGATAATCTTTAGTGCATTTATAGGTTGGTGTAGAATGTGTATAGTGTAACGATGTAATTATTGACAATTTTATCTGTGATCAAGAACAGTGCAAAATGATTGAATTATTAAAAGTGAGTGACGGGAATAGAGTGAATGGTACAATGAGGGATATAGGCTCAGACACGTTTGTCTGTCGTGTTCAGTATTTGAATGATTTGGACCCTTTCATGGAGTACGGTGTCAGAGAGCCGCCTAGGCCTCTGTATCATACATTCAACACGACCATACCTTTGTCGTATCAAATCGCTGCTGTACATCGACTGTTGCAGGCTCCACACAGGGTAAGTATCTTTGATTTACATTCTTTTAAGTGAAAAAATGTCTTTAGAATGTCACGATTTGAAACTTGATGAAACGAAAAAAAGCGACACTAAAACAGAGAGATTAAACCTTATTTAAACTTATATATAAAAATGAATGTTTGTCTGTATGTCCTTTAAAGGATCGTAAACTATACATTTGATCATGTGATGATCTTTAGCAAAGTCATTGTGCATGAGCCAGAGAAGGTTTCTGAGTTGGTTCACAATTGGACCCGGTAGGTAGCGCTGCTGTCGGCATATCGATCTCTTTACCCCCTTAGTATTAAATTTAAATAGAACAGTGCATTGAATTTTGAACGTTATATTAGTGATTTAAAATGTAATTTATATTGAATTATTGCGAATAAGGGTCCTTATACCTAAGAATAAAGAGGTCTATAATATAATAGAAATGCGAACATTCTTATTCTCTGAAGTTTCAGTTCTCAGATATATTTGTTCTCTGAAAGAGATTGTTTTAAGCAAGAAGACCGCCTTTTGTTTATTTTTATTGACAGAAGTCGACAAAAAGACAGACGAACCACTTGATGGAAGGTGTTTAGTGTTGCCTATGGTCGCTCACAACAACAGAGATGATGCCGAAGCGCTAACAGCCTTTAAGATGAGACAAAGGACTTGGCACTAAAGAGCTGAGACTGGGATATGAAATAACAATCATGGAACTAGAAAAAAAAATCAAGTACAAAAGCTACAATACAGACTTGTTCTGGTATTTAAAAATGTATAATTATGTTAGGGTTCCGTAGACAAATCATTGAACAATATCAGAAGAAGACTACATGAGCACAAACTAATAAAACTTATAGGTTTCTATACGATTAAATAAATCAATATATAAATATCTTCTTATCGTAAAAATCTTTAGCACAGAAAAATAATATTATCAAGAAGGTACTGCGAATGGGTTAATGACATTATTTTTTATATACAAATTCATACATTTTTCATTAATAACAACAGCAAACAGGATGTTAATCATTTGAAACCCATTTTACCAACTGTTAAATCTGTCCTTCGCCGTAAGGCGGCAACGTCAAAATAATCGATATGTAAAACCCTTAGGCTTCGCCTCACCGCAAGTGGCCCGCTTAGCGGCAAGAGGTTACTTGACCACTTAGATGACTTATCATATTGTTACATACCGACAAAGAAACGCGCACCTGGTTTATTGCCCCTCCCGCGTTCGGAGTTCTTTGTTTACTCCGTATTTAAAATTTGAAATTAGACAATAGCCTATTGTTATTGTTTTCAATTTTGTTGGCCGTTCGCAAGAATAATTAACCAGATCTGCAAATTACGAGTACTGTTTCTTGGAAACCCCAGTGCACGCGTTTTTTTGGTACTGTACTGTACTGTACTATAAAACAATGCTCGAACGGAGGGGTGGGGCTGTCAAGCGAGGATTGCCATTCGAGCAAGACGTAGATTAATAAGCGATATAGTGACGGACTTTGCACGTGTTATTGAATTGTGCAGTTTGTACTAGTAGTGTCTAGTTATATTTGTACCTATGTTGTACACGTTTGTATAGTTCTAATAAATGATATAGTAATTCCAACAGCATTTTAATTCGAGTCCTGCGTAACTCGTAACAATATTGGCCCAACGCATTGCACATAATCGATCGCTTGTTGGGACGCTTGGCGCCTCGATACTACCTACCCATAGATCTATTCTCTAGTGTAGCGGTTAGTCACTCGAAAGCCCGCTTCAGTTAGTTGCTTGAATCACTAAGGTACAATGGATGAATTGATAATAACCCCTCTATATAAAAGGCAGCTATTGAGGAACCACTTCCTTGGCTTATTATATATAATTAAAGTAAACAGACGGTAAGTGACAGAGAGTGCAGTGAGAGTTATCATTATGTCCGTACAGGAACGGAGGCAACAAATACACAATACACAGCCAAGTTGTCCGTCTGGATGGCTACAACCCCAGATCTAGAGGTAGCCGCCATAACAATCTTGAGCTGGGTTCCGGCATTAGTGGCCAGGTTCCAGTCTCCCTTTACAGAGTGGCAGTCCGTTGGTAGTACTTCTGGTGTTACTAATTTCCACAGGTGATGGTAACCGCTTTCTATCAGGTGGGCGGTGTGCCTGTCTGCTGGCGTGGCCACTTTGTATCGAAGCATTTCAAACATTCAGCTTGCTTCCTAGCTAACCTTCAAGCGTGCCACTTGTGGTGAGGCTAAAGGCTAAATAAAGCCTTAAACATCTATCTGTTTTAGATACGCTTAATAGATATACTCGAACATTTCGTTACCCTAAAATGGAGAGATCCAAGCTCAGAAGGGGAATGCTTAATCGACGTTATTATTCTGGAGATAGTAGGTATTAGTACAGATTATATCCATGTATAAAAACTATAAGCCAAGCAATATAATTAAGATAAGATTGTTAATCTACAATTTTAACCTTAATCAAGACGGGGTAAAACATAGTACATTATTATATTGACGTACTTATCTGTCTCAGATAAGATTACACCTACACTAGTCTTCAAAAAAAGTTAATATTTCGGTTTTTTTACATTTTAGGTAATATTATACACGGAATTCAATTACAAGAAATAATTTATAGGAACTAAAATAAAATCGGAATACTAATAACTAACTAAATTATTGTCAGGCTACAAAATCTAAAATTTTAATAAATATAAACTAAAAAGTAGATATTAACACATGAAAGTTTAAAATATATTATATAATAACTGCTCCTGTCCCAATAAACTCCTGACATTGAAAAGCATGCGCATGCATGCATGCAGAGAATAAGTTGGAACTAAAAGAAAACCAATGAAGAAGAATGGATATGGTAAAGGAGAAACGCACAATAAAACCTCTAGAGGAAAAAAGGGGGAAGATGTTTGGCCATTTGCTAAGACACGATACCTTCTTATGCACGTTAATTGAAGGCAAAGTGAAAGCAAGGACAGGAAAGAGAAGACCAACGCGAACATTCATGGATAAAAGAAAAAGTGGGTGTTGTTATATAGAAGTAAAACAACTTATTATGGGCATAATAGAGAAAGATTGGAATAGGCTCCACAAATAAGAGCATAGCTCATAAATGATAGATAGATAGATTGAAGTATATCTGAAAGACTGGTACCTCCGGATAGAGCACTAAGGCTTGTTCAAAAAGTTCATGAACAGATGAGAACAGTCTCAACTAGGTAGGTATAAGCTCTCTTAAAGTTGCAAATGTCTATGTGGTTATTCTACCTGTTTGCTTACAAGCAAATATGAAGAAACCTTCCGATCATTATGTTGTCGAATATACCATTTTTAATTGTTAAAAAGTCTATTGGCATTTAACCCCCCGAATCTCAACATTTTCACTTCAAACGGCCCAAATACGTACCCTGTTCGTGATACTCACTCGGCACTCGAAACAGTCTCTTCGAACTCCGAAGTCCGCTTTTCTCCATTATTTTCTCCACTTCACACCGTCTGCGGAAATCTTTGTTAGGAATAATTGCTACGCATACACGACTTGTCATAACATCAAGTCAGTATTTCTTGGGTCTAACTCTTCGGGTTCGAGTAAAAGGGGTATGGCTTTTGTTCACAATTCAGTAGTTGACACTGTGAAAAATATAGACTGATTTTAATATATATCGTAGTTTACGATCTGAATATGACAAAAATAAATTGTTTTAACTAAAATATTAAATATTAATTGATATTTTTGAGAAATAAAATCGTTATATTGCAGCCATTAGCCACGTGACAATGAACGCCGATCACAGCGCGTGACGTCATAGTGTGCAAAACACAAGAAGTTATCAATGACTTCTCAGATAACACTTCAATGAAACAGATGTTTGTTGTGCACACTGTGACGTCATGCGAGACGCCATGACAGCTTGACGCGTTTTTGTGACGAAATGTCAAAATATTTATAAAATTGCTAAATTAAGTATGTTAGTGTTGATTTTTTGCTGAAATATTAATATTTTGGCTAAAATAGACCATAAGGCTCAAAATAAACCTGTTTCTCAAAAATTGACAACAACCGAATTTGTTCACTACATCACTTGCGCAATTCTGTAAAACGTGGCTCTATTAATGTAAGCCACTCTATTGCACAGTTTGTTCTGCCGTGTAAGAACATGAAAACTAAAACGGACACTGGAGTCGTTGAAGCACAGATCTAGACTTAATGTAATATATAAAGGTATTAGCCGCTCGCCTGTTATGAAGGACTAATTTCTGCCCGCGACTTCGTCCGCGTGGAATAGTTACTTTGGGCTAGCGCTAACTTTGACCCGTGACTGTGTTTACGTAGAAGGTGAAAATATTTTTAAATCGGAATGACTGCCTTGCACATCATTAATGCGCGCGCAGTACTTGATCATTACTTTGCTGCGATGTTATTTTTAAACTGAGATATCTCCTAAGATATTAATCGAAATCGAATCGAATAACGTATTTATTTTGATAAGGATTAATATCATGTTTATAAAAACACCTTCACAAATAATGCATTTTTTTTTTAACATAAAAAGGTTATAGTGAGTCAAAAGATAGACATATGCTGTCGCGGTCTTTGCTTTAAAACTTTTAAAGGGGTACTATTCTGTGACACATGATTTTTGAGAAACTTTAACCGTTTACGCAGCAGAAGCTCTAAAAACGGAAAGACCC
Source organism: Dendrolimus punctatus (assembly GCA_012273795.1). Taxonomy (NCBI): domain Eukaryota; kingdom Metazoa; phylum Arthropoda; class Insecta; order Lepidoptera; family Lasiocampidae; genus Dendrolimus; species Dendrolimus punctatus. Next base: position 19,930,891 of record CM022533.1, read on the forward strand.
CCGATTTAGAAACATTTTTCATTGGTGCTCCGCTCTTATCGGTCTGAGCGTGATGATATAAAGCCTATAACAACCTTCCTCCATAAATGGGCTATCTAACACTGAAAGAATTTTTGTAATCAGACCAGTAGTTCCTGAGATTAGCGCGTTCAAGCAAACAAACAAACAAACTCTTCAGCTTATATTATATTAGTATAGACAGTGCATTGCCAGGTCACGTCCTAATCAGAAAATGAATGTTGATACATAATACTAAGTAGATAATATAATTGATTATACAACATAATATTTCGTGAACGTGATTTGTCGCATGTAACAAGAATGCAGTTTTGAGTATCAAGAAATTCAATTTCATTGAAATGAAATCTAATATATAAAATTCTCGTGTCAGAGTTTTCGTTGCCATACTCCTCCGAAACGGCTTGACCGATTCTCATGAAATTTTGTATGCATATTGGGTAGGTCTGAGAATCGGCCAATATCTATTTTTCATCCCCCTAAATGTTAGGGGTAGTCCACCCCTAAATTTTATTTTTTATTTTTTAGACAACATTTTTAATTTCTATTTTTTTATGATACAACATACAAAAATAGATACAATCCTCAATTTTCACCCTTCTACGATAAACCCCTATTTTTTACCGGGCAGGACGACGTCTGCCGGGACAGCTAGTAAATTATAATATGAACCGTAATTCGACCAGCGATCCAATAATTATGTAGTATAATTCCAGCTATTTTGACTTAAACACTAACAATGGAGAATTCTAGAACCGACCCCAGTAACACAGACAAACGGACATAACGAAAATTAGGCCCGGTTTACACAGAAACAGAGAAGAGAGGAGACGAGAGGAGATATGCTGCGAATCTGGCAGGTTATTTCCACCGAAGCGGAGAGGAGAAGTGTAGCGGTGAGGAGATGTGAGCTTTGTGTAGCCTCGCATACGCTTTCGGGTGTACCAGGCGCGGGATAAAGGCAGTGGGGAATAGGGCGGGCGAGTGCGGGCCCCGCCCGGTTGCCGCTACACACGTCTCCGCTCCGCCGCGCCGCTTGATCGCTCGCGACACAAAATTCTATAGAAAAATAAGACATCTCTCGTCTCCGCTTGTTCTATTTCCACTGAAGCTAAGCGGAGAGGAGATGTGGAAATAACGAAACCTGATTGGTTATTTAAAACACATCTCCTCTCCTCTCTGCTTTGGTGGAAACCGGGCCTAAGGCATCTATTTTTGCCAAAATATCTACGATACTGTAAAAGAAATATATATATATATTTTTATTTTATGAAAAAAACAAAATTATGAAATAAAAAAATTGCACCACAATTACATAAATAATGTATATAAATAATTAATTAATTAGTATTTTATTTTATTCGCCTTGAATATTAAAAACAACTAAAATTACATTTTTATTTAAATGTAATTGTGTGCATTCAGCGTATCTTTTGACACGTAAGCCTTACGCAACGTTTTGTAGTCGATTCTTCTGGGCCAAATTTTCAATCACTGATTAAAAATTCTTTAGAATAAAGCAAAATACGAGAAAAATTAAAAATGGCATTCGCATCAACAAAACAGTTTAATTGTTTCACTTTTGAATTTAGTGGGGTTTATAATTTATTCGTGCGGCAATGAGTTAAATTGACCCTTAGTATTTTATAAGTAAAAAATCATAAACAAATAAAATATTGCGTTTAAAACTTCATTGTATTGTAGATATGTACATAGGGTATTCTTTTTCTCTTATATGATAATTATTTTTATGTTGCCATCTTCTTTTGCTTTTACCATGCATTAGTAATTAATGTATACATGTCCTTGTCGATCTACGGCTATTTTTTCTTAATATAATGATGAATTTTAAATGGTTCTGGGATTTCATATAATAATATACTCACATATCACACAATAATACGTTAAATTGTAATAATTGTTCAGTTCACAATATTTCGACAGTTTACAATCGCAAGATTTACAATTTTACGGTGATATATATATATAAACACCTAATTATTTCTTCCTGTAGGTACGTAACATAAAGCTTCTACCTAGGGTTTTGAATTTTAAGGTAAAAGGTAAAAACTCTAGTATCATATGTAGATTCATTTCTGCTTAAACAGTCATAAACATGCTATTGGACGCGTTGAAAGTTATGATGTCATAACTTGCTAGCCTAAAACAAAATCTTGTCCCAGTCCTGATTGGCTTGACTGCTATCTAGCCTATTCTGGCACTACTTCTAAACAGAAGATGTTGAATCGATATACTGGTATTCTATTACATTATTATAACAAAACTTGCGCAATGATGATGCCTAGCGTCTATTCAATGCTCACAGTATTAAATGTAATAGCTGTATTACTCATCACGGTATTTGGCTAAAATTATCCGTTCTGAATATTTCCACCCAACAGGTGAGCCTCAGGGTTGTCTCAGTTTAGCCCTCGCATGTGAGGTCATAAGCTCCTTATCTTACATATAAATGCTTGGACATGTCTTTGGGTTAATAAAAGGAAGATAGTTAATCCAATAAAGAAAACGAAACCTATATTCCCAGAGATAATATTCAGGTGTACGGAATGCATGGCTAGCAAACTCGTTCAAGGTATTTCGCTAACTATTCTATTCTATAATATTTTGCTAAGTTTTCGCGTTTTGTATACATAATAAAACTACGTTTTAACAGTTTTAAGCGCGGTAATTTCAGTTTCAGTGATTTTCAGTGACCATGGCCACTGAAAAGCGGCCGAAACGTCGGATAAACCAATATTAAATAAATTACCGCGCTTAAAACCGTTAAGACGTAGTTTTATTATTATTCTATTCTAAATAAAATCAAATCAATATTCAAGGAAGGATAAGAAAATTGCATTTTTAGGCCTTTGAGTTTTATGTATACCAATACAATTAGAAGCTTAAATACAATATTACTTTACTCCTATGAATATTTGATTTCAATAAATCTATTTAATATTTATTTTATAGGCTCAGTATCTTGGTCTAACATAACTTTGCCTGCCTTTTGCGTACTTTGTCTACAAAAACGTTACCTTTGATAATAACTCAATTTACTTCTACTTTTGAACGACCAAATAAAGAAGATATAGAATGATACATACAGAAGATTGATGTATATAAAGTGAAATTCTTTCATTATAAGTTGCGTAAGAAATAATTTACAATAGCCTTTGTGTCAGGTGTTTCATCAGCATTTTACGATCGCATAAAATACTCAGCAGCTTAATTCATGAATAAGGTCGTGTTCTCATTAGAACAGTGAGCGGCTAACTGTTTGCTTCCAGCTTGCCTCCCTATAGTTTTAAAATGGAGTGTCCATACAGCGCCTAATGTACACAGTATGCGGCGTTTTGCTTACCAACTCATTCAGTAAGCGGCCGATTAGCAGCAAAAGATGCGCGCGGTCGGCGGCGCTCACTACGCTGGAGCGCTGGGTTGCGTTATATGCTAACCGTTTACCTTCCCTCCCAAGAGTTCACAACCGCTTCTCGGCTAATACCCTATAGTTTGCTGCTAACTGGACATGGATACACTACTCAGAGTCAGCCAGCGAGCAGTCAACCACTCACTGTTCGCCTGATGGGACATAGCCTATTACTCACTCGTTGATTTATTAAAAAATATTTATTTAATAAAGCAACGTACACGCTGTGCTTTTCTGTGGCCTGACTTGTTTAATATTTGAATCTATAAATTACGAGAGATGATAAGGTTTTTTATTACTGGGGTATAACAAACAGATAGATGATCCATCTGATGGAAGGTGGTTACTGTCGCCTTTTTTCCAACCCCAAAATTTATCCATGTGGTTCCGCCCTCAAAGACTGGAACTTGACCACTGATGCCGGTACAAACCTCAAGGTTATTATCGCAACATACACCCAATCAGAAAGGGTGGTAGCCATACAGACGAGCCAATGTTCTACCACATGGCTGAGAGAAGTTTTATCGCCTCTTACGACAAGCCGACTAGCCGCATCGATTAGTAATCTTTCTTGGTTCCTGCTCGGAGAATATCCTCGATCCTTTATTGTATGGTCTTTTGTTGCTGTTATTTATCTTAGAATGTTAATATAACCGTCTATACATAAAATATCATAGATTGCTTCGAATGCACTTTACTTGTCTTATGTATATATAAAAATCAATAGCTGTAGGTTAGTGTGGCTAAAACTCAATAACAGCCGGACGGATTTTGATAAAATTTTGTATGCGTGTTTGAGTGAGCCCATATAGTAACGGATATGGATAGTTTATATTCTAAATTAGACATGGTAGATGGCGCTGTAATCGGGTTATAGATTTTGGTTTTTTTCAGGGCAGGACAACGTCTGCAAGACACATTAAGATCGTTATAAAGAGTAGACATCCCTTATTACAAATAAAAATTGTTGCACTCATATTTAGCCACATGCTTATTTTTAAAAAGTTTAAAAAATAAATATACACCTACAGGTGATAATATCTTTGAGAACAATGACACATGGTTGGCAATTGAAAGAGATGTGTCAGAGAATACACTGCATGCCTATGAGTCACTAATGTAGAAACCGACAGCCCTGGAGTAGGGCATGAGTATGACATAATCACACCAGTGCAAACTAAAACTGGAACAATCTGTGACTTAGATATTATTGAGATTGTTTCGCTTCACGAGTCAAACAAAAAACATTCTCACAGCTATATAACTCAGGAGTTCAACTAAGCTTGATTAAAAAATTAAATATTTTAAATTCCTAGAAAACTATTTTGTAAAACAAATAAAATGTATTGTAAATCTCACATCAGAATTAGTATCTAACTATATATACTAACAAATACATATAAGTAAGTATGTATAACAAATTCCTAATCCACGCCCCATGTATACTTAATTTCTATATTTTTTCGGTATAAAAACATGTGTATATTATCGGAGATATATATCTACAAATTAAGTTTCATACAAAATGAATTTATGTAAATTTTGTTAACCTGCCAGAATCGTAATGCTATTCGACAGTTGCTGAAGTGCGATACTACCACTTCTTCTTCTGTACCGGGAGGTCACCTTAACTCGTCGACCTAGCGCTTATTTTGTGTACGAGATTGGAAGAGTTGCTCCACTATCTAGCTAAGCTCCTCTTGGTAGTCCACCAGCTTCTTGACATTGCCAAAGACTTCTCGAAGGCTTACTGGTGAATCCAGATTCTTCGCTCTATAATATGCCGCCCCACCACATTTCAGCAAGCTACCGGCAGCTGCTTCTTCTGCCTTCACTACCTGACTGTCAGTCACAACAGCGAAATGTGCACTTATTTATTTATTGCAAATCTGGAAAGCAGGATGACGGCCCATCTGATGGAAACTGGTAACCATCATCTATAAAGGTTAGCTGCACCAGGGGCATAGCTAACAAACACTTTGCAAGCCTTTAAGAAGAGATAGAGAGATGGTACAGGAGAGGTGGGTCAAACCAGAGAAATGGGATACAGGAATTAAAACAGGAGAAACTGAATAGAGGGGATGGGACAAGGAGAGAAGGAAATGGGCCCTCGGCAATGCACGTAAAGCATTAACACGTTACCCAAAACCAGCTTCCAGAAGGTTGTCAGTTGTTCCTCTCGTAAGCGCTGCAGTAAGGCAATATTTATGCCGACAATGACTTCTGAGCTATCATCGTTAACCTTCTGATGTAATCATGATGAGTTTATTAGCAAACCGAATTTATATTTATACAAAACAAAGATTCAGTAGGTAAGTGAAAAACCCAAGATTCAAAAAACTATTTTTTCTAAGACTCATCATTTAAACACAAGAACAGAGGATTCAAGGAAACATGACGCAGAGTTTTATTTCTAAACACACGATTTGTATATAATGCGAAACGTGCGCGTGCGCTGCAGTGTTGATTGACTTAGTACAAACAATGTTACGTCATTTTACTGTCAGGTAAATCTGGTTAGCGAAAATGCCATTAACTTTTTGCTGAAATCGAATTGTGTTAGGTACTTCTTGTTTGATCAGCCTATAGACTACCCACTAATGCAAAGGTACCAAGGCCTACTGTAGATAAAATAGGATAGGCAGTGGTCTGTTTTCATTATTGAAATAAGCCAACAAGGATATATATATACTGTAATTTATTGGTAACATAAAATAGTGAAGAAAGAAAAAAAAAAGAAGAAAGAAGAATATATCAAGTAAACACGGTGTCAAAAAATTCAAATGTAAGATGAGTTCTGAGATTTAACACCAACCTATTTCAGACGATGTTATAGCGAAATCTAACTAAAATAAAATAATCATTCCTTACTTGATGTTATATTGACTTGCTTGTAGAATTTTTTCTTCAAGAGACAAAGAAAACAAAAAACTATATTACATATAAATTTAAATCTTCAAAAATAACATGCATTCTAAAAAGTTTCAATACACTCCGGGCCCCGGCGTTGAGTACTCTAACTACCTGACCGGAGCGCGTCACAATTTTGTAGAGTCATCTATAAGTCATCTTTCAAATTCCAGAGGGTATACGTTTTGAGTCCTTATACGTACCCCGTTCTGAGTTTTGACGCATGCAACTCTAGGGAATCCATCCGTTCTAAATTTTATTTCTTTTACCAATCCCAGAGGCCAGTCTACACGCTTACTCTCTGTTTTTATTATTACAATATCCCCTGGTTTGATCGCTTTACAACTACCTTTACCCTGCCTCTGACGAATAAGACCCAAATATTCCAATCTAAATCGGGATTTTAAATCACTACGTAACTTATTAATGTATCTACGGCTTAAAATTTCACCATCAATAGAACTTAAATTGTATTCCTGACCATTAAGTGGTCTTAATTGTAATAAGAAGAAATTGAGTGTGAGTTTTTGTAAGTCTATATCATCCGTAATAGTTAAAAGACGCGAATTTTTGATATTTTTCACCTCATAAAGAACAATGACTAACTCATTAAAACGAAGGGCTGCTTTATAGGGTATTAAATAATATTTCCTTCACAGAGCAAACCATCCGTTCCCAAAACCAGTTCCAGTCTCTCTTTAGAGAGCGGCAGCACATTGGTAGCTACAGTTGATCTACAGCCGATGGTAACTGCTTTTCATCAAGTGGGCCAAGTGAGTGTCTACTGAACTCATGCAAAAAAGTAAAAATAAAAAATTGGGAAAATGTGAAAGAAAAGAGAGGTACTGTATATACTCGCAATGTTAATCTGGCGGATTGTTGGCTTTTAGAAATCAGTTGTATCGATGTACAGATTTCCTCAGGTGTTCTCTTTTTCCCTTAGCAATACCTACTAATTAGAGAATTCGTCTAAGCTCTGTAGCTAAGACTCGAATCCACCAAGATTTCATACCAAGATAGTAAGTGTCAATTATTGTAGATTGTGGTGGAATCATCAAGGCATTGTTAGCGTTATAGTTTCCGATGGTCTATGTGTAATTGGCGAACTAGCACGCTAGCAACTAGAAAGTTAAACCTGTTCACAATACATAGTTCACTATAACCAAATTCTTTTATACAAATATTTATTCATATCCAAAACTTTTTTTTCGATTCATGTATCATTACTACAATATTAATAATAATTTAGAGATTCCTCAAAATGTTAATTGCATCATTTTTTCCATATACATATTTTTAATCGAAAATTCAAAGACGTTTCAAATTTTTGTTAGGATTTGCAGTATTTATTTTGGGTAACATCATTTCTGCTAATGGTAATCTCAATTTTTTCTTCTTCTGTTACGATGACATCAAGAAGATTATATAATACGGATTTTTATACTATCTCAATGGAATCTTACTTTGAAAATCTTCCTAACGCCAAAACATTGAAAGATCAGAATTGGGCCCCAGGTGAATTGATATCCACTATAGGAAGTAACACAGTTACTACATAGTCTGACAGGCAATCGTCGAATGCCGTTTTTTAACTATTTACTTATACTGATGACATCAGTTCACTTAGCATGTTATTATTAACGCATCTAAACACTTTTATAAATAAAGGCAACAAACGATATGCTTTATGTATATATTAGATCAGGGGCCGCCAAATGGCGGACCGCGGTCCGTGTGCCCATTTTATGCGGACCGCGATAACAGAGCAACTTGCACTACACAGTACGTAATATAATAAAAATGAGAAGATGAACTTCTTTAAGAATAAGGACTTAATGTCAATAACTTGCACAAATTTACTTCAAACTTCAGACAGGTAGTCCGCAACAAAAAAAAAATCATTTTTCTAATTGATATGTTTTGGAGACAAAATTTACAATCAACATGTGTTGACAGCGAGTATCACCGATGATTGCATTCTAGGCTTGGACTTCTTGAACGCACATCACTGCGCATTCAATGTTGCGAAAGGAGTACTAATATTTCCTGACCAAGTAGTATGTATGTAACTTAAATAATCTAAGTTGAACTATTTAATATTTAAATTGTCTAACTTGAGAAAAGCTTAGGTTATTACCTAAATTTTATGTATATTAATATGATAAAGGAAGGAAAGGTTATTTATTAATAAAATATTTTATTGATTATTTGATTATATATTATATTTATATATAATCAAATATAAATATTTAATTATGTACATAAGAAGAAATACGGCTAGCACTGAGGGTTAGAGTGAGAGAGGAGGAGTCTGCCTACCGCTGCCATATGCGTGGGAGAAAGGGAAGCCAGACAGACTGGCGCCGTAATGCGTTACGTAACGAAGCGATTTACCCTCCCATACGAAATGATAACTTAAAAAATACCTTTGTTATTTCCGTAATTACATTGGTTTAATCATTTTTTTTCTATAAAATGTTGTACTGACCGCGATGGTCATTCCATTTCTTAAAACGGTGCCCGAGCGAAACTAATTGGTGACCCCCGTATTAGATCATCAAGCAAGCAAAATCGTCACCTAAACTTTAGGACTTGTGACGACAAACAGGGGTTTTTGTAAATTGAAAGAGAAAGAAGACCACCGAAAGATACGTACAATATCTGTGTTTGTCTGACAGTTTAGTTACTCAATTATGATACAAGGCTGACCTAGGACTGGATAAGCCACTAGTTGCCATGCACAAATCACTATTAGTCACGTATTCTCCCGACTTATTGCGTTTCTCACGATAAACGCTGTTACAAATACTTGGAATTTTGAGTTTGTTAAATTAAGTTTAGTCATCACATTTTCAATTGGTTATCTTTGAAATTAAGGAAAATGCTGAAAACTTGGGGAATTTTACAATATACATATGTATGATAAAAATAAACATGTAGCTATGAAGATATTAATGATAGTAGAAGTAGTAATGTAGGAAACCTAAATAGACACTGGCTGTATGAAAGCCCAATATTTTTAAATAATATAACCATGTGTCTAATAATCTTGTCCGTTGCTATTAAACTGTTGATATAAAATATTTTATCGTATTTAATTAATACAAAATATAGTCCGGGTGAAGTGTAGTTTTCATTTTATATAGACTTATGCGCATACACCAGCTAAGCAAGTTACAGTCTGCTGAAACACAAGTCTTAAACATGGTCCTTCGAGCCGGATATGAACCAAAGACCTATGGATATACTAAAGTAGCGAAAAGTGTTTGTCAGGATCGTAGCAGTTGTAGATTCACTGTTTCTGCTTATCCCAATGGGAAACAGGTGTGACAATATATGTGTATGTAAGTATGCCGGGGCCGGATCTGTGTGTAGCGGGGGGGGCGGGGGGGGCGGGGGGAATACAAACTTCGCAGACAAATGCTCAACTCAATCATTAACGCAACTTTGATCACTCCAAGTTCAATACTTTAAGCACATAAATCACTTTAAGCGGGGTAAGTAGGCTTAGGTTACAAAACAGTCCGAGTCCACGTCTGATAGCTGAAATGATGATGATGATAATATATAGTAATATATCCCTTTAAAAAATTCAAGATCCGGCTAAAATACACAAATGTTATACAACACTAAATAAATTGTATTGTTGGAGTTATTCTGTACCCAATGTTAGGAAAACAGAGGTCAGCTTAGATACATTATTAGAATGAGAATTATTCTCAAATACAAAAAAATCTAGGTCTCGATGTCAAAGAAAGTAATTCTAAAAAAATCTTATGACCACAACCCGCAACACTACTTAAATCTATGTTTGCGTATAAATCAACACCAAGAAAAAACACCCAATATAAATTACACAAATTACCGAAACAGACGCTTGAATAACTGTAGATACTTCTCTAATTATAGTGTTTTGAATTATTGAAACGTTTTATTATATTATATTATAAACCTAATCATCATCATCCGAGCGTTAAATCCTGATTAAGTTCGAACTTACATTAACTTTATGAGTTCCAAGCTTTCGCTTATAAACTCGTTCTTCTCCACTATGCGCGAACTACGACATCCCTTGTCGTAAAGCCATAAATAAAATAGAAACATAACGCCTGCCAATCTATCATCTCATCATCCTGTTTTGTTCACCAGCCACCGTGATGCGGACTTGGGAAGCCATGACAATTCTTCTTTGATCGTCTTCGTGTAAAGACACCTCTTCCTAATTCCCTAAACCTCTGTTTCTTTGTCAATTCTATTTCAGGTTCTTTGTATTTTATAATTAAGTAAATACCATATTTCAATTATATGTATTTTTCAAGTGTGTTAAAGTTCTTTTTTTTTAAGAGTCTTCGCTGGGCTCCCGCAACAGTACCTATGGATATTATCCCTCATGACGTCAAGCCAGTATTTATTGAACCGTAAAACCGTAGCCGAGCTTCATAGAACGTCTCGGACATAAATACTACTTTAAATGTGGGTGTTCCTGATGCAGTCCTTCCGCATGTCTCCACAATTCCACCACAGCGTATTAATTTCCATGACATGCAGGTCTTGCTTATGTCGCTTAAATACAGGCCCCGCTTCACTGACATGCAAAAAAACAATCTGCTCTTTTGTATAGCATAAGTGTTTTGTATGGCAATGGCTTTATACTTTATAGTTTACTAGAGCTTTTCTCGCGGCTTGTCCCTAGATCAAACCATAAATAATACTTATATGTATAAAAGTTGAAACCCTAGACCGCGACCCTTATTTATTTGGCCAGCAGAATTTCACATAAGTTACACATTATATTAAATTTTTATCAGGCGCTCTTCTGCGAATCGTTTAAACTATTTTTTTTCCTCTAGATACATACCTGATTAGGTTTTACTATGTACACATATAAACCTTTTTGAAAAACTATCTAACTGACTATGAAACCAGGTTAAAAATTGGTTGCGTGATTTAGGAGGAGTTAGCGATTATACAGACAGACACGCGGAAAGCGACTTAGTTTTGTACCATGTAAAATATAGAGCATAAAACCATTTCACTGTTACAAAAGTAATTTTAGTGTAAAAATGGCGAAAATCTCAGCTTTATATGAAACCAATAAGTTACATGTTTACTTTTAATAATAATCTATACTAGGGTGGTCGTTAAAAATTAAATTTCTTGCGACGCCCCCTAAAAAGCTTCCTTTTAATGAAAAAAATTGAGTTTTTTTATAATTTTTTCAAGTCAAGTGCCTCAAGACGATCCAAGTTAATTTTTGGGTAATATCATGTTTTTTCAGGAAACTTCTTCATACTTAGAAGTAATAATTATTTTAAGATTGGAAAAGTTTTAACAATGAAATACCTTCCGTATTATCAGTCTCAGTGATGAATGTCAAATTATAGTTTCAGAAAAAGTTTAATATTCTTCGTGATTCAAGCTTATCTTTCAATTTTTCTTATATTTTTAGTTTTAACTTGAATCGTCTTTAGGCACGTGATGTCTTGACTTGAAAAAATTATTTAAAAAATCCCAGTGTTTTTTTATTAAAAGGAAGCTTTTTAGGGGGCGTCGCAAGAAAATTATTTTTTAACGACCACCCTAATCTATACATATAATGAAATTGTAGAGGTCAAATTTCTGTACAATTAAAAAAAATGCTAAAAACCAAATCAGCGGGATGTAAGAAGTGAAATAGAACTAATTTCAATTTTTTTTAATTTTTTTGTTTCTCTGTCTGTCTGTTTGTACCGGCTAATCTCCAAAACGACTGGACCGATTTAGGTAATAGCTTATATCCCTGGTCAACATATAGGATACTTTTGATCTCGAAAAATTAAAGAGCTCCCTTGGGATAGTTACAAAACCGCATCACGCGGACGAAGTCGCGGGCAGAAACTAGTAACATAATATAGCATCGGTATGACAGCAACTTCTTAAAAGTTTGAGTTATAAGGCCATTAATTCTAGCTGTTACTGTCAAGAAGTATATTTTAAAAAGAAGTATAATAATAACAATGCAGTCTATTATAAGTTGGTTTTTGTAGGAAAATACTAGTTATATATATCATATTTTATTGTGTTTTTGAAATTATATTGTGTAACGTGGATGAACACAAGGATCATTAGGTATTATAATTTGTGGATAATCAATTTAGATTTTATCTGTATCCGTTGTCTGAACGTAGGTCCGTAATGAAATGCTCAAATATACATACAAAACTTCACGCCAGGTCCCTTGCGGGGTAGGCACGAACAACAGAGCGCCATTTAGGCTTATTCTTACACACCTCACTTGCTTCTTTGTCATTCATAGTTCTTGTCATGCACGCTCGTCTGTTCTTAAGGCTCCTGACATCACCTTCTGCTAGTACACGATCAATTTGATCATGGAAGATGTGTCGTGGCCTTCCGCGACTTCTGCATCCATCCACTTTTGCGTTGTATATCTGTTTAGACATTCTTTCATCATACATTCTTTCCACATGCCCGAACCACCGGAGCATTCCATTCCTTACCTTCACCCCGACACTCTCTTTCAGACCAACTCTCTTTCTTACTTTGGTATTACGGTATAAATGCTCAAATAGCTGAGAGTATTTGTATTTAAAAAGAACAGCTCGTGAAAGTCTGGCTATGGTGGTACGCCCGCTTTGCTTTGCTCCCGCCTTAGCCTTCGTGGTTATTATTTTTAAAGCCACACCAATCCACTTTATAGTATATCTTACACCTACTAGTATATTTGGAGGTGTGTCAAATTCACTAAGTGATTCTCCAAAAGCAGGCACTTTGACCTGTTAGACCATTAACATAATCTTAAATAATAATTACATTTTAATTTTTCGCACATCAAATCTACCAGTACTCCATCTACCAATAACTGTTGATGTTGGATTCAAATATAGAACAATGGAAAGGCTTCAGGTTGAGATATGTTCAAGTTTGTTGTCTGTACCAGTAGATGTCATTGAAATAATGTGGTAACATTAGTTAGTTTCTGATATGATCAGTGTCATACTTTGTTAGGCTGAACTCGACTAATCATCTTTCCCGCTCTTTCGAAAGTCACTACTTTTAGCCTTTTATCAACATCTTTGCAAAGCACACACATTCTTGTTTTGAAGTCCGGAAATTTCTGTTTATATATTTAGTTGTATAGCTTATATTTATGTTCATTTGGTAATATAGTGTAATACTGCTTTTAATTAAATAATCAAAGTAATTGATTAAAAAATACAATTAAAAACTAAAACTAAACTAAGTTATAAATACACTAGTCCATAGTAAACATGTATATATTTTAAGTAAATTTCTATCCCTAAATAATATCTATCTATAACACTGACTTAACCTCCCTTCACTGTGCTACAATAACCTTATTCTAAGTATAATCTACACTAAATGATCAAAATCAATAACACGTTACTAATAATAACATTACTAAGTAAAGTTTGGGTTCAGTTTAACATTAAGGTTTATTTTGTCCTCAGGTTTTCAGAAATCGAGCACCGTTCAAAATAATCCCTTACTCTTTTGTCTCTTAACCTTCCAATCCAAGTCATTCATAAAAGTAATTTACAGTTACTGTTATATTATAGAGAGTTTTTATGTATTATATATTATTTATTTATTACTAATGGCCGAAAAAGACGTTGTCCTGCTCTGAAGAAATAAAAATCTAGAATCCGATCTTAGCGCCACCTGTCTGTTCCAACAGGATAAAAAGTATCCTGTATCCGTCTCCTGGTTCTAAGCTACCTCCCCACCAATTTTCAGCCAAATCGGTACAGCCGTTCTTGAGTTGAAAGTAGTGTAACTAATATATATCGTAATGTTATACTATAAACTAAATAGTGCAACAAATATATTTCATTAATAAATGTTGCCATAATAATTATTTGGTCAAAAAACACAATATTATTAAATTTAAAATTTGAGGGTTTTTTAAATTATTGCATGGGTGCGTCGATTTAATAATAATAACCTGCGAACAAAAACTAAACATTTATGTGCTATGTGTAATATACAAATAATAATCTGGAGTTGAACTCAGACATGCAAAGTATAGTAAACAATGAAAAGTTCATGTATGAAATTTATCATACAATATTGAACTTGGGACCTGCGTTCCAGTGAGCTAGTCGAGCAAAGGCTTATACTACAATATAATCTATCTTATACATATGATAATGACATAAGGCTAAATTAAAATAAACAACTTATGTTTTGGTTTCAGCTGGATGATGCCGCTCTTCAAGTGTTCAAGGATGGCGATTATGGACCTTACCTGGATCTGGACTCCACTCTTGGTGAACAAGATGAAGAAATCGAGGGTCTTCAAGATAAGTAAGTATACATTACCATAGTTATTAAATACTAGCGATTCAGGCAAACATTCTCCTGCCTTGAAAAAATAAAAATTTAGAACTTGATTCCAGCGCCACCTACCAGGTCTAATTGTCGCTGATTGTTGTGTCTAAACCGTCCCCAGAGCCACTCAAATACTTTTTTTACACCTTGGGCTACATTATTTAAGGATCGTAGTTTTATTTCTAGCCATAAATATAGCCTATATTAATCTGGATTAATTGTAATCATGAAAGCATTTTCAAAATCGGTCCAGTAGTTTTTGAGTTTATTTGTTACAAAGATACAAATCTTTCCTTTGTATAATATTAGTATAAATAAACTATATATAACATCCGTTCTTAATAATAAACCAAAAACATTCCACTGCTGGATTCTAGCTTCCCATTGTTAAAGGATTGAACGATATGTTTGCCATGTTTGTGCTAGGAAGATTGGCAGGTTTCATACATCAGTAATCATAAAGTGGAAATTTCGTGAAAAAAAGGTATAAAATGATTAGACGTACATCTGGCAGGATTTGCAACCACATCGTGGAATAAGATGCGTGTGCCCTATCCACTGACCCACTATATGGATACGAGTTCTGGACGAGAAGCATGCACCGCTTTGGTAGTTTACTGTAGAAATTGTTACATTTAAAGATAACCGATATGTATCAACACTACAACACACCTTGTACAACCTTGGCGGGTACACTTTCCATTCTCTTAATAAAAATGGTTCGAGTCCATCCGTGTGACATATAAATGTCTAATATTACAATGTTTTTTTTTTTTTTTTTTTTTTTTTTTAAGATACGCCTTCTCCTCCGTCATGAGTTAAGACAGAGGTCTTTTTATTCTTTTATTTATTTCTTATTACTATTATACCTTTTTTACTAATTACGTTTATATATTTTTCTAACCTACCCCTTCTTATCTATTAGGTGTGTGTTTATATCTGTGTGTTACAATGTTTATACTATTTATTGCTACTATTATATTACATATTTACTATTGTTATGTCAATATATACTTATTATGGTTGTTTGTTTAAGTTTATTGCTTTTTAAATTAAACATTGTTGGTACATATACAATTATATGTCGCAATGTTAATTGTTTGCGTTTCTTTTTATTGCGGTTTCTATTAAGTTTATTGCGTATTCTACAAACACCTCCCTCTTTTTCTTGCTAAGTAGCTCACGTATTTCCTCTCTGCATATTTTTGTGCCTAGGGCGCATTCCGTGTTGTATCGCTTCCTCGCAAAAAGGGGGCATTCAAAAATTATGTGAAGGGGCGTCTCTTCTCCTGTGTAACAGGAACACGAGGGGTCTCCCTTTAACTTGAACCGATGCAAGTACTGGGAGAAACCCCCGTGCCCCGTGAACATTTGGGTCATCGACCCTGTCAGCTTCATTGCTCTAATGATCTTGTAGGCGCCAGCCGTTTCCGGGAAGAAAAACTTAGTTACGGACGCAGTTGGCTCGTCCCTGTACCGCCGGTTCCATTTATCAAGCGTCTCCATACGGATCATTCGCTTCACAAATGAAACCGGACACCTGTCATAATGAGGTTTTATCTTCAGGGACTGAGCAGCGGCTTTCGCCAGAGCGTCCGCTCTATCGTTTTCCCTCACCTCGGCGTGCGCCTTAACCCAATATAGTGAGACCCCCTTCCCTATTGCCATAATCCGTCTTATGTTCTGCCTAGCTGTAACCGCCAATTCGTGCGTGCTGTTCCAATTTATTATCGATTGTAGTGCCGAGCGCGAATCGCTGTAGATTCCAAAGCTTTCTTCTGGGCTCTGAAGGATTGCCTCGGTTGCCTTGTATATGGCCAACAGTTCCGCCTGGTAGACAGTGCAGTAAGACGAAAGTTTCAATCGGCGATTCCTGGTTTCAGCATCATTGTCCCAAAAGGACAATGATGCCCCCACCTCCCAATATTACAATGTTACAACTTATTGTATTAGTTATATAAGCGTATATGTAAATACACACATCTTCGTTAATCATATGAATCATGGGAAACGATACGGATGTACGGCATGAGTGTTGGACCCCTTCAAACTTGTTACATGTTCCGGCTTTACCCTCTCGGTCCCCAACAACACTGTACATTTAATCATTAATACAATAAAGCATAAGCATAAACAGGTGGACCTTTTTTATATTATACTAACTATAAATAAAAACTGAGTACAGTTTTACACAACTAATAAATCCTCCAGATCCAGGCTGATCAAACTATCCACTAAACCTACCTGGATCCCTGTAGGAGCATAAATCTAGAATGCCAGGGATGTATCGTCGTCGTCGTCGTCGTCAGCCATTCACAGTCCACTGCTGGACGTAGGCCTACCCAAGACGGCGCCACTCATACCTATCCACTGCCTTTCTCATCCAGCGCCTACCGGCGACTTTGCGTAGGTCGTCGGTCCATCGGGCTGGAGGGCGTCCGACACTACGTTTACCGAGACGCGGTCTCCACTCCAGGACTCGTCTGCTCCAACGGCCATCGGTCCTGCGACAGACGTGACCGGCCCACTGCCACTTCAACTTGCTAATTTTGCGAGCTATGTCGGTTACTTTGGTTCTCTTGCGGATGTATAACGTAGTTAAACACTTCTGACATCCTAGTGCCCGGATTTGATACTAAGCCCCGGGAAGCAGTGCCATACCACTTCGTACAGTAGAAGTGATTCCACCGATACCCCCGTAAACAGCGGCCCTCTACCACGGATAATAGGACCAAGATCTGACTAACCCAACCTCACACGATTAAGTATACTGAAAACATTTTTTTTTTTTTTTCAACCCTTAGTTACATGCATGGCCGGCATCCCGAATCTTGTTTTCTTTCGCGGTTTCAATACAGCACTTATAGCGATATATAAAAACCCAAAAAATTCCATCGAATTGCGTCCACATATACCCAGTAGTTTCCTAGAAAAATGTTTGTAAATACAAAGATGGTAGAAGGGACATAGCGGTTTCATACAGGTTCCGCTTTTACCATGACTACAGAACTAAAAAGATCTGCAAAAATGGCATAAAATTGAAAATTTAATGTGAAGGAAGAGGGGCACATCTTTACGAAAGGTCGTCGCACTATTTTCACAATGTTCCGAAATAGATCAGTACCGGATTCGACGCGTGTATATTTATTTGGGTTACTGTTACACTAGTAACCCAGTAAACCATCTGGTTGCGCGGTTTTGCTCGCCCGGTCGTATGTATAATCATTCATTCCAATAAAAATATCATATAATTACAACTATGTTCAAAAACTTTTGAGCGCGGCATTGTTTGCAATTGCATTGTCAACCGTGCAGGAACGGAGAAAGAATACAATTTCCTGCGGCCGGCCTGTCGTAAGAGGCGACAAAACAACCCATAGCCAGGTGGAAGGGTATTCGCCCGACTGGATGGCGACCACCCCTGGTCTAGAGTATGCCGCCATAACAACCTTGTGTTGTGTTCCAGCATTAGTAACCAGAATCCAATCTCTCTTAAGAGAGCAGCAGCGCATTTGTAGCACCTTTGGTGTTGCAAATGTCCATAGGCGATGGTAACCGCTTTCCATCAAGTGGGCCGTCTGCCTGTCTGCTGATCTCCTGCAATTAAAAAAATGTTTTTCCCCGTCTTCAAGCCTTCCGTGATCACGGCTACTAAATAGTGGTCGAAACGTCTAAACGAATAAAAATCAAATACAATAAAATACGTTAAAATGTAGCTTCAAGTAAAGATGCCACGAATAGTGGTTTGGTCGAATACGGTATCTTCGGGCACGCTCTTGGCCAAAACGCCGAATATTCTTCATAAGATACGTACGTGCAATTCGCGGATAGTAGGTTAATATTAAAGCAATAATTTTGTAAAGTATTTTCTTACCTTCTTGCAAATGATAGATACACGTAATTAAAACTATGTTTCAACGCGCTTTTAAATGATTCTTATAGGCTAAGATCCCGCTATACAACGACCTTCACCGAGTGTTAATTTGATGAAACCTATTTTATATTTAATGAAAGGTGTCAATAAATATATTGCATATGGGTTGCCTAAAAACAATCAGTCCAGTATATGATTAATTAATAATTTAAAAAAAATTAACATTTCACCGGTTTGTTTATTAAACAAATTCTATACCAATCGATAGTACGAAGCCCATAGAACATGCAAATGTTAGGTTGCCTATTCTTTTGCGGTCACAACTCTCGCTATTTGATCTTGAACATGAATATGTTATAATTTTTTTATTTTTTTTAAATTATTAATTAATCATATACTGGACTGAAATTTTTTAGGCAACCCATATGCAGTAATATTTATTGACACATTAAATAAAATAGGTTTCATCAAATAAGCATCTCGGTGAAGGTCGTTGTATAGCGGGATCCTATACTATTACATTTTGAAAACTGACCAGAACGACATTGTAAAATAAAAATGTATTAAAATCGCTCTCAACGCTGTTAAAACGTATTTAATTTAACTATCAATTTTTGATACAAATATATACAATTTTGATTGCGTTTTTTCAGGATTTAGTATTCAGCATTCATAGTTAAAAAATTGGCCGAATACCGAATAGCAGCCGAATTTTCGTGGCATCTCTAGTTTTAATATTTTTTTTAATATTTTTATGCTTTCTAAACCATGGAAGAAACTTTTTTCTTCTTTTTCTCTGTTCTTCCAACCTGAAAAAACCTAATTTAATTATTTTTTATTTCTCTTTTAGTTATTTGTGAAGGCGGTTTCTTTTTTGCTGATTTTTTAAGTAACTAATACGGGTTTATACACGTTCAATCGGCGTATTATTATGAATAAGTTCATAAATGTACACTAGCTACTGTGAGTATAGAAAAACATAAAACTATACGGAGATAGAAAGTAACGTCGGTATTGTTTTCTTAAGCGAAACTGTGATTGTTTTCTGCAATAAACTTTTTTCAACACATCACAACAAAAGCCGCGTAATATCCACACAATGAACCTAAAAATCTTTATTATAAAATTGTAAAGTGCAGTAATTTTTTTTCTTACATTTTTTTTGCTTGTCTGATTACGTAGATCGAGAGCAAATTTGATTTAGTAAAATGTGATATATTTTTCCCGGGAATCCCGTGGGAATTTTTGCCGTGTTTCTAGTCGTTCGGGTGCATAAAAATCATAATCCGACACAGTTTTCAGTAAAACGATAGCTGACCTTTTTTTAAAGCAGTACTTTGTGTCTCGGGAACCCCGCTGGAATTTCAAGTCAAACGTGGACGAAGTTCTCCACCGTTTATATAGTCAATTCCTGATTTTTTTTTATATGCAGCTTCCATGTGATGACACGGCTTGGTTAAAATGTTATAATTTTATAGATAAACGCAAACGAAGTTTTCCCTTTGTTTCGAAAAGTCTAGAACTGTTTTATATGTGCCTCGTTAAATCAGGAAAAGGTTAAAGTGTTCAGGTCATAGATGGTATGATTACGACCTGTAACGTGTATGTAACAAGGCAGGGGAGAACAATTGATTGAAACGACGTAGAGAGACAGTTGTGATCAGTATTTGCTGGGTGTAGCTATCGTTTATGCACCCATAGACTTAACAAAGTTACACTGAAATAAAATATTATTATTTTTATAATTAATAGTGCTGTCTCAACTATACCAATAGTCTGGATAACTAGTTATATCATTGTTTTGGATTAATTCGATTTGAATACCAATCGCGTATAAAATAAATCAGAAATGAATATTAACAACCCAAATTCTTTGATACGTTGTGCATCTGAATCTAATGTTTGTAAGAATGTGTGTTGCTCCATTATACTACAGTCTTCTGTAGAAAGTGCTTTAGTGTTATCTGATAACATCCGGTGCTTCAGCTTGGACGATCTGGATACTTCAGATGAGATCTTGAATGATAGAATCTATGAAGATTTTGAGAACGAGTAAGATTGTAAATATTTATTTTTTATAGAGCGTCAAACAAATTTACTATGTCCGAGTTTCTATATCTTAAAATTCTTTCCATTGGTGGGAAATTGATATTACTTATTTTAGGATAGCGAATAAATTGTTAGTAAACACAAGTTAAGCAATAAAAATCATTCTTCTTTTTTTTAAGGGATTATGGTTTCAGCGCAGTTTGCATTGATGTGGCCAATGTCACAGTAGGTGGTAAAATGTCAGGTGCATATAAGAGTATAAATTCAAAAAGAAAAATTTGGACGGTGATCTTCCAAATCACTTTCTGGGATCCTGAGGACAACACAAAACATAGAATGTTAGACTTACTACATTATAGATAGATGTTATTTATTGTTAAAAACTGATAATATATATACACGCCTACTATTAGCTAGGGTAAGAAGAAAGTCCACATGTACCGATCGGGGAAAATCTTTGTGTAATATACCGTAGAGGGGAGAAACTATTTTGAGACATTCGAAAAAAACGTGATACACAGAACCCTCGGCTAAGTCGCAATCACAGACAGAATTATCGCAAATTATAATTTTGCAAAAAATACAGGAGAGCTCAGAAAAATAGAATTAATTGTGATGGTATTGTTTTAGTGAAAACTGTGTCGGGATAAGCTAATTTTTATACACTCGAGAAACTACAAACCGCTCCCGGGAAAATTCTCGTGGTACTCCCAGTATAAAAAAATTCAAGCATTTTATTACATAAAATTTGCTATTGAGCAGTAAAAAATCACATCGAAATTCGTTTCTTTTTATTTGGCCATTTAAAATCTCCTTAAGATTCCCAGGATAAAAAGTAGCGCAGATGTTAAGTCTTAAAATTTGCTTTCGATCAGCGAAAACCACATCGAAATGAGACCAGTAGTTTTTACGTGAGTCCTGAACAAATAGACAATCTTTAAAAAAAACATCTCGTTCTCCATTCTTTATAAGGTGTATATTTTTTTTTGATAGATTTATACACAATGCTTAGAATTTAATATAATAAATAAAGTGCTTTGATTCATTCATTCTTTCTCTTGTGGTGAGACTTAATAACCGAATTGTCTTATTTTTCAGCAGGAAAAGTGCCATCGTCCTTCGCACACAACTCTCAGTTCGAGTGCATGCTATTATTGGTAAGTTATAATTACTGATAATACTCGTATATGTCAGACCTAACGTTGTTAAAGTAAGATACCAGCGACTCATTGAGATGGTTTCGAATCTTCACAACTGTTAACTTGCCTACAGCTTAAACAGTTCTCTGGCCTAATATACCTAATATATTTATGTTATAGAGAAAGTACAGCAGACAGGGTAATGGCACACCTGATGGAAAGCGGCTACTGTCAGCTATGGAAATTTGCAACACCAGAGGTGTTGTTAAAAAATTGGACCGACTACCCCAGAATTTTTTGTCATTTCGTTTGAAAAACCCCAAATCGGAACGCTGTGATAAAACCTCAGCTTGAAGCTCACCTGTCATCTATTTATTACCTGTCGTTGGAATATAATGATGCTTAAACATATTCATTATTCATCTATAAACATTTGTATGGTATGCATATTAAGTATATCCCATTTAATGTATATTGTATTGTACTGTATATAAAACATTTGTGTATTAATGACTAAAATCTGTGCAGGAACGGAGAAAGAATACAATTTCCTGCGGCCCGGCGGCCTGTCCTAAGAGGCGACAAAACAACCCACAGCCAGGTGGTAGGGCATTTGCCCGACTGGATGGCTACCACCCCTGGTCTAGAGTATGTCGCCATAACAACCTTGTGTTGTGTTCCGGCATTAGTGACCAGGTTCCAGGCTCCCTAAAGAGAGCAGCAGCGCATTCGTAGCACCTTTGGTGTTGCAAATGTCCATAGGCGATGGTAACCGCTGTCCATCAAGTGGGCCGTCTGCCTGTCTGCTGATCTCCTGCAATAAAAAAAAAAAAAAAAAGTAAATTTTCGTATATCACCATTATTATCTAAATTAATTTCTGGGGTTGTCTGGAAGAGATAGCTTTTTAGCAATAAGGCCGCTCTTTATAATAATTAGGTAGGTATTATAGCTTTAGTCTGTAACATCATTTTTATATTAGTATACAACAAAGTGTTATCTATCTATGCATCTCAGTCTATATTCCTGTGAACAAAAGAAATTCAAATTCCAGCCAGATACTCAACGTTATCCTAATACATAAATATCCCACTGTTGGACTCGGGCCTCCCATTACAGGGGGAACGGACAGTATTAGGTCAGAAAAAGCGAAAAGCTGAAAAGCGGTGCATACGTTCTAGCCAGGATCGAACGCGCTTTTTGAGTTTGGGACGGGTAAGCTAGCTATTACGCTGCTACGACTACAAATAAATATTATTTTATATATCAATTATTATATTATATTGTTATTACTATATTTTATATTTTTTTATTTCAGAGAGGCTTCTCCACTCGCAGGGTAAGGAGCTGCGGAGAGCACTTTTCGCGTTGAAGCAGATATTGCAATCTGACAATGATCTGGTGCACGAATTCGTCGCTAACAAAGGCCTGGACTGCCTCATGCAAGTTGGCAACGCGGCGGATCACAACTATTTAGACTACATCCTCAGAGCACTTGGACAGGTATGTACAATTTTAGTACCTAACCTCAGTTTACGTCCTAACTCAAATTGTACTCGGTTCGGAACTCTAGGTTTTTAGGGAATTCCATGATTTTTGACACCTGCCCCGTCCTAGTTCCCTTTTCGTCAATAAATTATTAAATTAAAACAGCAGTTACGAAACAAGAGCGATACCACGTTGCGAAACATTGTATAGGAATAGATATAGAATAGGAAGTAGTTTTATATTTCGCGTCGTTGTACAAATACCAACAACAAGTATTTTAATGATACTGATATTTTTAATTCTTCGAAACAAATATTCAAGTCATCAGTAGCTAGTAAACTTATTAATAAGGTTGAAAAGGAATGTAATGTTTGTATTTAGACCTAATAATTTAGTTGTGTTAGTTATCCCGTCAGAAGTTTCACAGTATTAGATATATTGAGCAATTTATTTTAGTGTAGTGTAACTCACTATATCTTTCTGTTAATTTTTCTAGATTTTAAGTATTCAGTTTTGGTTTAGATTTATTGTTATTGTTGGATACTTTTTAATAATAGATAAAAAAAAATAGTTACATTATTTTTTTCTTCCAGATCCTCCTATATGTGGACGGGATGCACGGCGTTATGGAGCACAAGCACTGCGTGAGCTGGCTATACTCATTGATCTCAAGCAAATTTCGGCATGTGGTTAAAACTGTCCTAAAACTCTTACTAGTCTTCGTTGAGTATACAGAGAAAAATTGTGTACTGCTCGTTGATGCGATAGTTACAATTGATATATCAAACGGACGCCTGCCTTGGTTTAATATAATGAAGATACTTCAAAACACTGAAATGGCTGATACAGAGCTTCTCATATACGCCACGACTTTAATAAATAGATGTTTGAATAATATGCCTGATATAAATACTTATTATGATCAAGTGGATGCCCTATATGACCAGGGAATGGATCAGTTTATACGTTTGCATACGTCTAAACAGGGGACTGACTTGGATCTTTTGAGACAAATGCAAATTTTCGAAGCTGTCTTACATTATGAGGATGGCGATGAAAGTGGAACGGCGCTTAAGTAAGTATTTCATTAAGAACTGATACCTGCGACTGCGGCCATAATTGACTCGAAATTCCCGCGGGATTCCCGGGACACAGTGTACCGACGCATTAAAAAGGAATGTAAGCTGTCATTTTAGTGAAAACTGTGTTGGAATAAGCTGATTTTTATGCACCCGAACAATTATAAAACGCTCCCGGAAAAATACTTGCCGTATTCCCAGTATAAAAGATAGGGCAGATTAAGTCTAAGAATTTGCTGTCGATTACCGAAAACGAGCATCGAAATCGTCCCAGCAATTTTTACGTGAATCATAAACGAATAGACCACAAATCTAAAAATAATTGCATAGTGTACTCCATGGATTATGTAGTATATATTATAGTTGTTTAGGTTTCTAATATACTAATATGATAACAAGGAAAGATTTGTATTTTTGTATGTTTGTAACGAATAAACTCAAAAACTGCTGGACCAAAAATTATTTCACCATTCGAATGCTACATTAGCCTTTATTAATATAGGCTATATAAAAATGAGGGTTCCCTACTAAAACTTCAATAATGTAGCCCATCTATGCAAAATACTTTTTTACGATTTTAATGTGTATTTTGGGGGATCCCGAGATGGTTTACATTCATCATTAGATCCGGTAGGTGGCTCTGGAATCGGGTTCTAGAATTTTTTTTTTTCAGGGCAGGACAATTTAAATATTTAATATATTTAGCTACCTCTACATTTGATCCCAGAAATTCGCACGCTACACAAGTAAAACATTTATAATATCAACCCAACAGTCCCACTGTTGGGTTCAAATTGTCCCATTATCAAGAGAACATGTGATATTATCACCTTTACATGTTCAGTGCAGATTGGCGAGTTTCACACTTCGCTTATCACCATGTTTTAATAACAATAGGCACATATCTAAATATAAAAATATGCATTTCCAGGCAATTAGATGAAACCATAATAACTTGTCTGCGAAGAAGAAGTTTGAACTTATCTACGACTGAAAGAAGAAAGTCTAAAAAACAGCTGACAAAAGGTAAATAAACATGTACAAAATTATTTCTAATATTTTGAGTTTTGTTTTACTAACACTTATTATACACAGGTATCGCCATTGTTTTGCTCTCAGTATGGAGTGTAGAAATAAGGAGTACCATCTTATATGGAAAGGAAGTTGAAAAAGTGTCCAGCAATATGCTGAAAATAGAGTTTAGAATAACTACCACAATAGCGCTGGCCAACGAAGAGTATGATATGAATTCATCATAAAATGAATATAAATGAATATATTCATAGTACAGAAAACATGAATTATTTACATTGTCTAACATAATTTAGTAAATGTAATGGTGTTCAAAAACTATAGAGTGATTTCGTCATCGTCAGCCATTCACAGTCCACTGCTGGACGTAGGCCTCCCCAAGACGGCGCCACTCATACCTATCCGCTGCCTTTCTCATCCAGCGCCTACCGGCGACCTTGCGTAGGTCGTCGGTCCATCGGGCTGGAGGGCGTCCGACACTACGTTTACCGAGACGCGGTCTCCACTCCAGGAATTGTCTGCTCCAACGGCCATCGGTCCTGCGGCAGACGTGAGATAAAAAACACGAAGTGGGAATCTCTCGGTCCTTATTTTTTTTTCTCACTCTAATTACTTTAACGCTGCCTTTAAAATTTGTCCTACGTTACCGCTGCGCCACCCTTATTGTCCACGTTTTGATGGATACTTTTTAACACAGAGATGGTACTCCTTAACTCTGTCCTCCATGGCTCTTAGGCTTTGAATATTGAAATTCGAATAGTTTAATATTATGCCACCTGCGATAATGTTAGTGTCAGTGATATCAGGCAGATGTGGCCAGAGGTTAAATATTGAAAGATAACTCATTTCCATACACTGCTGTAGCTAATACGTAACGCGTTATTTTTTAACGCTATAAGTATGCTGTATTTCATGCAGTGAAGCAGGGACATTAGATTTTATTGCTATATATCATATTAAAACTTTAACTCTACTAAAAACCCGGCTAAGTGCGTGTTGGATAACGCAGAATTTAGGGTTCTGTACATGCGATAAATGACCACTTTTTATCAATCAGTTTCAGAACCCTAAAAGCGTGTGACAAAAATACCTCCTGTCTCTTAACTACTCAATTTAACTTATTCAAATTAATTCTTGTGTTACGTGCTTAAGCTAGGCTATTTTAAATATTTAAGAGTTTTCAATCTTATTATTCAAAAGTTAGTCCTCTTATATCTATCTACAAGCAAACTTAGATAGCTTTATTCAAAACCAGCTTTTTAACGAGATATGTAGTTTGGTTTTAATATTTTTGTCGAATGTATTTAGTATTAAAATTGGATCTAACCCAGAGAGTTCAAGGATTAGTTAAAACTAAAACTTAAATCTCAAATTATTGTTAAATAATGTTTAAAGTACTAGTGTTTTAAAATAAGTAAAATTTTGTCGGTTGATTTTAAAAACTCAACTGTTAGAATTTGAGTTTAATCGATTGTTATCCATTTCTGAATATGGCAGTAGTCAATACATTGTATGACATTATTGAACTTTATAAATTTTCGTTCCAAACATAAGTGTTTTTAACCATGGTCGTATTTTGCATGATATCATATACTGAACATAAATATCATATACATTGCAACATATTAATAACAAAGAAAACTTTCAACGAAATATTGCTTAATTCTTTTCATGGCATTTAATTACATTGGCTTTCGATTTACAAACATTATAAGACAGGGAAGGGTTTACTTCCTATAATAATTTCTTTTAGTTTTTAGTAATCCATTTACATTATGTTTACTAAAAGAGATTTTACCTTTTTACTAGCGGGAAGTCTAGATTAAAGTCATCTGTCTACAATGATGCCCAAAAAATACCTCTCGCATAATGTAACCCCTCCTGTCTTGTTAAATCCTAATCTTATTGTGGCGTTTTTACTAACAACAGATGACATCGCTACCCCGGAATCAGAAGCAATGACAAATGGTGTCCGAAGCCATTTCTTACCAACGATAGTGGTCAATAAAGAGAATAAAGAGCTAAGCACAGCTTTAAAGAAGAGAAGAGACCGATATTCTAGACAGGCTCACTATATTACACAACAGCAAGAGATGCTAAACAACTCTGCGTTGTATAATAACATTTTCACAAATGGGAGCTATACTAGCACTAATGGTAACTGTAACGGAAACTACGCAAATGTAAATGGAAGCTACACAAGCAATAATAATATAAATAATAATGGAATTTGCAATAGAAGTTACAATTACAACAATCATAATGGCCGTGTTAATGGACTCAACCATTGTAACGGAATCAATGGGCACAGTGATGAAGAAGATTCTTATAGCAGAACATCGAAAAGCCTTAACCTCGCAGATGTTATTAAGAATGGTTTGTGTGTTTTCTAACATACTAATATTTGTTGTTTGCCCTTTGCTTTTACTTATTTGCTGTATCACATGCTGGACCATACACATATTATAATAATTACTATTAAGTTTCTACAATAGCACAAATACAACAAATACAAAGTACAATAACGGCTATAGCTAAGCTCAGCGTTAAACTTGAAGACTCGATTATGAAAATTTGTGACCCTAGCTAGAAATTCTATAATCAGCTGAATAAATGTATTACTTGTCAATATTATTGTACATCAAGTAGTTAATTAATAATCCCGAACTGATGGGTTGTAATTACAGCCACCCAATGACATTTTTAGTATCAAAATTGTTACAAACTCGTTGTCGGTCTTAAAGACATTCAATACCTTTTTTAAATCACCAAATATTGTGACTTAAACAAAATTCTACTTTTCAATTTAAATTAATACACATTGTCGTTTTAAGTAAAGGAAAGTACCAAGAAATTCTCCAACGACTCTCTTGTTGAATAACACCAACAACAGTTACATTGGAAACAAATCACATCTGCCAAATATTAAGTCCATTCTTTTATTTCAGATAACCTAAGATATACAGCAGGACTGAAACAAAGAATACAAAATGGTACCTTAGGGCATACCGTAAATGCTGTTGACACCATCACTGTGTTGAGGCAACAACAAATGGACATACCAGAATCCAAAGATGAACGAGGAATCGTATTAAACATGGAGCATAGCATTAAAGATATTGCACAGCGTCTAACAAATCCTGTTAGTCCTAGCACTGAAGAAAAACTTAGAGTATCCGACATGGCAGGCATCGTGTCAAAGGCAAAAGAAGAATTAGCTAAATCTCAATCCAAAGGTGTTTTTTTAATTTAACATTACTTTGACAGATTCCAAACAACCTTGGTGTAAAATTGACCCCTATTTAATCGAGTACAAATATTTAAAGTTTATTACTATATTCGGTCTATTGTGTTCGGTCAATTCCGTTTCAGTTAAATGTGCAAAAATGACTTTTTTTCTGATTTCATTCAAACTTTGACAATTTAGCCAAATAGTAATTAGCAAGGCATGACCAACCGTTCGATTTATAGATTTTTTTATATGTTTCTTCTTCACTTAATCACTTAAAATCTTAATACATACACTTCGGCTTTATTTTTCATTTAAGAAAGTAATTGAAATCTCTTATTTCGCAGAAATCATCAAAAGCCCAATAATAGAGAAGTCACCAAAAGTTCATGAAATTAAAGTTACCGAAAATGAATTTGAATGGGAGGCTATAAAAAAGAGGTGCATAAATAGAGAATACCACTTGTGCGACTTAGATTTCACGGATCTACGTAATGATTCTGATGACGATATGGCTTTGCCTGCAGTCAGTGCTGCTGACTGTCCCCCTCCTCCTCCTCCTCCGGCTATGTTCCCTCATATTTGCGCTCCTCCGCCCCCGCCTGGAAACTTCCTTCCAAAAGTACCAAACCATATAACACCATCACCAAAACCTCCACTGACCCCTCAAGTATCTAACGATTCCGATAGCTCTTCACTACGAAAAAATAAAAAAACAGTTAAATTGTTCTGGCGAGAAATACAAGATACTCAGACCCCAAATGTTACAAACGATGGAGTACTATTTTGGGACAATCTACCACAAATTAGCTTGGATACGAATATTTTGGAGCATCTATTCGAATCTAAAACCAATGACCTCATACTTAAGGTATATTTTTGTTTATTTAAAATCTCAAAATTTCGCACACGCAATTATATGTAATACCGATATTAAATACTGAATATACTCAGAACTAAACTATCACGGCGACATTCATTTAGATTGAATTGAACACTGTGGTTGATTCATTCCAAATTGATCGATAGAACTAAACCAAAAGGTATATTTATTTTCACTACAAATTTCACACAACGTTCAAGATTCCCACATAATGGAATAACGATCGTAACAAGTAATCTAATATATAAAATTCTCGTGTCACAGTTTTCGTTGCCATACTCCTCCGAAACGGCTTGACCGATTTTGATGAAATTTTTTGTGCTTATCCGGTATCTATGAGAATCGGCCAACATCTATTTTTCATCCCCCTAAATGTTAGGGGTAGTCCACCCCTAAAATTTTATTTTTTGACAACATTTTTAGTTCTATTTTTTTATAATACAACATACAAAAATACATACAACCCTAGATTTTCAACCCTCTACGATCAACCCCTATTTTTTACCGGGCAGGATGACGTCTGCCGGGACAGCTAGTTTAATTATAGAATTATCTGCTAGCTCGCGTTCCTAGCTTAATGAATTTATCTAAAATATAATCAAACTTAATAGCTCTATAGACTGTGTAGTGTTCAAAAGTAGTTAGATTATTGTTTATTATAATAATTGTGCATATTTTTTTTCATGTTTGACGTCAACGCTACGTACAATACACATTGGATAAACAGGAGGTGAGTTAAATCATCCTAATATTTTATTCTCTCACCTTTCACCTTTCCCCAATCATTTCGATTCTGCACAATATCTTCTTTTTCATTTACACTTCTCTCCTGGTATGCGTCCTCTACCGCATAATTGATCTTTGTCAATCTTTGTAGTCTATCCATCTGTTTTTTCGACACCCTTTTCTCTTATATTCCTAAATCTTCCGTCTTTGCAAATTATTTTATCGCATAATGCTCATCTTATCCACTATCTTTCTTGCCTTAATATTTAAATAAATAATCAGGTATATTTTACTAGCTATTTATCCCTTTATTTTAATTTGATAAATGATATCTTACTTTGTTATCATAATTACTTTGATTTTGGTAACTAAAATGAAGTTTACTAAATATTTGATAATACAATAATTTTAATAATTATCAAATGGAACCTGAAGCTTTATTTTTCGCTGTATTGAAGAATCTTCTGCTTGTATATTAGTTTGTTGTAATATACCTATTTGAGATAGTTCAGGACAGGTACTATCAAGGTATTTATTATTTCAGAAATTAATGGAACCAAAGAGAACTTTGGTGTTAGATCCAAAAAGATCCAATGCTATCAATATTGCTATGAAAAAGTTGCCAACTCCTCAAACAATCAAAGCGGCCATTTTGAAAATGGACGCTACGATTATTGGGAGAGAGGGAATAGAGAAACTATTGACTATGCTCCCCACCGAAGAAGAGAAAGGTTTGATACAAGAAGCTCAATTAAAGGTGAGATACATTCATAAACACATTTACAAAACTTATTTCGTGTGATAGATGTGAGGATTCAAACAGAAGAACCACGTTAGGAATGGAGAAAAAAAAAGTACCGAAATTTTCATATAACCTTTGAGTTCAGCAGACAGGCCCACTTGATGGAAAGTGGTTACCATTGCCTATGGACTGTTATATATTATTTTCGCCGGGTTATATATACATATTGTGGTTATGAAATAAAAGATTAGAGCATGAGTATTATTCTTTATTCCAACTGTCTTTTGGGAGTCAGTAACAGGGTATACACGATTAGAGTACAACATACAGTATTTAAACTAACAACTAAACGTGAAACCCGACACAGGGGCGACAATCGGGTCGACACCCTGGTCGTCTGACTCCAGACTACCTGACGAATGTCAAAGGCAATAATTCAGGGGACGTGGGTCACCTAGACTGTGCTAACCTTGAAACGTGCTACCTTCTAAAGATTAACATGTTACGAATGAGTAAGTAGATTGATTAAGTAGATTGATTAAATGAAGACGAAGATTATGGGCGCCATCCAGGATCGCGACGCCTGGAAAACTGCCACGACGCTCAGCAACGCTGCTGGCGTCGGCGGCCGCGTGACACGTGGTGATGTCGAAGGTGGTCGTAGAACGGCCAAGTATGACCGGATGCGTGGGCAGCGTGGTTGCCCACACGAGGCAGCGCGAGGCCTGCTGGCTCTCGCGTGCTACAGCGGAGGTTATGCCCCCAAACGTGACTCCCTGGAATTGAGATGGTTCCCAGTGAGCACACCTATCATAAATCTACTGTAATCCTAGTCGGGGAACTGAGAACGGTTAACTAGGGATATATCTTTAAGACCTAACCACACTAAACGATCAATAAGCTAAATATGCTTACCTAAAAAGGGTTGGAATAACGAAACGCTGTTACTTAATGATGAGGAGCCTCGCCCGGACCTTCGGGCGGTCGGCTGTTAACGTGATGCAACGGCTTGAGGGACATCTGCAAGGTAGACACGCCTTACTGATGTGAAAGAATAAAAGAGACGCAGGGTAAACACTTGAAATGAACACTACGTACCTTTTGACTCCTTTAGACACTGATTTTATACTATAATATTGCTAAGTGAAAGTGTGATTGATCCACGTGAATTCTGACCAGCGAAAGAGGGCGCGAGTCGGCCCGTCGCTCTATTTAAGCTATCGAGGTGGGGGGACGCGCGCGGTGCAACCGACGCGCGTGTAGGTGGCGTTTTTGTGCCTGCGGGGATTGAAGTGAGGGGAGGACGGAGCTACTGGAGACATCGCGGAAAGACATCGCGTGATTTCTAATGACAAAATTGAGGATGTAATACGGTGTTAATACAACCGATTTAAGATGTCTATACTTAAAGTGTTGCAAGGCTATGAATGCCAATTTGCAACGTCACAGGACATAGCACCAAAGGTGCTACAAATTCTCTGCTGCGCTCTTAAGGGAGACTGGAAAGTTACAAAGGAACTGTTATGGCGGCATACTGGCATACTAGACCAGGGGTGGTAGCCATCTAGTCGGACAAATACCCTTCCACCTGGCTGTGAGTAATTTTGTCGCTTCTTACGTCAGGCCGCCCGGCTGCAAGAAATTGCATTTTTTCTCCGTTCCTGAACGGATATAAATTGATGATTGAATAATTATATTTTAAAAACTTGAGAGGTGTCACGGGACACCCGGTTGGAACGAGGTTCCTTTCGATGAATTAGAGAAGGAATTGTAATAACATTTTATTTTTTTAAAGTATTGTATTATAAGTATATTTATAAATTATATATTAATTAATAACGTACAATTTTTTATTATTAACAAATATAATGTAATATAATCTTAATTAACACGCGCACACCGCACGACTTACAACTATAGCAAAAAGTGTCGTTACAACTTTTGGTCTTAATGTTTTCCGTCTAGCCCCCTTTCGCAACGCACGATAAGGAACTTCGTTCCAATAAAACATATATGATATGAAATTACTCAAAACTTGGAATTCCATGTTTCTTTTCAACAATATCGAAACGAAATCAATGTCTCCACTGATCTAACCCACGTAAACTTACAATTAATCAATTCTAGTGACATCTAGCGAACGAATTGAAATACATTAAAGTGCTGTACTTATCACATTTTTCCATGTAGAATTAAATAAATTGGTTAAACATAGATCAGACGATAAAGTGTCTTAAAATTCCTAATCACGTACTAATCTACTTATTCTATATTAATTTCAGAATAGCAATGCAGACTTACCGTTGGGCAGCGCTGAACAATTTCTATTGACACTCGCATCGATAAACGAATTACCATCTCGTCTCAAACTTTGGGTTTTTAAATTAGATTTTGAGAATTCTGAAGTAAGTATTTATTAAATTAAATCCGAATTTAATGCTTATAATATAGAAGAAAAATATTGCCCAAAACAAAATATAGTTCTGCAAAAAGCCCCAAATACATTTATATATACACATTATCACGCCTGTTTTAAATTGGTGTAGACAGAGAAAGCTACGATCCCGACTAACCCTTACCTTAATTATACATACACGTTTAAGCTTTTTAAAACGCCCTTTCCTTTAGTTACATCCGAGTGTATGTGATTGATGGTCAACAGCTGCAAAATTATCAATTCTAATTTATTTACATTGGAAATATCCAATGTGTATGTTTGTATGCGAATATTATCTGCATATTTTTTTTTATATATTCAAACAAAAACACATATTTTTTACATATCTACATCTTAAAACCCAAAAGGGTTTGACGAAGATGCTAAAAGTCTGCGCTTTATGTACAATAATTATTAGGTAATTTGAATTATTACATCGATATTAGAATTATTATTATATATATAATTGAAATCCACTTATATACTATAACTTATGACTAATCACGATATCTCAGGAACTATAATACCTATAGACTTGAAATTTGCCATGGACCTTCCTATCGCAAGTAGAGGTCAGCTAAGAACGGATTTTACGGCACTCGAAGCGGGCGGGTATCAGCTAGTTATACTATATTACACTATGCATTTTATATTTTTACTAAAATCGGCTGAAGTCTATTCTGCTTATGGCTATTCTTTTCGAATGTTACAGAAAGAAATTGCCGAGCCATTGATGGATTTAAAACAGGGTTTAGAGCTGTTGAAAGAGAATGAAACGTTCAAAATTATACTATCGACAATAAGGAGTATGGGGAGTTTCTTGAATGGCACTCAAGTTAAAGGATTTAGGTTGGAATACCTTTCTAAAGTTATGGAGGTCAAGGACACCGTTCAGAAGCATCCATTGCTCTACCATGTCTGTGATATAATTATGAAGAAGTTCCCGAACAGCACTGATTTTTTCAACGACGTAAGTACATACTGTAATAACAAATAAAATTAAAATATTTGTGTGTTATTTCAAAATATGTGCCAAAATATTAGTGAAAACTACTATTTGTGCGATAGTATATCGAGGGCTTTATAACAAATGGGCGTGCAGACAAAAGTGCAGTTTTACACAAGGGACAAAATTGTGAATAAAATCAGTTGTTGTTTTCTAAATTTTAACAAACATGGATTTTAGTAAACAACAAAAAAGCAGCATTTTTGCATATACGCCCATTTGTTATGAATCCCTCGATATGTTATAATCAAGTACAAGGTAGTTCCTGTAATGTTTTTTTAAAATTCATTTTTTAGGCATAATTTTAAAAAAATAGCCTTCATCGCATCTTATCTTATAAACTTTAAGTGTGTGAAATTTCATACTCCTCCGTCCGCACAATTTTCGTAAAAAACGGTACAACGTTTTTGCTTCACATGTATATAGCTTTCTCTCATATAATATATTTTCTCACTTATTATAAATTAACTCTATAAATGTTGTATTTATTATTCCATTACCTTTTTTGAAATTATTACCTTATATAAATATTATTTCCATTTACTTCCATTCCGTATATGTTTAATGTTACAGGTTGGACCACTAATAAGGGCGGCGAAGGTGGATTTTGATGAATTAGACACAAACTTACTTAAATTGGAAGCAGATTGTAAAGCTTCATGGGATCACATGAAGAAAATAGCGAAACACGACGGCTCACAAATGTTCAATACGAAAATTACCGAATTCCTTATAGATGCTGCTGAAAGGATTATTCTGTTGACCATAATTAGAGACAAAGTAATGAACAGGTGAGAAACCTCTGTAGAGAAAATAATATCAGCCCATTAGTGGAACTGACCACTAATTTTATTTACTATTTTAGTTAATATAGCAGTGGATAATAGTTTAAAATATAATATCTGAATTTTTAATTGTAATATGTAACATTTAGATTGATCCTTACATTAAGGGCGATTTTCCAATAATTACATTTAATTATCAACTTAATTATAACCTGTCAAATTTTAAAATTATATAAATCGAGGGTTTCATTCATGCAACTGTAAGTTTTCATGTTTTCTTTTATCTGATGAATCCTGTTTGTGTTACGATTGAAAATCCGGTCCTTGATGAAAAAATAACATGTTTATTATAATCCAGTGTTTACTTCTCTTCCTACAGTATTTATTTTAATATGTACAGTATAAATAGTTATATAATTCAGTACAAATAATTATATAATTCCGTACAAATTTACGTACAAGCCAGGATTTGGCGGTATTTGCTTGACCTAAGGGCTTACTTTCAAACGATTTTGGCCGAAAACGTAGGTACTTACGATTTTGAAGCTTTCCAGTGAATTCCAAGAAAGTCGGTTGTGAGTCAGCCAAGTTTAGGATGTCTAGAAGACTGAGATTGTTTTTATGTAGTAAGAGTTTAGAGTTATTGCGGCGATTTTATGGGTTTTGATTTTTAGTTTAGAGGTTGTTATTTTTGGGAATTGTTAACCCTTTATGTTATGACTGCTTCTTTTTAAGACTAATGAATATTTTATTTCCTTCTACTCTGCAAATTTTGTTATTTCTTATGACTTGTTTATTTAAATACACTTCACAATAATTATTTATATGTTTTATAGGATATTGGCAAGGCGAATTTCTGCTTCTGTTATTCAACGCTATTATTTGCATTGCGAATTTTAAAATTGTCCAAAAATAGGGATATTATTTGTGCCAATTAAATACTATAAAGGGAATACAGGCATGATGATAATTTATTGAAACAAATTACATATGGTGTAGTAATGTTATGTGTGTAATTTATTTATGAAACAAAAGCAGAACATGGTAATTTCTTTGTTGCAGGTTTCGTAAATTCCTGTCGTATTTAGGTGTACCACCTGTAGATATAGTGAAGACGAAACCGACGGAATACCTTCGAGTTATCGCAGAGTTTGCGCTTGAGTATAGAACTACGAGGGAGAGGGTTCTTCAACAGAACCAAAAGAAAGCAAACCATAGGGAACGAAACAAAACTAGGGGAAAGATGATCATTGATGTAAGTTTTCATTTGGATATAGCATGATCACTAGGCCATAGCCAGGTGGTAGGGTATTTGCCCGAATGGATGGCTACCACCCCTGGTCTAGAGTATGCCGCCATAACAGTTCGTCTGTAACGTTCCAGTCTCGCTTAAGGCAGCAGCAGCGCATTTGTAGCACCTTTTGGTGTTGCAAATGTCCATAGGCGATGGTAACCGCTCTCCATCGAGTAGGCCAACTGGTTAAGGATGCAATAAAAAAACCCACGTACAATAATAAATTAAATGCTAAAAATAAAATAAGGTATATATAAGTGTTTCATAGTTTATAGACTGTGCCAGTTACACAGTACCTGTAGCAGTTTATAGCGACAAAACGACCTGCAGCCAGTGAGTTGTTTTGTCGCTTCTTACGACAGGTCGCCCGGCCGCAGGAAATTGTATTCTTTATCCGTTCCTACACGAACAAAATGTGTATGTTTTAATAATTAAAAAGTTTAAATGGTCATATTTTAATATGTTTGTTATAGATGGATACATCTAAAGGTGAAATTACAGCTGATAGTGCGCTCAAAGCATTACTCACTATGGACCCCGATTCAAATAGCCTTACAGAAAGAAGAAGAAAGAGCAAAGTTAACAATCTCATTGTGTAAGTTTCTTTACATAATAAAGGCTTAAGCATGTGTTATTTAAGGTTTGCTTTCACACAAAATACCTTCTTCGTATGTAAACAAATCTAAACGTTTCTCTACTATACATTTCAGGGGTGATACATCAGCTGATGATGAAATTATTGAAACCCTGGTGAGGTCTGCTACCTCCAAACGTAGAGTTGAGCCACGGGACAGGACGCGAAAAAGACTATGTGATAAAATAAATTGTAAGCTGCCTTCTCATATATTTTCTTAACTTAGGTTAAAATAATAAAATTGATCAATTGTGTTTTTATCTAATAATCTTGTACTTTTATTACTTTGTTTTTATAAATATAAAACTGATAACACATTTTGAGGCCATATTCAAGGCGTGTTTTTACGTAATATTCAATTTTATCTTTACTGCTAAGTCCATAGTTTTGAGGGTAAAGTAAAATAATCTTATAAAAGTTTCGATACATATACATCACAATTATACATGTGTTTTTTTTTTATTTCTGCTCTTTTTAAGATTAGGAATAATACCTATGTAATTGTAGTTAAAAAATTTAAAGGCGTTGTTCTCTATATAAAAATGCAAGAACGAAAATAAAGAATTCTCGCTACGTGGCACAACAGGGATTTTGTATAGTAAAATATTGGTTGAAAACTTGTTGTTTATTTTTATTAAATATCAAAACAGGAGAGAACAATGATTTGTAATGCCCTCTAATATGGTATTAAGGGCATTTTTCTTTTCTCTTTCCTTTGATAAAACCAACGCCGCTATCTTCCGTAAAACCCAGTTCGTCACTACACTTGTAATCAATTTCTCTATGTATGTTGCTTGCGAATTCTTAATGCTGTTTGCGTGTTTCTTTTTGAAGAACTTATTTACTATCACCTTATTTCAGCAGTGCGAAATTTTAGATAGTTTGATATTTATATATAAATCTATATTGTCATCATGTTCGATTTTTTTGTTAGGGCAATTAAATTTATCTTCGGGGCTGTTATAATCGTGTTAAAATGGTCAATCACTGACATTAAAATGGCACCATAATAGCAGTCTCGGAGCCCTGGTTGCATGTTGGACACTTATGAAATCTAATGCCTTGTTTACACTATGCCCATTTTTCCAACGGGAAACAAGAAAGTGGTGAAGCGTGATGTGAACGACAGATTTATTGCAACTATATAGACATTTGTTTGTTTGTTGAATGAAATGCATTTGTTGATGCGTGTGCGTGTGAATTTTTTTATATGTGGTCCATAACAACAGTATTTTTATTTCTTTTCTTTTATTGACAGCAAATAATTCATTTCTCATTACAGTAAATAGAACACTGGACGGAAAATCATGACGAAACTTGTTCAAGCCGAACTAAAGGTAATTTATATCTTACTAGAGGTCCCGGCAGACGTTCCCCTACCCTGAAGAAATAAAAATCTAGGACCCCATCCCAGCGCCACCTACCGGGTCTAATTGTGAATTTAAACCATCCGGGGACCTTCTTAAACACACACAAAAATTTCATCAAAATCGGTTCGGAAAAACGGGTACCGCGGGTATTATTACTATTTAAGTTATTAATAAAATAATTGAAAAAAATAATTAATTAAAATAAAATAAAACATACAAAGTGCTCAATCAGATAGAGTTTGGAATATTTTGAAAGTTTTCGTTAATAGTTCAAGTTTCGTGTTATAAGCTAGAAGTATATTAGATGTTGAAAAGTGACCTCGCTAAATTTAGAGCCCGTCCCACTCCTTGTCACATAATGTCATACCTACTTCATCGATATATTATTATTATATAAATGAACTTTTTAAATGTGTACAACGATTGTTGTAATAATCTATACATATAATAAAATTGTAGAAGTCAAATTTCTGTACAAAGAAAAAAATGCTAAAAACCGAATCAGGGGGATATAAGAGTCGGCTAATCTCCGAAACGACTGGACCGATTTACATGAAATTTTGTATTGTGGTAGCTTATATCCCTGGTCAACATATAGGATAATTTTGATCCCGAAAAATTTAAGAGTACTCATGGGATAGTTAAAAAGCTTTAATAACTTAAACAGCTAACAGTAACATAAGGATAAGTTTGTTTCTTTGTTTGTATGTTTGAACGCGCTAATCTCAGGAACTATAGGTCTGATTTGAAAAAACAATCAGTGCTATATAGCCCATTTATCGAGGAAGATTATAGGCTATCACGCTAAGAGCAATAAGAGCGGAGCACCAGTGAAGAATGTTTCAAAATCGCGGGGGTTTTTTAACTTACTTTTTTTTAAACTATTACACGCGAACGCAGTCGCGGGCAGATGCTAGTAACAAACAAATGACTATGGGTCCCCATATTCCCAGACCCCTGGTACCACTAGCAGTTCACCCCAATGTTCTCATTTCCCACAACAGTCCTACACTGGCCGGGGCTTGTCCTTGGGTGCACTATTATATGGTGTAGACAGGGATAATCGCCAGTCAGTGTCAGGCCACATTTACATTAAACTTGTCAAGGGGGCTCTACATGTTAATAACATAACTTTAATAATATAATTATGACGAATGCAAATAAATGAATGAACACTGTAAACTTCAATTTAATAATTATAAAGTCGGTAAATAATGTAGTCGGTGTCGATAATAATTCTATAGGGTAGTCTGGAGGGGATCGCCTTTAGCGATGAGACCGCCCATTGACTCATTCATTTATTTTTATTATTTCAGGTTAGAAATACAAGAACAACAGAAAAATCTGAATAATTGGATTATTTATTGTTAGTATTGTGTTAATAGTATTGATGGGAATTTTCGTAATAATCATGCGAAGCTGCTGGTATCAGTAAGCAGAGTTATTGGTGACATTATTTCATAAAATTGATATATATAAAAAATATTATTAATAGATGTTTAACAACAAACGCATGAATCTCTTTCTCTTACTGGTTATAATTGCTCATAGATGGAGAATTAAATAGAGATGAAATTTGTTTATACCTGATGAAGATCGGAATACTACAGCTTATCAATTATTTTTTATCTAAATAATTAATAAGGTTGTTGTCTACACCGCGGATGTTGCCAGGCTCGTAGAAATACTTAACACTTTTTAAATGAACATATATTTAAAGCAAAGTGAAAACGGTAACAGGAACTTACTTCTCATGGACGGTTCCTATATCTTACTATTCATTCACTTGCCTTACCATTGTTTCAATTTTTATATTACTTGTATAAGTGAAGTCGTGGAATGAAAATCAACTTAAAGTCAACTTTTGCTTGTACGATTACAAAAAATAATATGGCCAAAATTTTAATAAATGTTATATGTATAAAATATAGAACAATGAAAAAGGAAAATTTCAATGTAGACAGACGCTACGATTTACAATAAAAAACAAAGAGGATATAATCACTACACTTAACCTAACATGTCTTAACAACAACAACAACAATGTCTTCTTATGCGAAATAGAAAACCAAACAACTTTGATCAAGTCATTTTAAACTTAAATTTAAAATATCGAAGCGCAGCCTTAACTAGTGCTATTTCCAAGGGTGATATGACTAAAATCCCATATACAGAGGAAGATGCAAAACATATGTATACAAGGCAGCTCTTGCAAACAAATGTCAACACACATAACTCTATCCTACTGTCGCAACTATTTTTCTCATCTATGTCATCTCTAAATAATACTACATCCATGATTTTTTTTAAATAATATTCATTACTTTAATTAAATTTATTGACTTTTTAAAAGGAATTTAGTGATACTATCTCGTAATTTTGATGTAATTGCATCGTGGTTTTATTAATTTCTTCATCAACACTTTTTGTACTACTTGATTTGTTTAGTTATTATGAAAACTGTATTTAATAATAGAAAATAAATGTTTTTATTGAATTTTGTGTATTTTTATTTTCCCACAAGGTGGGGCGTTCAATAATGGAAGATATTCTTGTTCCATCGTTCAATGGACAGTCAATATAAGTTATTGTTATTCCAGGATTAAAGAAGAGTACATAATTTTGCTTTAATGTGACGCCTTTATGGTTAGTTTTCTTTTTTTCTTTATCTTTAGTAGAGATTTCATGAGAATCTATCCACCTTAATAATATGTACGTACAAAAAGTTT
Source organism: Dendrolimus punctatus (assembly GCA_012273795.1). Taxonomy (NCBI): domain Eukaryota; kingdom Metazoa; phylum Arthropoda; class Insecta; order Lepidoptera; family Lasiocampidae; genus Dendrolimus; species Dendrolimus punctatus. The sequence continues at coordinate 19,972,092 of CM022533.1, forward strand.
GTGGAAGGTTATTTAGTTCGGATGACTAAGTTTGGAACTGAATAGAAACCCTATGTTACTCACATAACAATGTAAGGTGTTTTACCTAAAAGTACTGTTTCTTGATTCTTGTGAGTCGTTGTGAGTGACTCAGTAGTCACTAACAAAGACCATGTTCACGACCGCAATTGTTCCCGTGCCACTAGCTTACCGGCGTTACAATCGTAAACCCAAGTGGAACGCTTAGTCGACCCCCCACTTGACATGGGTCGTTGTGAGAGTTGTGTGACCGGAAATAATGACGTCATTAGCGACATTTTCGTCACGACCACAACGACCGCGGTCGCCTTGTGGAACGGCTAACGGAGCATTTTGGGCGTAGTGAGCTACATGTGGAACACGCAAGTCGTCGAACCCTTTTTTTTTTTTTTTTTTTTTAATTTATTCATGACCATAGATACAAAGTCTTTCAGTCGGAAACATGTTAAAAAGAATTTACACTAATACAAGAAAAAATATTAACTAATATAACTTATCTACTTATTACATAATTATTTACATATTATATAACCCTTATCAAGTAATCAAGTAAGTACAATACATTCTAAAAACAAACAAAAAAAAAACTTATTTACACTGTAAACACAAAACAAATTAAATTTTTCCTATTGTGTTACAAATATAGTCGTACAATGATCTATAGTAACGTTTGTGTTTTAATAGATCCTGTACACGGCGGGGAACACTTTGTGGACTTTCACTGTCACTGAATAAGTTGAGGCTATCATTGTCTGCATCAGAAATGTCACAATCACAAATTTCAGCTACTAAAATCAATCTTTGCATATTAAAACTTGAACATTTAAAAATAATATGGTCCAAATCAGCATCTCTGGAGTTACAGTTAGGGCAACGGCTACTATCAAATATATTAATTCGGTTCAAATGAGCTGGGGTCAAACAGTGCCCTAGCCGCATGCGTGTTATTATGCTAGTAAATCTTCTGCTTATGTCTTTGAAGTTATAATGCCATGGTTTTACCGGTATGTCTTTCTGTATCTCAGCATACCATTTGCCTTTGTTTTCTAGGGTTATCCTCCAGTGATCTTTCCACAAATGCCGGTTAAGTTCTTTGAAATGCCTGTGGTAATCAGTAAATGGAACCTTTAAAAGTTCAGACTTGTCTTCGTCATGCTCTGACCTTGTTGCAGTATCAACTAATTCATTCCCAGGAATGCCACTATGTGAAGGTACCCACACAAATTCTACATGTATATTCTTACTATACAGCTCTTTTATACAATTTCTAATATCATACAATATATAATTTAGTTTAAAAGATATATTTACATTTTCTATTGCGCTTAGAACACTCCTAGAATCTGTAACTATCAGGATACTATGTACATTATTCACATAATTATTTACATATTCTAATGCACAATATACAGCATAGCATTCGGCAGTAAAAATACTGCAATTTATGTTTATTTTAATGCACTTGGTGTAACTAGTTTGTGGATCATAATATGCTGCTTTTACATATTGATTTGTTTTAGACCCATCTGTATATATAGTATAATGTGTTGGTCTATCATCCTTAAATTGCAAAAAATCAAATTTATTGTGCACTGTATCTAAATGGATGTTAGTAGAACTATTGATAAGACTATTAAAAGGAATTTTATAGACAGGCCAAATATCATGTTGGTTTAAGTTTTTAGAATTATCTTTAACATGTTTAAATAATATTGGTATTTCTGGTAAAGTTCCATTAATCAAAGAGGCAGCAGTTAAATTATTTGGAGAAATTGTAAGAGTGATTTGAGGGTGTATTATTAATTTCTTATGCAAAGGACTGTTAGTTGATGCTAGAACTTTCAAGAAAAACCGCTCAGCCAACATCAACCTACGAAGAATCAATGGGGGTATACATGTTTCAATTTCTAGAGAATTAATTGGTGTGGAACGCATAGCTCCACAAATAAGTCTTAGTCCCATATTTTGAATTACATCTAATTTTTTCAGTAAGGTGCTGTTAACATGCATGTAAGCTAAACTGCTGTAATCGAAATGGCTTCTAACTATACTTTTATATAACATACTCAAAACTATGGGATCAGAGCCCCAGTAAGTTCCTGCTAAATATCTCAATATGTTGATTCCATTTAGAGCCTTTTTACTTATGTGTTTGACATGTTTATCAAATTTTAATTTATCATCAATAATAACTCCAAGGAATTTATGTTGATGAACTATTGGTATTTCTGCATTGTCATAAAAAATCTTAACATCCTTTATAACATTTGAATTTTTACTTACAATTAAAACTGAACTCTTTTCTGGACTTACATCTAATTTAAGCTTATGATGATAATAGTTGTATAGTTGCGTTAAAGCATTATTAATACTAGCTGTTGCTCTTTCTATGTTTTGGTTTATGCTATATAAAAGTAAGTCATCAGCAAATTGTAAAATATGTACATCTGTTGCTTCTACATAAGTTAATATCTGAGAAACATACAAGTTATAAAGTAAAGGAGATAAGGTTGCCCCCTGCATTGTGCCTTTATTCACAGATTTAGGCCCATGTATTTTGTTGTTATACTTTACAAAAACTGTTCTATTATTTAAAAAGGAATAAAGCCACATTAGGATGTGTGTTGGTAAGCCAGCATCATGACATACTTGAATAAGTTCCTCTAAATTTACATTGTCAAAAGCACCTTTCACATCTAAAAAGACACATACAGCATGAGAATGACTTAATTTAACCTGCCTCAAATCTGATAGTAAATGTACAAAGCTTTCAGCACAACTTCTGCCTTTTCTAAAGCCGAACTGTATATCAGGAATCAAGCTGTGGGATTCAATGAAGTAATCTAATCTTATTTTCAACATATTTTCAAAAAGTTTACCTAAACAAGATGATAAAGAAATGGGCCTATAAGAAGAAGCATTATTTTCAGGCTTATTAGGTTTTAAAATGGGTATAACACATTGCGTTTTCCATGACTCTGGCACTATCAACTCTTCCCATAATCTGTTATAAATATTAAGTAATATTAACAATGCATTTAAATGTAATTTTTTAATCAACATGTATGGTATGTCATCCAATCCCGGTGTGGTATCCCTTCTACTTTTAATGGATATTTTTAATTCTTCTATAGTGAATTGGTTCTTAAGAAATATATTCATGTCATTTTCAGCAGAATTTGCAAACAAATAATCAAGCCTAGTCCTGTCAACTGCAGTCGTATCAGCTAAATTATTGAGGAAACTTAAAACCCACTCATCATTATGATGTCTATTTCTATTAGTACCTATCTTTTTAAATTTTTTAATGTAACCCCATATTCGAGAGACTGGTGTTAATCTATTAAAGCTACTACATAAATTTTGCCAAGATAGATTTCTTTCTTCTTTTAATACTCTTTTTTTAATTGCATCTAATTTTTTATATTTCATCCAGTTTTCTATTGTGGGTTTAGAAAAGTAATACTTTAATGCATTTTTTGAGTCACGAACAGCTTTATTACAGTTTTTGTTCCACCATGGTACTGGCTTTCTGACAAGTGTATTAGAACTTGTCTTATATTTAGGAATGGTTTTATCTCTCAATGAATACAGTGCATTTACAAAATTATTGTAAGAGGTGATGGGTGGATCATTTATCAAATCTATTTGTGAAAAGTGATTTTCTGATAAATTATAATACATATCCCAATCTGCCCGACTATAAATATATTTTTCTTGATTCACAGCAGGTGACAGATCATACATAGAAGGTTGAATGTTTATCTCAAGTAATGTTGGAAGGTGATAACTACCCATGGGATCATCATGAACATACCAATTGCATAAATGAGCAAGTGACGGACTAACAAGAGCAAGATCTATTGCTGAAGCTTGTCTATTGGGGTATGGGACAGTTGTTGGCGAACCATCATTTAAAACACACAAGTCAAATTCATCAATAATGCTATACAAACATCTACCTCTATTGTTATCATTATGGCATCCAAAAGCTATATTATGAGCATTAAAATCACCCATTATTAAACATGGCTTTGGTATGCTGTTGATTAGATCTCTTAGCTTTGAGGAATCAAATCTGTTACTTGGTGGGCTGTAAACACAAAGTATTGCTATTTGTCCTAATTGTGTTTCTACAGTGATGCATATGTTTTGTATGGACTCGGAGAAAATTGTGTTAATTAATTTATACTTTAAACGATGATTCACCAAAATGGCAACACCATTATGGGAATTTTTTGAATTTTTATATAATAAATTATAAGTTGGAAAATGTGGAACTATAGAATTAGGTTTAAGCCAGGTCTCATTAAGAAGGCAAACATCTATATTTTTTTCAATTAATAGATTTTGTAATAGGCTTTTTTTGCTCTGTAAACTTTGTATATTGTACTGTAATAAATTTAAATATGTGTCCATTAAATCAAATTTGACAAAAATATTTCTTTTATTTTCTTGTGTGTTATTGGATCATCATTATTACTTGTATTGCCTAACTTTACTAAGGACTTAATAATAGCATTTAGTATAATATCATTGTTAGCAATTTGCTTTACATCTAAGTTGGTTAGTGTCGACACAAAATCTTTTTTGCTAGATGAAACACTAGCTTTAGGTACATTAATATTTACAGGGTTATTTACAGAAGAGCTGTTATTTATCTTAGGTTTTAAACTAGGAAAATTCTTATCAGTCTTTGCTATAGAGGCAAATGTATTACTTTGGTTAACTATTTGTGAACGTTTCTGATCAATTTTTTGTTTTTTAATTGGACATTCCCGAGAAATGGCAAGATGACCTCCGCCACAGTTGATGCATACTATAATATCGGAAGTACATTCCTTGTAAAGGTGTTCGCCAGCACATGATGAGCACATTTGTGTACCTCTGCACACTTTGGCTGAGTGATTAAATTTGAAGCATTTAAAGCACTGGATGACAGGAGGAATATAATTATATACAGGACATCGATATTTATTCAGGAAAACCATACTTGGTAGTGTAGCAGATGAAAAAGTAATTACTACGGTAGTCAATGGTACTAGTTTCTTATCATCGTCTTTTTTCATAAATCTTTTTACTGATATAACATCCGCATCACATGAAATATTTTTGTATATCTCTTCATTGGACAACTCGTGAGGAACATGTCGGATGATGCCGACCTTCTCTACTAAATGAGCAGGGATGAACGCTCGCAACTTATTTTTGTTCAGAAAGTTTTCCAATTTCAAGAAGCTGTTCGCCTCTGCAGCTTTATTAAAATGTACTCCAAATTTGAAAGCGTTTAGTCTGGACACACTTGAAATGCCCTTAACATTCTCAGTTAAAAGTTGTGTGAATTTAATGGGGTTTTTATTGCCTAGTTTTTCCTTTTCTTTAGATTCAACGTAAACTGTGTAGTCATTAGACGAGTTTTCCAAAAACAGTCTAGTGTAACCACTCTTGAAATAAATTTTATACTTATCTTCATCAGAGACGCCAGAGATCTTCTTGTATTTTCGCTTTCTGTCTGAAAGTTCATCTGCCCCGTCACTCTGGGCCCCCATTATGACGGGGGACCGTAAATTGTAATATTAGATGAAAATAGGGGCTTTTCGTAATAAATAAGGGATAAAATTAATTTAAATGTTAAAAGAAATTTTAAAGCGCGCGCCAAGATCGACTTCCCGCCAAAAAGTCCTCTCGTCGAACCCCGAACCGAAAAGTTGCCAAGCCACAAATAATATTTTTAAAAAACGAACCATGATGTTGGTACCGCCGAGAACGCGGGCCAGTAGGGATGCACATCTCGTTTTAATGATGACCGTAAATTGATCTCAATAATTGAAAGCAATTGATTCCCACTTGTGCGAACATCTCTGATGCTCCTCGTCCCCATGGCAACCTTGATTGGGTTGAATGAGGAACCCTAATTACAATACTGGACATGTTGTATAACCCTTTGTTCAAAACTGCAGGCTGCGTGTGTAGCTCTTACGGAGCTACTATACTTGGCTATATTTGACCCAGAAGGAATTTGAAGTAAATTAACAATACATTGAATCCGGAATTCCAACTGCACCTGAAAAGCACCTAAATACTATTTTTTGCAACTGTAATCGGATCTGACGGATCTTGATTTTTTTTTAAACTGGCAATAACTGAAGATTGCCACCCCTGTTCGTCTATATTTTAACCTTAACCTCATTATCATCATTTCAGCCATCAAACGCCCACTTATGGACACGTGGGTGTCTGTGGTTTTTAACGTATGTCTACGCACCTGTGAAAAGTAATTTAAATTCCGTTTAAAAAAGTTAAAAAACAAGCTGTGTATGAACTTCATTATTGACTAACTTCGCTACCTTATTTATATATGTGGTAGTACTCAAATGCATAAGATAAGATTATATTATTTTAGATGGATCACACTGTTTTTATACTTGTTTAAAAATGTCTGTTTTAAATGTTTGTCGCAATAAACTTGATTGTAATAGTAATTAATATTTTTGAATTCAAAGGCATTCATAGCCTTGGTATTCTCAATATTCATAATTCTGACCACTTCTATAACTTTTTTAAATACAACTGCAATAAAATACGTTTAATGAAATTGCAATTATTGTACTTCATTAAACTTACAATAGATTGTGTAATAGGGCTAAACAAGTTATAATAAACGTGCGAAGTACACTAGCTCACAGGTGGCGTGTAAACGAAACATATGAAAAAAAACATGACTTTTCAACTTTAAGAATCGCTATATCTCAAAAATGTTAATTCTCGAAGAAAAAAAACCATTTAGTAGGATATTTCATGATTTACAATGTTCATCTGAAGTATTTTTCTGATACTTACCGTTTGGCTGAAAAATCCAAAAACCCATATGCGTTCATATAACCCACTTTGACCTTAAATAAGTTTGATCTCGGGATCGATGGAGACCTTTCACATTTTGTTTATAATGCGATTACTAATGTTCATGTAAATATTCAGCTTTATGTGAATTTTCTTTAAATAATTACACACAATATCTGCATTATATCATATTTGATCATATTATTTTATTAAGTAAAACATCGATATTGGTATATCGATATGGATTTATCGAGTATTTCTTAAAGATGTACATCAAGATCGTTATTCGATGAATTTCTCTGCAAGTTTGCCACCCTGTAGCCCTGTAGCCCGCCTCAGCCCGCCTATACCTAGATATTTAAAAATATTGAATTATTATTGATTTTGAATTTGTCCCTGTTTCAATCACTGATCGCTGGTAAAATATCTCCTGTTAAATTAAATCTGAGTAAGAAGGCCAAGAAGACCTTTTGCCATCATGAGTGAAACATGTGAGTGTATATTTTAAGTGAAACCAGTATCTACATTGCGGTTTAATTTTGCAAGCCAATGATAATTATATCCTAAACAATAACATATGTTCAAAATACTACAACACGATCATTATTGGTTTGTAAAAATTTCCTGTCATCAGCCAATAACTAAGCATTACTAGACGTAGGTCTTCCAAGTTTTGCGCCACATATCTTGGTTTCTTTTGTGTTCCTCACTGAGACCCTAGAAAACTTTGTGCAGATTATCGATCTGTCGCCCGTCGGCCCGAAAGACGTCCTACTATATTTAAACTACGTTTACCAAGATACGGTATCCATTCCAGAGTTCGTCTTATCGTCCTGTTGATCCTGCAACAGATGAGATTTCCACTGCCATTGCAATACTTTCGCGAACGCAAATGTTTTTTTTAGTATTGATGTTAATTCTCTTAAGATTCACATAAATATTAATATAAATTTGTCAATTTTTTTATAAAAAAGAAACAACAATTATATTTAATAAGGTGACCAACTGTACTCATTTACTGAGTTTTGTACTCTTTTTTCGCAAACCATACTCTTTTCAAATCCTGTACTCTGAAAGTACTCATAAAGAACGATGTGAAAATAGAACTTGACAAAAGATAGGTAGAAATGTTTCGGCATTTTAGAGTAGAACATATCCCACATGAAAATTTAAAAGTTTTAATAGACATTTGCTTATGTTGTCCAGGCACTAATGCTACTGTTGAAAGGATATTTTCACTAGAGAATGATTATTTGAGCAGTAAGAAGTCGCAGCTTTCTGTAAAAACATTATCTGCCGTCTTAACAGTCAAATTTAATATGCAAAATGAATGTTGTTCGGATGTGGCTACATTATTAGACAAACATCCTCATTTAGCAAAAAAATCCACTTCGAAGAAAAGTATGTTTTTAAAAGAAAATAAAGTTTTTATCATATTTTCTTCTTTTTTTTCACCTATGAAATACTTGCAAAGTGTACTCTTTTTGAACAAAAAATAGTTGGTCACCTTATATTTAAACAAATATAAAAATTATTATCTCTACAGAGTCCATTAATATAATAGTACAGTGAGGCTTCATCTGTGATAGTGTTAGGGATGTTGGCCATTTTCTGTAGGAAATCTGCGAAAGCCTAGCCTTAGTATGTAACTTATGAATGTAAGTTAGTTAGTATCTTTCTCTCAGATTCCAATACAATACATTTTTATCTACATCTGCTTCTGCGACTTGTTTGCAAAATAGTGTATTTTTCCATGTATGAAAATAAAAATAATAATAACAGCCCATATATGTCCCATTGCTGAACTTGGGTCTCTCACTATCGGGGAAATGGACAGTATACCCACCACACTTGTCCAAGGCGGCTTGGCAGGTATATAGAAACTTTATTAGGTTTTTTATATAATTTTATAAACCTTCAGTGAAAAATCACCAAACTGATGGTGAAAACAGCTTAAAAATCTGGTACTAGCTTGTCAGTTTTCTATGTAATCACTTCAAAGGGTGTCCAGCTGACTTCTTCGAACTGATCCTGCTGACTCTCTTCCATCATCGGACAACCACATGCACCAGTGTGTGACACCTATATAGAGAAATATTTCACCTATATGAACGAAGCTCCTACATCCATCATGCATACTGCAAAAGAGTGGAATCCATTGCCAGAGTCTGTCTTTCCCGATACTTACAACCTGGGTCCTACAAGTCCCGTATGAATAGGTACCTTCTAGGTAAGCATGATCCATCTTAGACTATATCTGCTCCACATGGGGTGAGATCATAGTCAAAGGCATATGTCTATTACTATATAAAACAAAACATTGATGATTTTATGTGGCGACAGTAGTTTTATAGCCAATAAACTGAGTTCAGTCTTGTTTCTTTTCAATATGTTTCCATGTCTGTTTCTTTTCCAAGTGTACCTCTCTACTATACAATTCATTGAACAGAAGAGTGTTACAAGTTTAGGAAAGCAAAGTCACATGTACAAATTTACTTGCGCTGGCTTTTATGGGCCTTTTAGTATATATATATATATATATATAGCGAGTATAATACAGTGTTGAGTAGGATACTATTATATCACCAGCAAGATCAATTACAGCAATTACCTCAGTGTTTTGTATTTTGGGTTTTAACATTTAACAATGGGCAGGACTTTCGCAGAAACCTTGGGCATAGCAAGAATAATTATGACAAAGATAAAAAAATTATAATAATTAAATTTACAAACTATGTAATGATGAATACCAAATCCCCGTTAATTGAGAACATTCCCAATGAGTTTGTAACTGGATTTGGTGTTTGATATAGTATAATGTACCACCTCAAATGAAGCGAGGAGTATTGTTCCGCAGCTCTACATTTAGAATGATAAGCTAGCAGGATTCCCTCATTTGTTCCATTCCTCACAATTTGTAACTATGTAGTACTAATACAATTTCTGATTTGAAAATGTTTATTAAGAATCTTGTTCACCTCATTTTATTTATAGAATCTAGCAGATGTAATGTGACATGTTGTCCCTTTTTTTCATCTGAATATCTATAGAGGCATTATTGTACTGTTGTAAAATAAGCCTTATTCCACCCTTCCTTTTTATTTTTCTTGCTATTTGGAATGACAAGAAATTTTAAATTTTCAAAGTTTGAAATTTATCGGCACATTTGTATTTTGTACAGAACCAGTGTAATGGCTAATACCCTACTCAACACTAATTTGATATATAGCAAAAAAATATTTTCGGTGTGAACCACCCAATAAATTTTATTCCAATGCTTATATTTCTAGATGACATATTTGACACCTCACAGTTTGATTATGAAGGAGACTTTGATGAGCAAATTACGAATTTACTTAGCTATATAAGATTATCAAAGGAAGAGGTGGAGTGCTTGACTCTGCTGTTTGGTGATTTGGATGTATCGCTGCAGACTGTATGGCCAGGTATATTTTTATCAACTTCATCTAAATTTAGTTACAACATCACTTGCCTATCTCACTGATACATCCTATGGCACAGTGCATCCATTAGAAAATTAAGTCTTGACAAATTGCTATTTGCTTTATTCATAAAGCTAAATATTGAAAGAAGAAATTATCTTATTTCAAGTAATTTAAATTTTAAACTGAAATTAATTTTCCTAAAAGTTTTTCACTGTGATTTTTTAACACAACAAATCCAAATGTAATGCAGAAGATAGTAATTCAATAAAACGCGAAGCTCGTCTCTAATAGAAATTCCCGAATGTACACGTCTCGCCTTGATCGTGGTTCTCGCTCGACTGCCGCCTTCCTCAATCAGGCCATTGTTTTATATTACACAAATGCAATATGTCCGCCCGGCAATATCGACCGAATTTCCTAGAATCAGCTTGTACTTTAAAAATCCGTAACATCTGGCTAATTACAATACAACAATAAGCCGTATGCCAATAAGTAAACAAAAGAAGGCGATCGTAAAAGAACTACAATAGTTTCAATGTTATTCGTTCAAATTTCGACGGGTAATAAATGTGCTTTGTTTCGGATATGCAGGCGGATTTTGTTTTTGTCGGGACCTGAGTTGTAACAATATTTATGTGTTTTACGGGTGAAATCATAAAAATTTCAATAGACTAATCGTGATGCCTGATACATGCATGCGGTACGCGAAAGGCGACGTGAGACAAGACTCGCTCAATATCGATTTTGTGTGGTACAAACAAAACTGAATAATTAATCTTAGTCTTATAACTTGAAATCGCTTTCTCATAATAATTTGTTAACTTGGTTAACGATTTGAAGGTTTCAATCGCTAAATATAATAAGAACTGTCAAATCGGGCTTTTTATTTTATTATTATTATAGTCATGAACATTAATCCACTTTATTAAAAACACAACTTTTTTCCTATTTGCTGGTACATGTTAAAAATTATAATGTTCAGCATTTGATCTAGTATAATTTGGCCCGTTGTATTCATTGTATGCTAATAATAACATTAAAAAGATAATCACATTGCTTAGCTTATAAATGAACAATGACATCAACTGATTTCTGTTTTACTTGCTCTAACAGGTTGTCAAGTACTACCCTTCGGATCCATAATCACTGGAATGGGTATAAAAACCAGTGATGTTGACTGTTACATTGAATTGCCAAGTTTTGTTGAAAGAAAACAGTCAATAGTGATGAGAGCAAAAGATATACTCAGGAGGTATCCACATATATTCCAAAACCTGTTTGCAGTTGCCTCTGCCAAGGTGCCTATTGTAAAACTGCAGCATGTTCCTACCAGTAGACATTGTGACATTAATTTTAATAGTGTTACTGGAGTGAAAAATAGTAAATTATTGACATACTTATTTCAACTCGATGGTGATGCTTTGAAAATGGCTATAATAATCAAGTATTGGTCCAAAGTGCATGCTATAACTGGTACAAACTTAATGTCCAGTTATGCAATGACACTTCTGGTTGTATTTTATTTACAACAAGAAAAGGTGTTTCCCTCAGTATTCCTATTACAAAAACATGTTCCACCTGAAATTACAGATCATTGGAACACAGCATTTGATGATAAAGCTCCATACATAAAAAACAATGACAAACCTTTGTATGATCTTCTTGGTGGTTTCTTTAAATTTTATTATAATTTCAAATTTTCGGATAGTGTTATTTCATTATTTGAGGGAACAGCATTGAGAAAGGAAGACTTTGAGAATTTAGACAGTGTATCAGATAATTATCATATATATAAAGAGAATGTTAAGAAAAACGTTTGTAAAATGTTACGGGTGGATTCATATATGTGTGTTCAAGACCCCTTTGAACTCAGTAAAAATTGCACAGTTGCTATTTATCCTAAATTATCACAACGTATTGTTCATTGCTTTAAATCAGCTTCAATCGCTTACGAAAAAGAGACCAGTAACAACTTTCTTAGGCTTATCTTGAAGAAAAATGCGGAACACGACCCCTTTGTTAAACCAAACGCACATAAGTCTCTCGTACACAAACAAAAGCTAATTAACAAACCCCATCTAAGAAATAATGGTTTTAACCCAAACATATTTAATAAAAAAGCAGTTAAAACTCATATTAATAAAATGTTTCATGGGATGAATCAGAAAAAGACAGTGAAAAGTTAAAATGTAACACCGGCTTACTGAAATATGCTTTTGATTGTGTTTTATTTAAATTTCAGTTACTATATTTATAAATATTGGTGTATCAGAGTATTAAGTATGTATGTGGGTAAATGAACTGGATTCATTAGGTAGGTTAAGGTTTTTAAATTAAACTTCAATGTGATTATTAGTGTGGTACTTGAAAGCTATGAGTACTAAAAATATTTAAAACTGAAACAATCGCTGTTGCTCTTTTAAGGGAGACTTGAATCTGGCCACTGGTGCCAGAACACAACTCAAGGATGTCATGGTGACATAATCTAGACCATTGGTAGTAGCCATCCAGTCGGGCAAATACCCTACCACCTGACTGTGGGTTGTTTTGTCGCCTCTTATGACAGGCCGGCCCAATGCAGTAAATTGTATTCCGTTCCTGTATGGATAAAATTATTTACTCGTATATAAGAAGAGAGTAATATGCATTTGTTTCCTATGAAAATATGCATCTGTTTTGCATGTATTTTTGTATTTAGTATTCTGTGTTATTAATAAGTATAATTACTTTAGAACATATATCGTTAAGATAATTTGATTATCAAGGACGAAAATAATAATGCTAAGCAGGAATATATGTCTATTATATAAATAGATTTCGAATTAACCTTGATAATAATAATTAATGTAATTTTAACCTTAATGTGAGGAATCACTTAACTGAAAACTGTTTATCATACTATGTATTAAAATATGATTTTGATTTATTTAATAATTAAAATTTAATTCATATAATTATAAATATTGATATAACAGAGTAGCAAGTATATATGTATGTGAGTAAATAAACGGAAGTCATTAGAGATAGTTATTTAAGGTTTTTAAATTAAACTACAATGTGATTACTAGTTAGGTACTTGAAAGCTATGACTTTAGTAAAAATATTTCTAACTGAAACAGTTTTGAAATTGTATGTACTTGGACTTCGTAATAATTGAATCAAAAGACTTATTTTAAATAAGTAAAGAGGAATATACATTCGCTTAATATGAATTATGAGAATTCGCTTATGTTTTGCATGCATTTATTTTTATTATTATTATTTTTTTCTCTTTTATTTATTATTCAGTATTATTAAGTGCTTAAATACTTTAAAAGAAAAGATAGATAATTTGATTAACAAGGACGAATATATTAATGCTAAGCTGGAATATGTGTCTATTTATATTTTAACGTTAATAATAATCATAAATGACATTTTAATCTTGTGTCGTGAATCGCCTAAATGAAAAATCATACCAGATATTGTGATATTCTTTGGTTGTGTTTTATTTAAATTTTAATTCATATAATTATTATGAAATAATGATTTATGAAATAATTATAAATACTGGTGTAGCAGAGTATCAAGTTTGCATGTACTATATTTATATTATCATCTTCGTTTTTATTTATAAGTAGTTGGCTACTTTAAATTTCGTAAAGATAATTTGATTATCAAGGAGGAAAATAATAATGCTCAACAGGAGTATATGTCTATTATATAAATTTTAACCTTAATAATAATCATTAATGTAATTTTAACCTTAATGTCGGGAAGCGCCAACTGAAAAATGTTTATGTATTAGCTAGTCTCTGCTAAGAAAATGTAATATACAAATGTGAACATTTGAATTTTTGTGTGTTCTCTATATGGCAGTAGGACTCGACTGACTTGTGTAGTTTTGTATGAGCGATATTGCTATAGTTTAATCAAAATACATCTAATAGTTTTTGTGTGTGAGTAACCAACATTCCCACCTCTTTCACGTTTACAATAGTAATATATACTGGGATCCTTAGGTACAAGTATGTGTAGTAATAAATGTTGTATGACTTGAAAAAAAATATCTGTCTTCTTCTTGAATGCCTTAAGTGTCATAGCTCATTAGAGCTATCTCATCAGCACCGTCGTCTGTGGGTGTACACCGCCTAGTCAACGAGTGAACGTCGCGTGGTCCACGAACTTCCGAGCAGTAAGTAGTCTGTCAGCGATCTGTAATAGGTCTTTATGTGAATCATTTTTATGGCTCGTGGTCAGCAGGAACATACTACTGCAAATCTTATTTTGGAGATACAAAATACTAGCAGATGAAAACTTTCCTTTATATAATACATCTGTTGATCCTAGGAAGGGAGATTTGACAACAACATTTTCTTACTCAATAGATGTGTAGATAGTGCAACTATTTATTTTATTGGAAACATACAAAGAATGTGATTTTTTTTTAGTGTATATTACATAGTTTCTTAGTTTGTAAACATATAACACTTAATCTCATACATCTGCACACACACGCACACTCACACATTCTTACATACATTCACACAACACACAGATATAGGTATACAACACATTATTTGTATAAGGTTTATTGTAATAAAAGTCATTTTTAATTTTTAAGTTAATTGAGAGTGGGTCCTTCTGACACAAGTATATATATATTAATACTTAATAGAAGGCCCAACCCCAAAAATTATTGTATATGCACTTTTGGAACAAACAATTTTTTTTTATTATTACTTCGTATTTTAGACAAACAACCTATTACTTTGTTTAATAGTGTGAGGGTTAAGTAAGTTTTGTGGTGTGGTGCGTCGGTAATGGTTACCTCGTTGATAAGGGTGATGCACCACTGGCAAGAGCTCAATCGCCCAAGAGGGGAGTACGAAGTAAGACGAATTGTTGTACTCTTGCAGTATATTAATTTCTTTTTGTTCCTAGTTTAATTTAGACTATACAGAAACCTTATCGTTTACATGATGTGCACACCAGTATTCTAATCAACATTAAATATTATATTTACACATTTAAAAGATTGGGCATTTTTTTGATACAGAGAGATGCCCAATCTTATCGGTAACTCCAACAGATATCTATTTATCTGTATTTACTGCAGCATCATGTTCATGCATTGAGCATAGTCCTTAACTGTGCTAAATTATACATCAATAAATTGGTCTATGGAATGTGTGGCAACAAATAACATTGATGATATTTTTGTTATTTTTAATCTAGTTTAAAATTCATTACCAACTAAGAACAATGTATTTGGGGCTATATAAATAAAAGTTATTATAATTATGCCTAACTTATTTTATTTCACCTTTTAGGCTTACACTCTTTATGCACAATAATCACATAGATATGCTAAAAATTTTAAAACAAATATACAGAACTTGTACAATTTGATTTGAGTAATTTTGGCATATCTTATTCACAACTTTGGAAATGAACTTATACTTATTATCATATACTGGCAAGTATACTTTTGGTATTGGAGATAAACATAGAATACTGTGTCGATATACAACATTGACCACTTACCATAAGGTGGGCTGTCAGATTATTTCCTGTACTTAAGCTACATTCAAAATATGTTTGTTACTCTTTAGACAATTTTAGACCTTTTGTATTGTTCTTGCCACATATATTATTGTTTGTGATTGGTTGGGACTCGTAATGTATTATTTTGTCCACTGAAATTTACTTTGAATAGGTACTACTTTGTCAAAAATGTACCGAGGAAAAGGTCAGTAATAAATAATGAAGAGTGGGTGACAGACATTGTTCAATACCACTTATAGTAAGACGTGGAACAATGTCTCTTGCCTATTTTACTTTAAGGCCCAGTGAGTAATTTGGCCGATGGTCATGAGTGGAGCACAAGTCGCTAAGAAACTTATGGCAAGTCTATCTATGCTCCTTCTCGTGGTTGCTACTAGTTGTTCTGTTTGCCTATGAAACAGATATGACAAAAACCAAATAGACACATTCTTAGTGGCCATCGGTTCTCCCAGTTTTTTAAAGTTGGGACTGGGGGACTATTTATGACCACCAGTGCTTTGACCTCTGCAGTGAGTGTAGTAAGCGGGGATAAAAGAGTCCTGGAGGATTGAGTTGAGATGTTCATTTATTACTTTACTTAAAATTAAGAACAGTGTAAGTGTAAGATATTGATTACTGTCACCTATGGACATTTGCAACATGTATGAAATATGTCCTTTCGCGTTGTCACAAGAACTTTGTATAGCTTCAGTTCTTGACCTGCTTTTATAGCTAATAAAACATTACACAACAACGACTAGACTAGACCATCAAGTGTATACGCTTGCTTGTGCTTTCTTCAGATATTTTTAAGGTGAAGTGGCAGTACAGAGTTGATTAGAATGTTGTCTGGTTTTACGTACTTTTAAGTTTTGCTTTCAAATAAATTGCGTAATAATCTTGACTTGGAAAACTTGAATTATTTTATTAACATTATTTTTATGGGCGAAATAGTGTCTCCTGTAAGTAAATCCTTCGAACAAGGAACATACTCTCTTACGAGACATCAGACACTCGAGATTCTCATGTTGTTTCTTGTTATTGCGTGTAAAATACACGGTTACTGTAGTGTGTACTAGAAGACTAAAAGCATCACAGCTCTGCATGTATAAAACTTAGTTTCCAGAATATAAAAGTACTCTGTCTTCAATATACTCTTTTACCAGTATATATAAAGTACTCTGTGTCTTTGACTCTGTCCTTAGAATACTGTGTGGTACTGTGTTTTTATTTATACAGTTGATACTGTCAAGTTGACAGTAAAATGTTTGTTTACAACGTTTCAATGTCTACGGTAATGACAGTAACTACTTTAGTTTATGGCTTGGTAGCTGCTTGCTTGCTTGCTTGGCGCACAATATTAATAATATTATTTGCTTGAATTATCTGGAAAGTACAATCAAACAAATTGAATCATGACCCACCATAAGGTCATTTTCTTACAGTCGTGAAATACAATTAGGTTGAAATTCGCCTGAACATACATTTCCTTGGTAACGAACTTGTTATCATGTTATTAGACATTGACAGTTACTGACTACGTTGTATTAAACAGATCGGAGAGACTCGTCTATACTCGTGTAACATCTGACAAATGCTATTACGTGCTATTACTATCTCTGTCATTAAGCATGTTGGATTAAGTGCCGTTTCCTATATCTTACCAACCGTTTATTTGCCTTACTAACGATTAAAATTTGAAGTAATCTCTATACAAGCAATGTCAAAATTCAACCTACGGTAAAGCAGGGGAAGTGAAGTGGAGTGAATAGTGAGATATCGGAACCGGTCATAAATCGACAAACCAAAGGTGACACAGGCCAAACCTTTTGTATATACAACATTAGATATTAGGGTTATCGTTATAGGTTAGGTAGCAGAAATACACAAGAAAGTAAAACATTAACAACATTAATGTGGAAGAAAATAAAAAAAATTTTTTTGTTAATTTATTAATTGGTTGTAGTATTTCAAAGTTAGAAATGGCACTCATTTTACTTTACTTAAACCTAAAACCGGGTATAAGCACCATTGTTTTCAATGACGTCTAATAGTCGATTACGCATCGACCCGATTAGACGATTGCAGATGTCGGTTACATGAGGGGTCATGTAATTCCAAATTTCATTACAGTGCTGCTCAATTGCTTCCTTTGTCCTCTCGTTTCTGTTATCCCACATTTGAACCATCAAACCCCTTAAATTTTCTATTGGGTTGAGGTCTGATGACCTAGATGGCCATAGAATTAGAGTAATTTCATCTTCATGCTGGGTAAACCAGTTCGAGACAATTCTGGCGGTATGTACTCGACAATTGTCGTGAACGTAGGAGAATACAGGGACTTCTTCAAGTGGGTACACTATTCGCACTGTCGGTAACATTGATTCTTCCAACAAATCGACATAGTTTAATGCGTTTTGACGAGGAGAAATTTGAACAAGTTCACGTATACCCCCGGTACCCATCCAGGCCCACATGTTAGCTGAAATTCGACCAGATAATTGATTGGGTACTACGTGATCCTCTGTGTATCGCGTATTGTTATAACGCCACAAAGTTAAGCGACCATGTTGAGAAGATCTAAATGATTTTTCATCTGAAAATATGGTATTAGTCCAGTCAAAGTCTAAATAATCACGTGCAAAATTTAATCTTGCAGTTTTGTGTGCATTCATTAAGTGTACTTTCTTAGCATAATGCCGGTAATGCAGTCCAATACGGTGTAAATGATTTCTTATGGTTTGTAAACAAACGTCGTAACGTGCCGCGAAATCTTGGGTACGAGAAAAAGGATGTTCTTTATAATGGTGCTGCATATCTGTACTTTGTTGGTTTGTTATTCGACGAACGCCATGATTATGTTTTCGTCTATCTTCAAGAATGCCCTCTTCAGCGTGCCGTCTAATCCATGTTCTCACTGTGTTCCGACTTATATTTAACACTCGTGATATTTCTCGAATGCCATAGCCTTCCTCACTGAGCACTACAATCCGAGCTCTTTGTTCTGCGAGACTACCCATTATACAATTTAATTTTTAGATATTGAGTTCTAATTTTTTTCTTATTGACTTTACTTGACTTCTGATATACTTTCAGAATGACATTTTATTTTTAAAATTATAATATTTTTTCTATAATGAAAAGAGTTAGAATTATAAGGCAGATTTCAGTTCGAGATTCAAATTATTTCAAATCATTACTGTTTTATCTAAAACATATGACAATGATAACAAAGTTTAAAATTGCGTAGTTCTGAGGCTAGTGACGCATTTTTATTAATGTTTATAACGTCCTAAGTGCAACACACACAATAAACCTTACTAATTTGACGGTTTAAAGGAATTATTAGCAAAGTGGGTCATAAATCAGTTGTGCCGATCGTACATCAAGAATCAAGATATAGATTTATTATAAATTGGAGAGTATTTTTTTGTGTAGATTAGCTTTAGTTTAATCGATTATCTACCTTAATGGATGTGCTTCACTATTTAAAAATAATTTACTATTCGATATTTCACATTAACTAATCGAATATTAAGCGATATTTTATATCATCTCTAAGTGACTCGAACCAGAGAGCAGACTGCACTAGCTAGAAAAAAAAAATTACTCCTTGTTCTTGTTATATATCGTTGTTTTCAGTGTTTCTGCATTGTGTAAGTTTTATTTCTACCTTCGATATTTATTATTTTGTAATATTAGTACCCTTTTAACTGATAAGTAAAGTCCAACATGTTTATTTGTGATCCATAAACTTTATCCATTGTAATCTTATCAAAAAGTTGCCACGCCCTCGTGTATGTAGTCCAAAAACTTTCAAAAAGTCGTTATTCTTTGCGAACGAAACAATATTTTGCATCCTAGTAATAATTATTTAATAAAATTAATAAGCATTATTATTTTGATTATGTAGTTAATATGAAACGGGGTCATTATTGATTAGATATTTTTAATATTTTTTATTCCTCGGCAGGTGGACGCCGGTTTGTCGAAAATGACGACTTTTCAAAATAACTATACCTTTTCAGGGGATGAAACCGACGAAGACATAATTTCTTACTCTTCGACTGTTGGTGATTACACCCCGTTTTATGTTGCTATAGCAATTTCTTCAGCTTTGTTGGCGAGCATTATTTTATTAAACATTGTATGTTGTTTCTCACGATTCAGGGATTATTGGTTGGACACACGCACCGGTAAGTTTATTCCTAAACAGATTTTGCTAATAATCTATTTAATCAAAAATATTTTTTTAAACATATATATGCTGATTTAGCTCGTCTCAATTTAATTATCTTTATGAGTGATTTGTGGTGGGGCTATAGCCTGTATACAGGGGTATTACAAATATATGCTGTATGCATTATTTATGATGCAATATTGTTTTTAATTATAAACATGTTAATGGACATTACAACCTTAGTGGCAGCACCTGCTTTTAAACTACTAGAATCCATGCACTACCTATTGGCGTAGCACATATTTACAAAATGATGTGATATGACAGAATGGATTAAGCCATTGACATCACATAAGGCTTTCTGTCACAGTTTGTGCATATAGGATTTAGGATGTAATAAAAATAAGGTTAAGGGGACAATATACAAGGATCAGGAGGAACGGGGTATGGAAATGGAACAAGGGAATGATATATGAGAAAGGGGAAGCGGGCCATTGGAATACACTCATCGCATGAAACAGATCAGCTCAAATTGAGTGGGCCTGTACAACTGTAACCAAGATATTGATTCCAGCATGCTCATTACACAAGGGTAACATTGCTTAGCTTAGGGAAAATAATATACATATAATAATATATGAATGTTTCAACTTCCTTTATACTTCATATACACTTGATTTGCCCTCCACAAATTATCTCCTGTCACCTGTGTTGAAGAGTGTGCACACACACTCTTCACAAAGTAGTTTACTCTGTCTTAAATTGTAATCTGCTGTTCCTATATGTCCTTAATTTTTTCTTTTTTATTGTAATAACTAGATAGGTTAAGAAAGTAGGTTAGTTAGCAATAAAGCCTACTTTTGTTTACCAAGTATGTAATTATTGTCTGGGTGTCCATTTTAATAACTTATGTTTTGGTGAAAAATAAAGTGTAATCTAATGAATATGCTTCTCTTCCAATATAAAAAAAATCATGCGAAGACTATAACATAATAGACATTCAAACTATATATGCACAGTTGCACACTTACCTATTAATACCAATAAATTTATACTTTTACCTCAAACAGGTAACCAATTGATTGGATCAATTTGGACCAAAACACCACACAAGCAGCCTGCCCTGGATCTTTCAGAGCTTAAAGTGAATATAACCCAGATACAATATATGCATGCACCAACCAAGAAGTACTTTGACAACGAACCAATACATAGCGAATCTGAAATTGCCCCTTCAATCTCTCAGCAACCTTTAACTGCTTCAGAGGATTACTTAGAGTTACACAGAAGAGAAAGTGACATATAAATAATTCATTCATTTAAAAAATGTCATTCTTATTGATGTATCCTGCAATCACATTTCTTACTTTATTTGTGTTGATGGTCATCTTTATTATGTTAAAGTATGGAAGCATTTGGTGTTCTCTACGTCATTCAATATACTCTGATGCAGAGTGGCAGGGATTGGATTTCAATAATAAACAAGTTTCGAATGTCTAGGTTTATGCGTTTTAAGTTGCTGTATAGTTGGCACAAGCGGGAGGTTAATGTTATGATATATTTTCTATCCCTACTGCACCTGGGTTAATCTCAGTGTTAGTGACTGTTACGCAGATGTAGCTATGGGCTTAATGCAGGGATTCCCAAAGTGGTCTAAATCTGTTTCCCAGGGGTCGACATAAATGAAAATTGATTTTGTGGGTCTACGAGGTCTAAAATTTGACCCCTATTTATAAACACAAGTTCTTATTCGAAACTTTCAAGATACTGTACACTAATTTGTGATTTTTTAACTTAACTTTGCAATCCTGTTTGTTTCAAATAAGAATTATTAATTACACTTGATGTCAACTGCATTTGATGTCTATTTATTTTGTTGAATTTTAATGAGAAAATGATGCCAAGTTTACTCACCTGTAAAATTTTAGTATTTTGTTTCAATATGGAAAAGAATAGAGATTTTAAAGTGATTGCGCTATAGGGTTCTGATGTCTCAGTTCACGTAGTCAGTCATTCAGTATCAGGAAAAGGGGTCTCTTTTCCAGTATAGTTTGGGAATCCCTGCTTCAATGCGATATTTGAGATGCGACATTGATATGTCACGTTAAACATTAACAAACAACTCGTGTGCATACAACTGTAGTTAATCATTGACGGCGTTATTTTTTAAAGCTTTAAATGAGTCGCATTTTGTCACAGTCACTAATACTAACGGAGGTGGAGGGGTATTAGAATAAGCCCAAGTTTTTAATAATGGTTAGTTTTAAACTTATTTAAAATGTTTATCTATTATTTGTCATAGTATGGATATATATCATTTCCTATATTTCATCTTTTGTTATTTAGGTAAAATACAGAAAAATTAATAACTCACTAGATTATACATGAATCTCACCAAAATAGCAGCTACAGTTCAGCCGCTTTTAGAATGCGTTTCAACTTCGTGAACATAATGGTCGGAAAACATTGAAAGGACGAATAATTTACGATATTTTTTTGGGTTTCGGTATCTATTACTAATGCAAGATTCAATTAAAATTCATGTCAGCACGACATTTTACAGTAAACTAGTTTAGCACAAAACGTAAACGCTTTCCTAAAGCGGCCGGACTATAGGATACTATTGAGTTACACGTACTACGTACTAGAGTTCGAACTTCAACGCAAGCGTTCAATGCCGTTAAACCAAACTTAAAACATGCAGCGCTAGTTCGCTTAAAGTTTAAGAGTATAATTTTCTCGCTACGGAAAATTGAACTGGCCGATGACGCGTCGAGACGAGTTAAAATGGATAAAATTTAATTAAAATAAAATGTTTTATCGGGAATACAACAAACTTCCAGTGAAAAGTCACCATTTGACTTTTAAGTTGCTTGTGGTTTGAACAATACTAATGAAGGAATTTTTTTAAATAGTTACTCGACACACAAACACAACATAACGCAAAGTTCTTGTCAATGGACCATAACGATTTTTCAAATAAAGTAGTTGCCAACGCCTCTAGTACGTAGTACATTAAACCTTATTGCGATATACTTATTTTATATTTTTACTCAAGTTTCTTGTTATTATAGTTTGCTTCTAAAATAATTTATTAATGTACTGAATGATAATTACATTTTAATGGTTGATAATGTATATAATAATTTGAATACTTTAAGTAGTATTCTTTGTTCTATTCATTATCTTTAATATTTAACGTTTATAAGACTATTTTCAGTGACTCAATTCCGTCCTTATATTGATTTTCTATTTTGTAAGATAATTGTATGAAAAATATTTGAGTAAATTTTATAATATCAAAAACGAATTAATTGCGTGTTTTTGTATGTTATATAATAATTTAAGTGCCTTGAAGAGTATTTTTTTCAAGTGCAATGTAATGTATATTAAATTCAATTAAATCTCTAATTGAATCTTTCTACCAGCATTTATGAAATAATGTATTTTTATTAAGTAATAATAAATAAAAATATTGCATGAAATGAGATTATTTCTATATATTTTGTATAGATTTAATACAATAAAATGTTTTCGTAATACTTTTGTTTTTCTTTTTTTCTGGCATTTATTTGAATCGTCATCTACTACAAATAAATTCTAGAGTTCTTGTTTACATTTTGCCGACATCCGCGAGGAATATGGGTCGCACTAGTGTGTATACACAACAACACTCGTCCTGCCAAAATGCTACTATTAGACGCTCTTCGGTTTTCGTGTGGAAATCTAGGCATAGGTAGAGAGTCGGCGCAATTAAGAACAACACCACTTATAATTCCGATCGGCAGTTAACATTTGCGCAGAAAAGTGCAGACTAGTTTCCGACAGGTAAACAATCTATATGGATTTTTATTCGCAAACGGAAATGGCATTTTACCCAGTCTTAGCTATGCTAGGTACACTTATAGTAGCGATGCGCAAACTAAATCACCAATGAGATCAGTGATTTATAAATCTTTTTCCTTAAAAGATGTAAATCACTCTTTTAAATCTTTAACTCTTTTTAATCTTTGGTTTCGAATGATATAATTTATTCAGTTGACGGGTTTTAAGCTTTACAGTAACGCCAGAGAGTTTAATTTACTATGTATCATCATTGTATTTCTTAGTGTGCATGTTATCTCTTTTTAATTCACATTATCCTGTATCTATTGTCTCATACTACATCTAATTATCTGATTTGTTAGTTTTGATCATTCCATGTGACTAAAATCAATCTTAACGTAGTGAGTTAAAGATGTATTTTCCAAACTAAAGATTTAAAGAGTCATTTCGAATTTTGAAAGATTATACATCTTTTAAATCAATCACTCCTGAGTTACACATCTTTAACTTATAGGAAGTACACGTAAAGACGTGCATATCATGCGTATCAATATTAGTTTTTTTTACATTTTTTTTGTATTTGTTTTTTAATCTATTTCGTATATTTTATTTCAATTATTTTTAATTATTGTAAAGGTGGTCTGGAAGATATTGCCGGGGGCGATAAGACCTATTGTATATGTGCAATAAAGAACGTTCATTCACTTTCTCACACTACTAAAATTTGTTAGCTGCGCAGATACATAGGAAAGAATTAGTTTGGTAAAACTGTACATACTGCTTTCATGATTTACTGACTAGATATAAAGGTGCATACCTAATGGTAACTAAAACGCCAACTTTTAAAAAACAGATG
The DNA here is from genome assembly GCA_012273795.1 of Dendrolimus punctatus. NCBI lineage: Eukaryota > Metazoa > Arthropoda > Insecta > Lepidoptera > Lasiocampidae > Dendrolimus > Dendrolimus punctatus. The sequence continues at coordinate 19,996,783 of CM022533.1, forward strand.
TTTTATTGTTATATTAAATTAGTCCACTCCATAACCGTTGTCTAAATTATAACATATGCAATGGGAGAAATAATGGTATTTACAAAATATTTATATTTGGAATAAATCATAGAGTTCGTACGATCTCGTGATATGACGCTGCTCTGTCTACATGTATATATATAATTATTTAAAATTTATGTTATTGCAGTTACAAGTAAAAGGTATCAATTGTACTCTTTTGGTATTGCTCATGAAATCACTTAAAATCGATAGATTGACGTTTGTACATTTTACTTTTGTATGACATAATTTGAACATTATAAAAGCTATTTCTTAAAACATTTTCACATTACTGTTACACAACAACTTTTATATGTAATCAAAGCAAAACAGATATTATTAACATTGGATGTGTAAATTTTGAGCAATGATATATAATTGGACGATTATGTCCCCAAACACATTATATGACATGAATAAGCCCAACACGAATTATCATTAAATCTTTAGATGGCTACAATTACTTGTGATCCGTATCATAAAAAGCAAGCAGCGGAGCAGAAATAATCTTACCGACCATTAATTTCTGTACTATCTCTTTTACTCGTTCAAATATGTGTTGCTGTTGCATTCGCTCGTTACAATTGTGCGAGCGTAACAGTTATATACTATACATAGTAAACGAGTAAAAGAGATATGTAATGATAGGTTAAAAACATTATACATAAATCGCTAAGGGTATACTTATCTACTAGGTTACAATAAAATTATTAACGGTCTGATAAATTCAACAACTTGTCACACAATGTGTTTCGAAAAAATAGCTTATTTACTGCTTTATGTTTATATTTATTTTATCTTACATCAGTTTATAGTTATTTTAACTTACAAATTAGTCAGCTAATATTATAATTTGTATAAATGTTACAAAGCAGGCAATAGCAGTCCACTAGATTCTTGAGTATTATTACTCTTTGATTGCGGATATTCCTTTCTCGGTGTAAAATATAGATAAAAACGCGAAGATAAAACGCACTCACAAATACGTATTCACGGCAGAAAATAAAATCTTAAGACAGTTAAAGAGAAATAAGTGTATAACATAGGTTTTATGTAATTATTACAACAGATACTTTAACAAGTTTATGGAGAGGTTTTCTTTACGAATGCTTCAGATAATAATATTATATATCAAATTTTGTAGGTTAAAAAAAATCCTCTTTAGAGGTAACAAGCATATAGAAACTCGATATGGATACATTTCAATTGTTAAATTGACAGCAATAACAAATTTACCTCTTAATTCTTTAAAAATCAATATCTACTGCCAGTTAGAGGTAAATATCAACCGTGGAAAAGTAGATATCTTCTCTCATCCTCTCTCCGGTTTATTTATAAAGTACCTCTAATTAACTGAACATTTCAAATAAAATGAACAAATCAAATAACGTAAGATTATAGTATAATCTTCATACTAAATATATATGAATGAATATAAAAAAACCCATTAATAAATGTGTTTTAGCATAGATACAACTTGTTTATATAGTGTAACATATTATGGACTAACTTTTTTGGTATCTGCCAATAAATAGTTTATTTGAATTGTTAACAAAGTAAATTTACGCGCGTTGTTCTAATTTCAACGTTGATCCAAGCTTAAAATAACTAAACACGAATATAATAATACTTAATTTCATATGAGCAAAAAAATTTAAAGTTTACCCCAGGATGTCTAACGGAATTTAAAATAATTATACATTGATCATAATTTGTCGACATTTGTCAAAAAACCGCCGCTATGGCAGATTAGTAATTGTTGGTTTCGCATCTTTGGATGGAAAAATTGCTATATTAATAATTACCACTCCCTGTGATAATTAATACAGCAATGTGGCCTTGCTTACAAAAACTTTGATCTTCAAGTAAATGTCTCTTTGCATTAATATTTAAGCCTATATGATATATATGTTTCATGTTTTTTATACCAAAGAATAAAAAGTTAACGTCACTTACAATACTTTCAAATTACGTAAATAATAATTTCTCTATTAGAAATTTTAACTCTTAATTATTTAACCTAGGAGCTGAGTACAGTTGTCGATTAAGCGAAAACAACCGTTTTTGACCAGCTTCTTTGTTTTTACACAAAGGATGTTGATGCTTGTTAAGAGTCCATTGGCACTATGCACTTAGATTCACTGTTATCTTAAAATAATGAGTAATGGCTAATCTCAAATTATATACCGAACGAATATTGAATGGTACACACGACAATAGAGTTTTACATTTGAACAAGCATTTATTTCATATGCACGGGATTTTGTGAAGTATAACAAGCATTTGCCCGTTGCGATTCGTAATCTTACGCTCTAGTGGTCAAATTTCAGTTTGGGTGTTTACAGGGCCGCCTTTCCTTTACCCGGGAGTATCAGGGGTGCGTGGCTCCCGGGCGTAGAGATCTAGAGAGCGCAAGCCGATCGCCTTATTGGTACACAAGATTACCATTTATAATCTGCTAGTTTTAAAAATTATTTAACATCTCCACTTAATCACTGAAAACATGATGAATCGTGTATTGAAAATTGCTGACTATGTCGTTTTACTAATTTCATTTTTTGATAGTGGACAGCCAGTGCCAGCCAGCCGCTGGACGCCCAGTGGAGGGGGCGCAGGCCGATTTTCGCATGGCGCCCAACCCATTTTAGACAGGGCCCTAGATCTTTAATTAAAATTATTATGAGATTGAGAAATTCGAATGTATCAATCAATACTCAAAGTATAAACGGCATCTTAACGCCCTCCTTTTACTAGAATATTAGAGTTCCGTAAACGACAAACACTAATTTTCTCGTAATACCTAAAGTACACATATAAACGCGATTGTTCACTATTTTTGTATATTTATAGTAGCAATTATATTTTTCTAATCCGGCGTTTTTAAAGACATATAAATATTATGTTATCGGCATGGAACGATCCTATGAGCAACGATCTGTAAAAAATGTAACAAGCCTTTAACTCCTTCATTTATAGATGGCAGCAAATGTCGTTATTCCCTTACGTTATATAAAAACATTATTAGACTTTCAAAACATTTAATTATTTAAAATACTTTTTGAAATTAAATCATTCATAAATTAAGTTGAAAACAACTTACTAAAGACTAAATTGTTCACGGATAAATATAAAGATATGTGTTGAAATCATTATTTGTAAGCGTTAGATACTTTGGTGTATATGTGTAAACAGAATATAAGAAACATACAAACGAGGACCGGGCTAACCCGTTACCGGCTTCGCATACTGAAATGTCGGTACCTAGAATAGCTAATTTCGTAATAAACGCTCCGTTATTTACTACTCTTGTCTTGGTGTCTGTCATCGGCCCAAGAATAGGCCATTGTGTCTCAACTTTCTTAACTTGGGGATATGCAATGCATCTGATGGTATTGTAAAAAAATACATATAGCGCCATCTAGAATTTAGGGGGCGTTTTCAGAGCTACATTTTCATTCCCCTATTTTCGCACTTAGGCAGCACTCAGGGCATAAGTTATTTTGAATAACCATCAATTTTAATTAAAACCGTTAGAAAAATGTTTTGCTGCGCATATATAAAATATCAAAAAGTATGATAATAAATAAAATTCTGACTCTACATTACATATAAAAAAAGTTACACACAGTACGTACGAAATCTACGAACACTATGTGTTCAATTATTATAATATTAGAATTTTAATATTTATAATAGTGGTGTTTACTGGGCTATATACCTATGATCTTATTCATGGGGGTGTTAGTGTAAATTTGAACGCTTCTTTACGATTCTTAAAGACGGATTCAAACTTAATCTAACTCTCTATGAATAAAACCGCTAATGTATTTAATTAAAAAATTTAGGGATTCCAATATTGGAATTAGTATGAAAATATGTGCACTTCGTTGATGCTTTTCTTTATACCTAAATTAGTTATAACATTTGCACATTAATTTTAACTTATATAGCTTTTCGCACGTGCTTCCTCATCATACTTATCACTTAATATTACCAAACTATAGTTACAAAGGATTATAATAATATAAATAATGTGTTATCACATGACAAAAAGGTACTTTTCTGATATTATACAAAAAAGGATATAAGGGGAAACTATACCGTGGTCGGCATTCCAGCTTACAATTAGTACCCAGTCCTTGGGTTCAAGTAACTAAGAAATTCTCAACTCATACAATAATATTTTCATTGTCTCTCTCTTTTCTTTCACCATATCCCAATTATTTGGGGTCGGCACAATATGTCTTTTCTGGTATGGATTCAAAATAATAATTGGGGGGGGTGCCAAAAATAGTTTAGTTTCCCCTAATTTTAGTCAGAATATTGGCAGTATTTTAGGAATGTAGCATTCTTATATACACATTGATTATGTGTTTTTGAGTCTTTAAAATACTTACTAACCTAAAATACGTGAGTATTCGAAAGCAGTATTTCGTAAGGAAGAAACTAATTTTGATTGTTTTATACAACATGTCGCATTTTTTTTCAGTTTTAGTTTAAATTTTAGTTTTTTTATATAGATTGTATTGTAAATTATATCAAATACTGCATTGTTTCAATTTTTACTTTTATTGTTTTCGTTCTAAATTATTTCAAATTCGATGTGGTAATACAATTAAAATGCGACACATAGCATACGAATTAGTTCTGAATAATCATTTGATATATTTTACACCAGCCACATCTTTAAAGTGAAAACTGCCATTAATAAAGAACAAATGTCAATATTATGGAACATAAAGACTTACTATCCGCAAATTTATTACAGCAATTCATCCGCAAGCAATAACTGACCGAATGTCGTTACCTTATTATAAATATACGTAATGTTTATATAATTTTTAAAATAAGTTTTTTTTTTCTAAAAATCATCACAAGTATTGCTTCATGGTCAATTGCACCAATTAAATGACTGAATTCATGTATATTTGTGGGGATTTATTGCTGAGGGTGAATTTTACTCGATCTAATTAATTTTCGCCCATAACACTAATTTAATTTATATTATGAATGAGACTATATTAGACGAAACTCGAAATTAGGCTATGTCGACACCCATGTGCTTTCATGTTAAACTTGCCTCTTCAATTTATCTTGCGCTAAGCGTGTGCCATATTGATAACTTTAACTAGTCATAACGCATGCATTATTGCACGCCGCATGAAATAACGGACATGCGTAAGAAACTCAGAGCAAAACGCAAGTTGAACATGAAAGCGCAGTGATGTGGACATACCTTTAAAGATTGAATGAAAATTATTAATCTAACACATATGATATACACACATATAATCTAAGAACGGAAATAGCTAAACGCAGAAATAAGTTTTAGCTAATCACGCGTTATACATCAAAATCTCACTGAAGTTGCATTGGGAAACGTCGACCCTGCAGTGTTTTTTTTTTCTATATTTTCCAGTTAATATAACACTACACATTAAAACTATGACACACACAACACGGTGTATGCATATAACAAATAAATAATATACAAGAAATACATCATAATGCTTCTACACTTAATATGTTGTTTTGGCAGTTTAACATATTTTTATCACGTTACAAAAAGCAAATCATTATATTAAGATGTCATACATAACACACAATAATTTAATAGAATCTGCCTAGAGAGTCGTGTGACAGTCATTTATTCAAATTCCTATGACCATACGAATATTAACCCGTTATATAAATAATGCCCATTTCCTGGATAGCAAGCCAGAAATTGGTCTACGCGAGTGTCCAATGTTCGAATAAGTTACGTCTTAAAACCCACGCCGTCCATTTCTTTCACCATTTTCCCACTTCCCGCTATGAAGGTTGGTAGAATGTAAACGAGGCCTACATAATAGGGAAGCGGAGAGTCAAATCGAGGGAGAGACTTTTTGTCATCTTAAACGTCGCAGCCTCCTTAAATATTTTGTACGATCGTACATATCCATGACATCATATCTTTTTTTTACAAGGGCCCATTGATTATTGATTAGCCAGTTATTAAAATTACATCTTTCATATTTTAAATGTAATGAAAGATACATATTATCAGGACGATTTCCCATGGGGATAGACAGAGATGATGGACTTGCACTTGCTACGATCTTGACATATATCTCTAGCTTCATCGATCGATGCGATTTGGTCGTGGTACACCAGCATCTACCCTACACTATTATTTTATGTCTAAAATATTAAAATTGATTGTAACGTTTGTCCGCATCACTATGATCAGTCTTAGGCTTGTTACTGAAGACTTAATAATTCAAACTATGGAATTTCAAAACCTTTTAAACTAGCATATCGAAGTTTCCTGATAATGTCTTGTGATATGTTGTAGTTTCTTAAGAAGCACTTACTAGGTTTTGACATTGCATAGCTAAAATGTTATAATAATCCTACATTTCTAAACACAATAATTATTATCACGTAGTCACATTAATACTAAAGAATGTAATCCGGTGTTGCCAGATTATATGTTTTATGTTGCCGGCTATTATGAATTTGTCACCTTTTATTTGTGTCACGACTCGCTGGCCAGACTCTATTATATCGAAGACTATTTATTCCAGGCAACATTCTAAAAGTTCTATTTTTCCTCGAGACATTATGATGAAAATATCCAATATGTTAAATATCTCATAAAATGTTACTTGAAACACATAGCTTATCACAACTCGATATGTATTGACAATTAAACGGCGGTGTATGAACAACATTAGCTGTAGGAATGCATCGCGTTGTAAGCAACAAACTTGGCAATGCCCGACAGTCATAAATAATTATAATAATATATTGAAAATGATCTCAGACGAACAGAATTAGTGGGCCGAGCCCTGAGCTCTCAGAGTGAAGGCGGCGAGAATTTAGTTTTAAATAATCGAAATAGTAGAGGTAAATGTGAAATATATTCCAATGGATACATTACTATTAACCACATCAACACAAACCACTTGTATACTACATAAGATTATGCACACAAGCTAAGAAAAATCTCATTTGACGCTTTCCTTCACATAGGCTCCATTCATACTTTTATTCGTTCGTCTGAAATACAAACATAATTTGTAGGGTTAATACGAGTAGGATAAACTGTATTAATCTTGGTAACAAGAAACCCCTCTGTTCTAATTTTAGCGTCCTGTCAAATTATTCAAAATATTAAAATATATTTTTCATTATAATTAAATTATATTAAAATTATAATTGTATGACCAATTACATCATTATTATCATTGTATAACTACACAATGAAATGTATTGTTTTAAATACATTTATTAAATTAACACCCCCAACAATGTTACAGTTTATCCTACTTCTGGAATATGGGGCTCCAATTTTGTTTGAACATTATATAACTCAGTCCCGATTAATAACGAGGACATTACACTTAGTAATTATTGTTAAGACACTATGTTAAACTTTACAGTGCAATATTAAAATTATTAATAATTTACATTATTTAAAACATATCATTAATTAAAAAAATAAAAAGAATACATTGTTGTATAGTGTAAAGTAGAGTATATTTCTTCAAATAATTTTCTTTCTAAATAAACAAATAAATAAATTTGAGCAACAGCCGGAATTAATATTTGCCAGGCTGGAAGGAAAAATCTATATGAAGTTATATCGTGCGAGGCTTTCCTATAGCGAAATTAAGATTTTATATAACGTTGTAATAAACTTGAGTATAATAACAATACAAATGCAAAATTTAAAATTATGCAAAGCTTGGAAACCGGTTAAAAAAGTAAAAACCGGTTATAGCCCAAGACAATAGCCACTTTTCTTTTCGAGCTCAATTAAACAGTTTGTGGAATAAAATTTCGTTAAATAGGTTTTGTTGAATAAACCGGTTGCGAATGATTTCGAACGGTTCTTGTCGCACACCGTCAATGCCAAGCTATGCGGTGCAGCAAGTTTTCAGTCGCACATAAACACATGTTGAGAGGCTGAATTACTTTTTTTGTTGCTAAAGACAGGCTGACGGCCCAACTGTGATGGAAAGGGGTTACCGCCGCCTATAGACATTAGCAATACCAGAGGTATTGCCGGCTTTATAGCGGCATACTCTAGACCAGGGGTGGTAGCCAATCAGACGGTTAAACACCCTACCACCTGACTGTGGGTTGTTTGGTCGCCTCTTAAGACAGCCCGCCTGGCAGCAGGAATCAATATTCCATTTCCGTTCCTGCGCGGCGATGACTACTTGCTCGTTGAATGAACCGGTTAATTCATGTAAAGGTTTACATTCCGTACAAAATAGTTGACCAAAACCGGTTATAACCGAATAAAACTGGTTAATTGTAAACCGGTTCCAAGCCTACATGAAATCTAAAACTTAAAATACAGGTTGCTTATTAATTATACTTTTATGAAAACAATAAAATTATATCTACGGGTGCAAAGTAAAAAAAACCTACCTGTGATGCCTCTGCTACACCTAGGATAATGTTAGTAGTGCAGCGACTGTGTCACGATGTTTGTTTGTAACAAATTGTACCAAGTGTTCAATGCGTTATCTGAGATGCGGCATTGTTGATGACGTTAAATATTAACAGGTAACTAGTGCTAGTCGATAATGCGTTCGGTTTTAGAGCTATAAATAAAATGCACTTTGTCACAGTCGCTAACACAAGTATTAACAAGTGGAATGTGGAAAGTTGTCACCTGCGCCTATAGACGTATGCAACACCAGGGGTGGAGCCAACGTGTTACGAGCCTATAGGATAAGAGATAGAGGGATCAGACAAGAGGAATAGGGAAAAGCAATGGGATATAAGATTGGAATAGAGAGATGAAGGAAGGTAATCGGACCGTTCTATTAACGGACCTTGTTAAAGCTGCCATAAATACATTAACACAACAGTGGAGACTGGATTATCCGGACCTCCATATACCGAATTCGCTATTATCCGAATTGGCAACCGCGATCAAATTATCCTTCAATTCAATCTGTGCGTCCTCCGATACGTCGGATTTACACCTTCGAACTATAGGTAATCGAATCACCACTGTATATAATAATATGTAGTTTTACATCAATATGAATACATAAATGGATTCGTTTACTTTACACCCGTCGGTATAACAAACAAAGAAAAAAAAACAATAACTGCCATTTCCGACTATTATCACAGAAAAAACAGTAGCTTGCTTATTATAAAAAATATGTTATAATAAAGTTACATTTTATCCTCTTCTCTCTACACGTCACTATAATATTACAGTTTGTGTGTACACCCGTTCTTTTTGAGCGTCGAGCAAGAGCTCATGACAACCCTGGGGCCGATCGCATATATCCAGACCTTACATAGTATACAGCAGAAAGGTACAATGCCAGTAATCGAACCCGAGACGTCTGTGTTTTATTGAGCAAAGCTGACAAAGGCATAGATCACAGAGGCCTACTTGGTAATGTTTCTAAAAGATATACAAGACAAGAGATATTTTCAGCATTTTATTAGGGAATTTTAGCTGGCGTTTAAAAAATAATACCTGTTTGTAGGGTAAACTAAACCATTTCTGGCACTTTACCCAACAATTGGCACACAGTGAATTTAATCAAAATAAAAATGGTTTGGATTTTTGGAGGATTTTCGTGGGTCCATGGGAAGGCCAATACGTAGAGGCCCCTTGACAAATTCAATATAAATGTGGCGTGTTGGCCTTCTCATGGCCCCACGCAAACCCTCCAAAAGTTCGGGCTATTTTTGTGGCCCATAATCTTTAAAGAAATATAGTAATCTTATTATCAATATTAAAAATAAAATAAGAAATGAGATTTCTTAATTTTTCGAATAAAATAATAGGATACCAATAAATGTATAGTTTTCTCTAATTACTAAATATGAAAGTATTTTTTTAATCTGAGCCATTAGCTAAGTTTGATCGCACTGATCCCAAATCCATAAAGTTGAGGCGGTTTCGGACCCCAGAGTCCGCTCTCCTGCTGTCTTACAAAATCGGACGAAATTACTACACTATCGGTTTCTACATTGAACTCAAAGTTTTCACACGTAATATCTCGTTGAAAGAACTCTACTAGCGCAACTACATAGTCTTTAACAAGTTTACGCAATCAAAAAGAACGTCGTATGTACACAACAAAGCTTTAAAAATAAATCATATATAGCAAATGTAAAATCTTACATACTTGGTAACGAAAACAATATCACTACACCTCCAAATCCATATGCAGAATCGTAGCAGGACAACGAGAAATTAGATTTCCTTAGGGTACCACGAGACAGGCTGCTCTCACTTTTTGTGCCGATTTTCGACTTCAAAATTACGTTACTCGGATACTTGCTATTGACGCCATTTTTGTCCTGAATGCGAGAGTCCCAGTGCACTAAAAATACATTTGTAGTAATATAACAGCTAGGTAAGATTTCTGCACAAACAAATCAGAAAGCAGCCTACTCAATTGCCCTTCTACATGGTAGAAAGACAATCAAGCCCAAGCATTATGTTAGTTCAATCTTCTAAACTTCTTTTTTATTTATTTTGAAATATCTTCTAAACTTATGTTACAAATCCAGCGAACCTGCTGCCACTCTGCATATAGCGTAACATATTTTTAGTACAATAAATGCTCCTTTCTGATATTTTAAATAACTATATTCTAAGAGGTAGGGTAAGGTGACTGGACCTGTTTCATCAAATTAACATCAAAATTGCTTTCTTTAATATTACTAATAGATTTAGACGGCACCTGTTAACAATTATTTTTTTTTAAAACTAAACGTTTATGTATTTCAGTTATATGCTCTAACGTAATTGATTTGAAATTACATGTGTGAGTGTAAAACTTTATTAATATTATAACCGTATTCAGAGGACGGCGAAACGAGTTGGTTGTAACCAAACCATAAAAAATATTTTTCATAGGTCACTTTTAAATTTGTGTTACTATAAAACTAACAAACAAATATATAACAACTAATTCTTTTGCATCTGATTTGATTAATAAATTAGACTAATAAATTATATCTGTGGTTTTTTCGTTTAAAATATATTTTATATTTACATGTTATAACCTAAAGAAGATATGATTCTCAAAGTCGGCTAGTTTTTTTACTACCAAATTATAAGAGTAAATTTAGTGTGAATATTTCACATTGTAATGTCTTTTTGTCATCGGTCAGCTTGTTGATATGACAGTGCGGTTACTAAATTAATTTGTTATTATTCTTTTTGTTTATCTCTTGTTATTCCTTTGTTACTTTTGTTGATTTTGTTAAGTTACTCCACGTGTTGTTTTGCAGTTTTTTTTATTATTATTTTGTTTAATAAATAAATGAGACATTAATAGGCACTCTTGATTTGATTAAATGAGAATAAAGTTGGAGAAACACTGTTTTCTTTCTTTGCACCTTGTCTTCTGGTAAGATGAACATGTGATAGTTCATTGTTAGATTATTATTATTTTTATCATTAAGAAATTGATGTTCATATGTAGTTATAAAACACACTAACAGACAAGTAATTTGAATTATGTTATTAAGTTGCAGTAGGACTACTGCGATATCAAGTATTGAAAATGCTGATTTTATAACGATAAAATGTAAGGAAGACAGTATAAATAAAATATATTTTACTGCAGGTAATAAACATGAAAATTTTACAGTTAACGTTAAGGAAAATGCTGTAGTACTGTCAATTAAATTGCTATAAGATAAAGAAAATTTTATTTTGTTTAATTTTATATAATGAAGAAAACTAAAGTAACGTGATTCAGGGCAAGAATAGTGTCATTAAAATATAAAACTAAATTAGGATTTTAAATTCAGGAAGGACATTATAAATTTAATTTTGTAAGTATATAAATAATTAATTAAAATTTGTTAAAACATCAACGATGCGTATTACGTTATTTGAGTCCGTAATGTACTTTTGTTTTATTTTATTCCCTGTTATAATTTTGACAGCCGCTGTCAATTTTTTTAAATACATTTTACAAACTATAAATTCGACTGCAACATAATCGTCTTATTAAGTCTTTGACAAATACTGAATTGTTTAAATATCGCATAGCGTTTATCAATTTACAAATACACGTTATACTAGTTGAAAGCAATTTTGACTGTTTCGTTTCTTTTAGATAACTATCTTTAGGGCATACAGATTCTTAGACAGACTGTGTATAGTCACTGCCTCTTACATTGAAGATGTTTCTCTCATTCAACCGCGTCTTTAAAAACTCTCTACTTGCACTATATTCGTACAGATTTAAAGAAAAAATGCAAAAATTGATATAGCACTTATAAAGTTTCTAAATAAATAGATAAATAATATAGGCAGAAAATATTGTATGGATACTAAATACTGAGATTAAGAATTGAAAAATGTGTTTGTTTTTATAGGATAATTCAATATAGCAATTGTAATTTAATAATAAAACATATTATTTAAATAATACGAAGTTATTATTAAGAAATAATACTTCAGGTATACTTGTCAGCATTTAACTTTCATTATCCAAAAACAAACTACTACTATACTACGATTTTTATTTAGGGCAACGAATAAGCGTTGCCATACAGCGAGGGAATGCGGCCAGCGTTATGGGAACGCTCCCCACCGACAGCGATTTGGACTACATCTTTTACTTGTAAATATGTTTATAGTAGTATTTGATTTTATAGTTTAGTTATAAAACAAAGTGTTGCAAAACATTTAATTATCTTACTATAATGTCGGGATTTATATATGTTTTAAATTACTATTATTTTCTAAAGATAAATGGACATACTATATTCAAGTGATCGAAACTTTTCTAATGACTTTATCCTAATTTAGTCGTGTTTATTCCTCGAAGCCAAAAATATTCCTCAGTGAAATTAGTAAGCATCACCCCTAAACGAAACACTGAAATTTTACAAAATGTCAAAATTTGACAGCTAGTAAACCTGTTTTGAAGATTAATTTAGTTTTGTATTGGAAAGCGTCAATATAAATACCAAAACTGTTTTAGATCTCAATATTTACACTAAGAACAATCCACGATTGTTGTCTACGGACATAAATACGATGTGATGTAAAAAATTCAAAATAATCTAATGAATGGCTTCAAACGAGTATTAATTTATCCATCAGATTTTTAAATCATGTTTTCTAATAAAAAAACGTAGATTTGAAGGCATGCACCAAAATATACTTCCTAAATTCACCGTGTGAAAATTTGGGATTACAAATCAAAGCACAGACATGGCATTAAATATACAATGAACAAACACGAACAAATTAAAGTAAAATAAATATATAACTACTAAATATATGTATACAGCATATGGAAATATATATTTACTTAAATACATTCAGTTTTTGTGTCTGTCAGTTTATTTGCATAAATGACGTAATAAAGACATTTTTCATTCAAAAAATAATATATACCTTTGGTAAATAAAAAGATATACACGCGATATTATATGAAGCGTGATAGAAAACAGGTATTTATGGACGGCCTATAGTGCAATGTTAGTTAATGGTCAAAGTTTAATATGAAAAATGAGGCGATGATGAATGACTCTTACTATTGAGTAATTATAAAGAGTATCTTCAGAGGTAGTGACACACAGACCGTGTACAACGGCGTACCCGCATTTTATACTCATTTACAATTTTATATAGTCTGGTGTTCCGATGTTAGCGAGGGTCTTCTTAATACGAAGGGCGGTCAAACGTGCTGAAGGATTTTGATACCAACACTCCTTCATAACCTTAGATAAAGCCGCTAGCACCTGAAACAAATCCGATATGTAAATTCAAAAATTATAGACGTGAATATTACACCATACAGAATAAGTGAAAATCAAATATGTTACTAAGAAAATTGAAGAGTATTGATTGTAAAATAGTTGTCTAAATTGTAATAAAATTTCCTGTTTATATGATGTCAAATAATAAAAAAGGTTTTGCATTTATTTAAAATTTGTTATCGAGGCTATTGCATACAAACAAGCAAGCTAACGATATATGTTCAATTCTCATAGTTTTCTAAAATGTATAATATATTTAGTTATAAACTGTTTTATTTTTGATATTTCCATCTATATAATATTATATGTTATGCATACAAAATTTATATTTTATATTTTCGTTAGTTTCGGCATCGCAACAGAAGCGAGGTAAGCACTGAAAATCATTGTCGGATACCAAGCCCAGCAATAGGCTGAATGCAAACCACTTCGCTGAAAATGTGGAGTGCAAATTTTGAAAAAACTTTGTTTTTATAGTTTATGACTAGTACGACGCTATCTATGTCTACACACATACATTATAAAGTATTTATCTTTTATCAAATAAAATCAAACAAATAAAATGCTAACCATATCAGAGTGCCACCTATTGGGTACAACGGGCCTCTTTCTTTCAGTACAAACCACCCGCCGCATGTCCTCCAAAGCCGGGTCCGGTGGCACGCAATCGTAATATGGCGGTTGGTATTCATCGGGCATCTTGCCACACCGCCGAGCCATCTCCCAAAGTACTAGACCAAAGGAATATACGTCCGAACGTTTGTAAGGGTCAAACTGTTTTGTGTCCATTGTTTCGTCCAATACCTGAAATATAAAAACCATTTTTTAGATGTATCAAGTTCCACTGTAGTGGAACTTGATACTTTCTCACACTTTCTCTAGCATCTAGGGTGCAGAGGAGTCTTCACCCCTGTTGACGAAATGCCGTTGACTTTCCCGGGGCATTCCCAAGCACTGATGCGCTAGAATCAGCGTGGGAGTAACTACGTTCTAAGGCTGGTTGGTGTGCACCAACATTTAACCGACGGTTAAAATAAAATAATCGCTGTTTATGCATATTTTTTTTAAATCACCGGTTAAATGTCGGTGCACACCAGCCTAAGTCTCACGCTCTTTCTGCCATAAGCGCGGGGCACATGGGAGGAGGGTGGTTTTATTGGAGTATTGAGTGTGTAGTCGAGTCTCCACACAAGCCGGCGATTTAACTCTGGTGCCCATTCGTGGTGTCACCTCTCGTCGCATTGGTCTAACCCCTAGTAAAGGATCCGGTAGTGTGCGAAATGAATTTCTCTCGCCTCAAAAAAAGCCTGCCAATAACGAAAGAATTTTTCAAATCGATTCAAAAGTTTCGGAGCTTATTCAATGCAAACAACCAAATCTTTCTTGCTTGTCCACACATAATTATTGACCACACATAAACACGAACCATGCAAATACCAACAGCATACACACGGACACGATTTAAAATCAATAGTGGAGAGACAAATATATATCTCTCTCTATCCCCGTGACCAACGGGACGAGCCATTTATAAAAACCGACAAAAGAACTCGACAGAAAGTTCAACGAATATATAAAAACTATATTAACAAGTGACATAACGTAAATTATACACAGATTATCTCTCGGGTGTTTGGCACGCGATGATAATATATCAAGGTTGACAGATTAACATCAACAAAGAACGATACATCGTATATTATACTACTGTATAATTTTACAATTGCTAAACACCTATCGATGCGAGCAATGAGACTGAATTGAAAGTAAGCAAGATTTAACGAAATATCTATTATCTATATATAATGTTACAAAATTCTAAATATGCCGTGTCTGTACATTGAAACTATTTAAAAAAACACTGAAATAGACTATATAAACGATGGAAAGCATTTTTTTTAAATTTCTTGTCTGTTCAGGATTAATGTAAAGATTATTGGGACGATTTCGATGACTTAAAATCTTCGCTACTTTTTTTGACGGGAATTGCGTGGGAATGTTTCTGGTAAAAATTTAAAATATTTTAAATTATTTCCAGAATTTTTTTTACTGATCAATAGCAAATTTTATATATTAAACTGATATTTTTTATTCCAGGAATCCCGTGAAAATTTTTCCGGGAGCGGTTTGAAATTGTTCGGGTGCATAAAAATTAGCTTATGCCAAGACAGCTTCTAATAAAACTAGCTTATATGTATATAATTTTTCAAATGCTACGATATTTTATGTCCCGGGAATACCGTGCGAATTTTCCCGGATATGGTACGAATTAGATAGGCAGCTGATTTTGATACGAATTCACTAAAACGATAGCTTAGAACCTTTTTAAAGTGATGCAATACTATATTATTATTAGTTATAGGTGATGAAAATGATTAAATCAAAACTATTAAGGAAGGGCAAAATTGTACTGCGAGAGATATTTGATTAATATTTTAAATTTGCACCATTACATCGTAGGAAAATTTTCTAAGTCAACAATCAATAATTGTTTGTTGGTGTTGCCAACATGCTGGGCCGCGGCGGTGAAATCAAGCACCACACCGAATAATATTTTGATATTCATTACCTTTTGGCTAATAATGTAATAGTATGCCTTGAAGCCAGCATACTGGTCATTTATATATTATATCCCGGGAATTCCAGGAGAAATTTCCTGGGAGTGTTTTCAAATAGGTACCTATCACACATAAAAATTAGCTGATATTAGGTCTTGCTTGATAAGATAGTTTCTATGTTTATTAGACATCTTCAGTAAATTTAGATATGTATACCTTAGACTGGAACTTCCGTAATTCATGTGTTTTCATACAAAAAAATCCGTTAGTCTGCTGGAAATACCCTTTAGTTTTAAATCTTACAAAATAACGAATCTACTTTACCTATCAAGCATGGAGGAAATGCTACTTGATAAATAAAAAATAACCCACCTCGGGTGCCATATATCGCTTTGTGCCAACACGATTTGTGGACGGCACATCAACGGAATCGCTAGCAACGTTATGCCGAACCGCTAGTCCAAGATCTCCAATCACACACGTCAAGTTGCTT
The DNA here is from genome assembly GCA_012273795.1 of Dendrolimus punctatus. Lineage (NCBI taxonomy): Eukaryota > Metazoa > Arthropoda > Insecta > Lepidoptera > Lasiocampidae > Dendrolimus > Dendrolimus punctatus. Next base: position 20,013,637 of record CM022533.1, read on the forward strand.
TTTACTAATATATTTTTCGATTTCAAATCCCTATGGGCAATCGCTGGTTTACCTGAAGCATTTATGGACAATAGTTAACAACATATTTCTTTCTAAATCACAAGGTCCATGACATGACACAGTGAAACATTTAAATTATATTCGATTCTATTACGCTCACATTACGTAATATAACTCAACATGCTGTTTGATCAAAACAGATTTATGTCAAGCATAATGTAGGCAATGTGTTATGTGTGAAAAATAAATAATTTAACATAATAGAATTTTTCTTACGAATTTACGTGAGTTCCCGACACAATTCTTGAGCGGCGACCTTGGCGTTTTCGAACTATGAGCGGGGGCGAAGTAGGGAGGATTATAGCGGTTCAGTGACATGATAGGATCAGAGGTCATCCTAGAGATGTCTCAAGGATCTTTTAATATCGTTATATCGCAGTATTTTGAAGGGAATTTCAAGCTTGATGTTTTGCTTTATAATACATCAGCTTTTCTAGAATAGCTATCTTAAAATGTCTCTGGGGTGACGTGGGTTAAAGCTAATTAGAAGACAGAGGCAACGACTTAGGCCACCGATACATACTACGGAGATTTACGCAAGATCGTTCTCTGTTCAGGCTTGTGCATCTTTGGAATGCTCTGCCGCCAGATGTCCGGTTTGCTAAATCTATCCATTCCTTTAACAGACTTGTGAAGGAGCACGATTTAACTGTATAACCTATTTATTCTTTGTTTAATATGTCTATATACGTATATATTTTAATAACTCTGTATAATATATGTATTATAATTATTTTAATATGATTAACTGCACGCCAACGCTATCTATGTAATTAGATCTTGCCCATACAAAGGTTGCCTGGAGGAGATCGCTTTTAGCAACAAGGCCCCCTATTGTACTACATTTTAGTAAGTAAGTTTTTTGTGTATTTGTATTTTTTTCATGTAATGTTGGTGTACAATAAAGAGTATTGTATAGTAATGATTTAAAATTGTAAAATATCGTTGCTTTTGTTCCTTTGTAGTAAAGGTGCAAATAGTAATATTATCGACATTTCGGTGTAATAGCTTCACATTGGCTGCTCAATACGCTATGCAACCCGATTGCACCGACCAGCTCAAGAACCGTGCCAGGAACTATACTGTTATAGCAAAGTTTAGGAGTTCATAAGTTTGAATGAGGTTATAAACTGCGTAAACTTTTCACCATAATGTCCTATTGTCTTACCAAGCCTACCCATAACAGAAATAGACTCACTCTTATCCAAGGCGGATTACCGAGTTTTACGCATCGATAATCGCAATCTCTAGGTATCCTCACAATATTTTACTTCAGTGCCAAAATGTGACTGTTAATAATAGATTTTTTTAAAAATGGGAGTGGTGATCGAATTAGCGTCTACGTGTATATGACAAAGGTAGTCTCTTAAAATAAAATTTACCTACCCTTGGTACCCACTATATCCATATGTAGGTGTGCTAGACCGGTCGCTATAGACAACGCCATTTTGACGAGTGTGTTCGAATCTACGGTACGTGCGGTAAGGTAATCGAATAAGGACCCATTCTCATGGTAATCGGTGATCAACCATAGTTGAGTCCAAGTCCCGTTATCTGAAAGTTTCAATTCAATTTATTTAATGCGAAAATGGGTGTACAAAGAGGTGTTAAATTTAATGTAGTATAGTTTTCCGAATTCCGCCTTTCGACAAGCATATATATACAAGTCTCGCATAACAAAAGTGATTCCGGTAAACGTAAAATTGAATGATTCATTGTCATTAAATGTAGCATTTTTGCGCCTTTCAACGAACTTGATTCAATTCAGTTAACGCGTGTAATTCAGCCTTTGAAAAGTTACATTCAACTCTGTTATCAAATACTAGAACTCGTATTATAGTTATGCTAAACAGTTCATTGCACCTCTGTGAGTCTTGGAGTGAACTGATCGTAAGATAAAACACATATTCAAATGAGTTCATTTTCACGAACCGATTACCGTCTATCACTCCTAGACGTAGACTTGAGCAAGTTCGCGATTAATGGTATGTGTGTATTATGTACGGGTGGGTTTTTTTATACATGAATGCGTGTTCAAACCCAATATTATTTATTAACTTATATGTGCAATAATTACAATAAATGAGTAAGGCGTCGCGGGTATGGATGATGGAAGAATGCCGCTCGGAGCGCGTCACATGACATTCCATGCAAATCGCTGAGTAGGCAGTATCCACACTTCCACTTTCACAGCAGCAAGGGGGAAAGTGACAAGGGAATTGTACAGTATAAAGCAACGCCCCAACGGACGGGTGAGGCAGTCGAGCGATAACCAGCGCGAGGCAAGATTTGTGTACATTCGATAATCTATTTAGTAACGGACATTGCGCGTTTTCTTGAATCGTGCATTACGTTTGGTCTGATTGTGTTCAGTTATCTTTGTACCTGTGTTATACGTGTTTGTATAGTTCTAATAAATTCAATAGTAATTCTAACGGCATATTAATTCGAGTTATACAACTCGTAACAATATATACAATTCAGTTATAAGATTTCACAATTGACTCAAGATTGTAAATATATTTTCGTATACAAAAGTAACAAACCCCTTTTTGTTGATTGTGCAAGAATATGTAAATTTCACGTTTAGAATTCTTGAAAACATACAAACGCAAAAACTTTTTGAAGCCAATATATATAACTACCTAACTCTTGCGTAAATGTTCATCAAAGGAACATTCAATTAAATTTCCTCTTAAAATAACAATTCGCGTAAATTTACCCAACCAACGAACGAGTTAGCTAAGTTTGGTCTTTAAAAGGCTTCAAAGTCTAAATAAAATTTTCGTAATAATCACCTTTGTTATCTGCCGCAATGAAGCCAAGGATATTCTCGTGACGCAACATTACCGTCTGATAAATCTCAGCTTCACGGAACCATGAGCATTCTTCCCTAGACGAGAATATTTTCACGGCCACATTCTCACCGCGCCACCTGCCCCGCCACACTTCGCCAAAACGGCCCTTGCCTATTATATCCACGAGCTGGATCTGGCGAGCTATTGACCGCTGCACTAATAGCGGCAAACCTTAAAATAACAATGGAATTATTTGTAAAACAAGAAATTATTATGCTTTTAAGACGTTTGGTTTTCGAAAACATCAGGATTGTTTTTACTTTTAAAATGAAGTTTAACGTAGTATGCAATAAGCGCTTACGGCATTCCAATAATAATAATAACTAAACAATTTTCTTTATTTAATTTTAACTCTTTATAAATAAGGCCGCACACGGTGGACATGCACCACACGCGTGTAATGGAATATTTACTTTGTAGTAAGTGCAAAACGAATAAACACAGAAGCTCAGCCGATTTAAAAATAGGATAAAGTCGTTTCTGATTTGGTCCATGAATGAAACACCCAACACAGCTGGCTAAGCGACCTTAGTAGGCCCAGTTCTGCTATTATTGTCTCGTCAAAATCGCCTAAATCGTAGTATTATTCGAGTGGTTGGTCAAAAATCCTATTATATTGCCCAAGAATATTTAAGTTAGAGGTAAAAATTAAGATGTTGTGTTGTTTAAATAAAACAAAATAAGGCACCAAAAATATTACTAAATATTACATTTCACAGAGAGCGGGTTAAGTGAGATTAATATCGCGATGCTATTAAAGACCAGCTAAGTAATAAGTTCTCGGTAGGTTACTGTATTCTGTTGTATGTTACGGTACGGTACTGTTGTATGTTTGTGTATTACGGTATTCTGTTAATACCGATAACGTGCCCGTGGCGCGCCACTGTGAATAGTTATATGCGAAATAATGTTAAAAATGTTACCGGCATTTTTAACAACCTTTTATATATATTCCGCCGCGACAAATCGAGAACATATTGCGGATTTTGTAGTCTACGAATTTCTGACACAATTGCAATGGAATCGTACTTTGAATATCTTCACAACGTCTAGATATTGAAATAGCAGAATTGGGCGTTTTAGTGTGGAATAGCCCCATTAGTACCAGTAAGTGTCGCCGTCTCGGCACCTTAAACAATAACGGGGACACACTGCTCACAATAGTATAGTTCAATCAAATAAATTGAGACAATTTTTATAGTCTAAAAATATGTTGCAGCTCCCTAGATTCTGTTCGAGCTGTTAGGATGGTGGCTCAACGGAGTCATTTTCAAAGGATCCACTTTTTTACACAGCTAAAGGTTCAATTGCTGTATAAAATTAAAACAATACAATGGAATTTTATACAATTTCATGGATTGGATCAGTATGACGATATAGCGAGGAAACCTAGCCAGCCTTCTAGGCACCTTACCCATGGACAACGGTGATCTAGGCTCAGTATTCTACTTACAGTTATAAGGGACTATGGGGAGAATACAACATAAATAAGTACTTTTATTGTATTAGATTATTTAAACACATATTATCATAATAGACCGGAACATAGTAGGAACTTAAACTTTATCAGACCAAAGAGCATATTTATATTTTTTTTAAAGAGCAATTACAATTATTTTTCTTAATAATTCAAAATCGTAGCGTATACTCCGTGTATTTTAGGACCTATTGTAAAATGTCACACAGTTAGGTAAAAACAAACTGATCCCACGTACGCTACGTATGCGATGCAATGTGGGAGAGTTGGTGTGCACACTTGTCCCGCGTACACAACGCAAATTGACGTCAGACTCATAAGTCATTCCTTCAGGTGCTGTTGTGTATTATAAATGGCTTCATATCGCCTAACCAAATCAATCGATTTTTCGTCTCCCATTTTCGAAAAGCGTACCAACCAACATCTATTCAAGACTGAGGTGTTGCGAACGTAAGTTCTAGAAACACACTGGTCTTACGCGTGGGATCGCTTATGGTTATCCCCTCCACCATTCCACGCCGATCTGGATTGATAGACCTAACGGTGCATGGGAGGCGTGTGATAGCGTTGCGTGTGACAAGTATGTTTCTAATTGAAAGGTTTTCATACAAATTCAAGAGTCTAGATATCATAATGCGTGGCATACGTAGTGTACGTGGGCTCAGTATGTTCCTACCTTTATTATTTTCAACAGAAACACTTGTTCTAAAATCTATAGTTTATACAAGTCAAGCTAGTTCTCATCCGCGTAGAATTATGTTTATTTAAACAAATTTATACGTAACATTATGACAGTTAGGTATAAATTTAAATAGCATCTGGATAATAATAGATAGACTTGTATAAATGTTTCTCAAATGTTGTCTGTTATAGATTTTGCCACACATGTCACATTTTATTACGCCACAGCAAAAAAAACAGTTTTATTTGTGAAATATTGCGTCTCGTCGATGAAGCTAATAAAATTCACTCAAGGATTAAGGTCTCAATTCCCGACGAATGCTCTACGACAAGTAACAAAAACAATCAAAATCGATGGGAGATACGACTGTTTGTAATCAGACGCGTTGCGAACCTTTCATTCAGGTTTTTATCTGCAAATTATTATTTTTTATTGCTGGAGCACAGCAGACAGGCTGACGGCCCAACTGTAATGGAAAGTGGTTATTGTCGCCTATGGATATTAGTAATACCAGAGGTCCTGTGAATGTGCTGCCGGACTTAAAGGAGAAACTGGAACCTGAACACTAATGCCGGAATACAACTCAAGGTTGTTATGGAGGCATACTCTAGACCAGGGGTGGTAGCCATCTAGTCAGGCAAATGCCTTACCACCTAGCTGTGTGTTGTTTTGCCGCCCCTAGCGACAGGCCACCCGGCCATAAAAATTAGTATTGTTTCCGTTCTTGCGCGGAGAAAAAATAAATAAAATAATCTCCTTTATATCTCTGTTTTTTTCTGTGTAAAGACACTTCGATACCTAAAAGTAAAAATAAACGCTTATGTTCCAACTCTGGTGTCTCCCTGTCTGTCTGTATCACAGTCGGTATCTCGGGAATTAATGTGGCTATTTATAAAATTTGGCACAGCCATAGAAATTTCGAGTGTTCTACAAGTATGTTATGCCAAGTTCATGTATATTTTTTTACTAAATGCTGCGTCTTAAAGATACAAGATTAAAATTACAATCTAATCTAAGAAACTAACAAGTTATTTAAATCTATATTAATTATTAATACTAAAAATGTGTCCAACTACACATCTAACTGTCTCTATTAAGAAGAAGACAACTTTTTTGGTTGTTCTTTATAATAACTTATTTTTTTTAATATGTACTTATTTATAATTAGATAACAATAAAAAATGTGCAAATGATGAAAGTCAAACACAAAGAGTATATTGAATATATGTCAAACATTTCTTCACAAGTATTCTATAATCTTTTTCAGTCGAAAAACGTGCTTTCAATACAATTGCCATCCCTTATAACCTTTAGAAAATTCGTTTTTTTTTTTCAATGAAAGAATAAGCAATTTATCACGATGAAGGATCATGTCTTATGTGTATTTATAAAATAAGACAATAAATACTACTAATAACAATACGTGACCTTCAAATAAACGTGCTCCACTGGAAAATAATTTGAAGACACATTTGAGTGGATTAGTAAATATATTGAATTAAATGGTAACCTGTACTTTGACGCAACTTGTATGCACAATTTTGTAGTTTATTAAATTTAAAATATTTACTTACCAGATCCAGATCCAGAAGTGGTGAGGTCGATCATGTCTCGAATGGTAGCGGATCGCATCATTGGGTCCCCGGGTTCGCAAGAGTCCTCCACGGGGTAAGGACGCGGGTCCCGCTTTCCCATACCAGGCCTCTTCGCCCACCAAAGGCTAATCGCAGCACATATCCCGAACACCATCAGCCCCATCACCCAAGGGACAACTTGCCATGCTGTCGAACTCCTCGTAGACTCTTTATCATACAGAAGATTATATTATATATCAACGCAACATGTCACGTTACCTAAAGCCGCGTTGACACGATTAGAGTACGCTCGGAGCGATAGCACTCGGATCGATTGCACTAGGATAGTCACTCAGTCTGCGCTTAAGTTTTATGAGTCACAAAAGTCAGTTGGTAATAAAAGCAGAAACCAAATAGTGTTGATATATTTAATCTTGAGCAGAAATGTTAAGAATATGAACAATATTAGGTATACCCGTTTCAGTGACGATGACATTAAATTGTTTAGGAACCGTAAAAGAAAAATACATATAAATACAAGTTCGACGGCTAGGGCTCAGCATTCCAAAGTCTTCCATAACGTTTAAAAAAATTCACTAAGAATAATATCAAACTATATTCTATTCTAACAAATAAATTAAGTATATTCTCTTATACTCTAAAATAAAGTACAGTACAACCTTACTCGATATTATCAGAAACTTTTATATTAACTTCGGTGACGGTTTAAGATAGATTTTTATTTCGGACAGCCGATAGTATCTGTTTTGGAATAAATGCTTATTTGTTTAAATATTATAATACTGGCCGGTCGGTTTTTACATTATTAGAATTAAAAGAAAATCGAGTTGGTTGCGATACGAACGTAAGGAGAAAATGGCTTTTCATTGTAGTTAGTCCCATTTTAGTTTAAATATAACACAACATACACTCATATGAAGTTACTAGCTGATGCCCGCGACTTGTCCGCGTCACGATCACGATGTACTATCAGCACAATCTAGTTTATTAAATATGATCATGAAATATGCAATGCTAGACACTGTTTTTGTAAGGTCTTACTTTTTCGCGGAATCTCGTATTTTTAATGTAAAAATTATTTTATTGTATGATGATATCGGCAATAACAATACTTAATTAGGTACAGAAGTTGTATAATAAGCTGTTTAAGTAATTAAAGTTTATTTTCACTATCACACGGAAACTCTTTAATTTTTCGGGATCAAAAGTATCCTATATGTTGACCAGGGATATAAGCTACCACCATACAAAATTTCATTTAAATCGGTCCAGTCGTTTCGCAGATTAGCCCGTAGAAACAGACAGAGACACAAAAAAATTCAAAAAATCTAAATTAGTTCTAGTTCACTTCTTACATCTCCTGACTCGGTTTTTAGCATTTTTTCATTTTACAATGATCCGAACTCTACAGTTTTATTATGTGTATAGATTACGCACAAGTATCAGTCCGAGTGTACATGAACACAACTGTATTTTACTGTAAAAGCTGATTATAAATATAAAAGCACGGAGGGAAAAATAATTTACTGATAACTACGGGTAGAGGCGGCAGACTCTAATCGTCTCAATGCAGCTTTGGTGTTGTGATCGACGAATCCAAAGAGAAGTACGGCTTCAGTGGTTCTTCTAATCTAATAGACATGTTTTCATGAATTGAAGGTAAGACCACGAGTAACCTGCATATTATGGTGATTCGTTCTGAGCGGGACTGGCAAAGTAAAGCGTTACGATGTTGATGAGCATTTAATATTATGCATCTTAAAAGGTAAATGCCAGACATATAAGTGATACACAGTTGTTCCAAGTAATAAAAATAAAATTATAAACAACTATTAACATTTACATTCTGAATTTGGAAAATGTAACGAAAAAGAAATAAAAATATAATTACCTTCTTTATTCCTAAAAAAATAATAGCATTTATAATAGGTAATATCACATAATTTGATAATAAAAGCAATTAAGCAAATCCTTCATCGTTTCGACTTTTGTAAATAAAAATTTGTTATGATCCCAAACCTAACATTCGGTTGCGGTATCTTTGCCGGATATCCTTTGATTATCCCATTTATTCATAATTGAAATTCCGAAACAGAGTAAGGGTCACAGTTACTGTATGAATCATAATTCTCGAGTCTACGTATTCTTGAAATTTTGCTTTAAATACAAAGCCCTTTAACTATAAGCGGGTGACAGACGTGCGAGCAAGTAGGTATACTTGATATCTACTGAAAAATATTGACTCAACGATTTCTTCGTTTCTAAAAGTTCAAGCACTTACTACGGTGACAGACGTGTTAAAAAAAGCGGTGTCCTGATATAAACGCCATAGGCTGTGTATGGCATGACGCTGCACATGACCAACAAATATTGAGTGTGATCATACACTAAAGCAATCTCTCTCTGGTTTCCTCTCGATGGCGACCTCTACTATGATTTTTAGCACGAGAAAGAGAATGGTTGTCAAAACCGATCTTATTGCCTGCAAACTTGGCTGCAAGAAAAGCCGTATAACAGTCCGTCAATGTTTAGAAAGGCTTGGGTCGTGATGCTCGGTACGAACGGTATCCTATTTTTTGAAGCCACTGTTTACTGGGGAGTGCTAGTCTGGTGTCTTTGAAGTGCACGCACACTGTGCGCGGTGTCCATACATCAGGCGTCTGAGATGGTCTCTCTCTCTATAATACGTTTCCATAATAAACATTCGTCAGTCTCACCGTGCGCAGCCTGCAGCGTTTATAATAAACCACCCCTTTACTCGAAAGTTTATCACCCCCAAAGGAGGCACTTAACACCCACCAAAACATTTTTCTTAATATAATACATAAACGAAAAACATCTAAAATTGTATAGTATTTCCATTTATAGTAACTCCCACACAATCGAAGAGAGTAATTTTAGGTTCAAGGTTCTTTCAGAAACTTGAGTATCGCTTAATATTTTATTTCGGCATTTCGTATAGACTCGCAAATTAAATACAACTTGTTTGACTTCAAATGTAGTCAAAGTACGCTCATTACAAATAATGAAATACCATAATACTCAAAATATTTTAAAATATTAATCAGTTTAGAAAATGGATTTGCTTGTTAGCTCAATTTAGAATCAGTATGATCAATGTGGGAATTGATCATTATTTAACAAGTATAACGGACGTTGATCGTATCTAGAGTATGTCTCGTAAAACAATGACTGAATTCATAGAAAAATATAATCAAATAAGTATTAAAACGAGATGTTTCTTAAAAATGTATATTTTAAAATTTTGCCCGTTACGTATTTTTTTAAATACAGACTGAAGTTCTACTATGGCCTTTTTCATTTCCAGGTAAAAAAGACCGCTTTAAACAAGTTAATATTTTATTTTCAACTGTAAAAAGCATATTTTAAGACTGTCAGGTCCATAAACTTAAAAACGGGGTATATCGTTTCGTGACATTTTACGACTGTCACTAAAAACATTCTATATATCATTGTTTTGTAAGTGTCACTTTTTCATTCCTAAAATAAATGTTTAACATTTTTCAGCAAAAGGTTTGGATTTAAATCCGACATTATCGCAAGCAGAATCATCGAAACAAATCAAAAGATGTTTTCTAATCATGACATCAAGTAAGACAATAGCGAGTTTGAGATAGAGCTCGTGAAGTTGGCACCTCGAGTTGCGAATTTTTACACCAACAATATCTCATTCGTTTGTCCATCGTTAGCCCACGTTTGCCCAGGAAAAAATTTCGTTTGTCCACCCTTAGATCAAAAGTTATTGAACAAAAACTTTGTTCTGGAAAAAGTAATTTTTATTCATTCCATATTTTCGCGAGGTTTAATGTTTATAACACTCGAATGGACTTTATCTGTAGCTGATCCAATGAACTCGATTGTCCGGGCAAAAGTTTCGTTTGTCCACCCTCAGATCAAAAGTTATTATTGAACAAAACATTGTTTTGGAAAAAGTAATTTTTGTTCTTTCCATATTTTCGCGAGGTTTAATGTTTATTACAGTTGAATGGACTTTATCGGTAGCTGATCCAATGAACTCTATTGTCCAGGCAAAAGTTTCGTTTGTCCACCCTAAGATCAAAAGTTATTATTGAACAAAAACTTTGTTTTGGAAATAGTAATTTTTGTTCTTTCCATATTTTCGCGAGGTTTATTAATGTTTAATACAGTTGAATGGACTTTATCGGTAGCTGATCTAATGAAATCGATTGTCCAGGCAAAAGGTTCGTTTGTCCACCCTTAATCAAAAGTTATTAAAATAAACATGTTTTGTTTGAAAAAAAAAATTTGAGAATTTGCGGTTTTAGATTTTTAAACATTGATGGACTCGTTTGGTTGCTTGTTAATAAAGGTAAATAAACAAAAAGTCCAAAAGAAAGCCATCAAAAACGGCGCACATCATCAAAAAATTAAGAAAAACAATAGAACACATTCATATACATTATAGGCGACCAAGAAAATATTTAAAATGGCGGCCAATAAAGACAATATAATTGTATATAAAATAAATAGTATCATGTTAATATGAAATCGTTATCGAAATGTGATATATTGCAAACTGATCTAGTCCATGTAGGCGTAGACCGGTTCGGTTTCGGATAAAGTCCATTCATGTGTCATAAACATTAAACCTTGCGAAAATATGGAAAGAACCCAAATTACTTTTTCCAGAACAAAGTTTTTGTTCAATAATAACTTTTGATCTGAGGGTGGACAAACGAAACATTTGCCTGGACAATCGAGTTCATTAGATCAACTAACTATAAAGTCCATTCAACTGTAATATACATTAAATCTCGCGAAATATGGGAAGAACCGCAACTACTTTTTCCAAAACAAAGTTTTTGTTCAATAACTTTCGATCTGAGGGTGGACAAACGAAACTTTTGCCTGGACAATCGAGTTTATTGGATCAGCTAACGATAAAGTCCATTCAACTGTAATAAACATTAAATCTCTCGTAAATATGGGAAAAACCGGAATTTCAATTTTCTAAAAAAGTTTTTGTTCAATAACTTTTGAACCAAGGGTGGGCAAACGATTTTTTTTCCTGGGCAAACGTGGACTAACGATGGACAAACGAATGAGATATTGTTGGTTTAAAAATTCGCAACTCGAGGTGCCAACTTCACAGAGCTTTAAGATAGAGTAGTAAATTTAATTGTTCTAATATCGCACATAATATGTTTAAAATTAATTTACTTAACAGTTCACTAAATGTATCGATAAATTAAAAACAAACATATGACATAGATTTTCGAACAATTTACTACGTTTCTTTAAAATGAAATTATCCAATGAACATTTCAATATTTCAGATTGTAATATGAAAAAAGTCGATAGCGTCGATGCTGATATACTTTGAGTTTAACCTCAAAGCTCTTTATAATAATAATAGAGAATAAGAAAATCACATAATGTTTGACATTAGTCTGCGTGAGTTATCTCTCACTCTTTGTTGACAATTTCCTTATTCATTTATAACGCAGAATACAAAGGAATATAATTCAGAAACACGCAAAGATTTTTCAAGAAATTCGAACTATGAAACTATAATTAATAAAACATGCAATGCAAACCCACACAATCAAACAAAATGCACAAAAAATTAACAAGTTTACATTTTTACTATTATCATTATATTGTTTACACGATAGAAACTTCGTATAGTATTCCTTTATAAATAAAATGTAAACCAGTTTTTAATTTCAAAAATAATATCACAGTAAATTCCTTGAAAAATAAAATAACCAAAGCCACAAAAAAGATTAATATTTATTAATAAAAACCTTAAAAAAACCTGATAAACTATAGATAATTATTATTTAATTCTAAGATAATCGTATTTTTTATTAAAATAATTTGTGCATATGGTACAGTGCAATATTAATTAAACAAGCCAATATAATTATGTTAGCTTAATATATGTAAATATAAATATAATTCTGTAGTATTTGTTAAATGGTTAGAGCAGCCAGGTGTCAAAAAATATCGTGTAACACGTGCGATTAGTATAGAAATAAAAGTAATACACAATTTGCTTAACAAGAACGTGACGGGTAACTGTTTAGTATTTATTTGAATTTTGCCCATTGTACGAAGTATTACGATTTGCCTCAAACACATTTACGAAAGTTTACATAATTCAACAGGGATAATATGTGCAATTTATTCAAACACGAATGAAACGCTGCTTTCTTTAGTTATTTATTAAACGGTACCAGACATTAAGTAGGTTTACTGTTCACATATGTATCATCGTGTCGACCCGACATCCGCTGATTTGCATAAACATGTGTATGTATTGTATGATAAAGCTTATACTTGGAATAACAAAAGCCAAAGAAAAATATTTATGCCTTTGGAACTTGTAAAACTAGCGAGTTCAGTCCGTATCATCGTTTGAACAGACATTTTCCAATTAAGTAATAAGTTGTTAATTAACGCCAGATAATATCTTACTAATAACCGTTCATTTGCCTTTGTTTAAATTGTACTTAAGTCTATACCAGTAATCTAATTTTTGGCAATGTTAAGGCTGTTGAATGAATAGTAAACGTCGATGACAAGAAGTTATACGTAAGTGAATTAAGTACTTAACTAATACAAAGTTAACGGTTTTAAGCGCGGTAATTTATTTTATTTTGGTTTATCCGACGTTTCGGCCGCTTTTCAGTGGCCGTGGTCACGGAAGACAAAGATGACATTTGTCTAACGTGTATTGTCAAAGTTTTAAGGAGTAAGTTTAAGGAAAAAATAAAAGAAAAAAAATCTTTTATATTTTCCTTCCACCCATTTTAATATTACATAAAATTTTTAGAACTAGGCATGTTTGCTGAAGAGTTTCTTGCGCCGCTTCTTCTCTTCAGCCACAACATGTTGTGAAGCGGTGGTAAAATTAGATTAGGCTCCCATAGAGTAAATAATATCCATAAACAAAATTAAAACTAAATAATTAAAATGAACAAGTTGGCGATAGGCTGATCAAAAACTTTGACAATACACGTTAGACAAATGTCATCTTTGTCTTCCGTGACCACGGCCACTGAAAAGCGGCCGAAACGTCGGATAAACCAAAATAAAATAAATTACCGCGCTTAAAACCGTTAAAACGTACTTTTATTATGTGTACAAGTCGCGAAAACTTAAGAAAATATTAATACAAAGTTTTTTAGAGGTGTTGGATTTTCGCTTATAAAAATGGTAGAAAAATTACATCAACGAGAATTAATTTTAAAACATCTCATACATCTCATCTCATTTTTTACATCCTGGAGTACTTTTCAAGGTATGGCGTATTATTAGTCCGGTGACAATCTCGTTTGTCACAATAAAAGCGTTTATATTGCGTGCCCTGACACGCACTTAGCCAACTTTGTTATAATCAAATCGCAATGGATTTTTCATTTTCATTTGAAAACGAGAATTAATCTCAATACGTCGAATATGATCAGTTTGGACAGATCCGAATTCTAGGAACCCAGTTTTGTCAGTTATAACCATATATTCCCAAAATAGTGGTATTACTGAAGAAAGATAAATACCGAAAACCATATTGATAATATATACGCGTGGGCGGAGACTCACTTTCAATGATATTGTGTTAGCCAACTGGTAAATCGAAATAGATTGTAAAGATTCAGAGAGCCAAACTTTGAAAATGCTAACCAAATTTCTATATTGTTATCGTGAATTGGCTTCTTTCCCTCTGACTTCTATCACAATTTATTTCAGCACCAAATTATTAACATAATTATGATTATTTATTGAACGTCTCTATTACAATTTTTTACTAACTTAACCGGCACGCTCTTGTGAAACACAGTGTAATAACATGCCAAAAGAAATAAATATACCGGCTCATGATCACTTACGCACAATAAATTCCCCTGATGTGAAATGATTGAACATTTCTCGACAATTCCTATCGCAGCCGGACTATGGATCGTTCCGCCACACATCTGGCCATATTGCAACCACGTCGCAACCCCATCATGCCCTCGCTATAATGTAATGGGACTAATAATTTCAATATGGTGGGTGGATATATTACTACATTCTAAAGCCACGTTATAATAATAAATCCGCGCGAACGTGCGTCCCAGAATCATATCGACACAAACTCGAACAGAGAAATATGTCAAACGTCAAGGACGACGGGGAATCGCCCACATTCTGGATTGAAATTTATTCGTATCGATACATAAACATGCATAACGGTCACTGCATTTGTAATGCTCTCTTTAATATAATGTTTACATAATCTTATTGACCCACCATGAACGGTAAACAGCAACATAGAAAAATGGATCTGAACAAGACGCTATATACGGACATCACAATTTAAGCTACCCAGACATCTCGCCCCGACGGCACATTCCGAAAATATACTGTACCTTTGAAGAGGTAACGGTTACAGTAATCCGTGGCGCAGCAAGATATTTCGGGGGCCTCGTCCTGGCGACACCATATCGGTATGTCCCCGGGAGGGAAAATGTTTGCTTGGTCCCAACATC
Source organism: Dendrolimus punctatus (assembly GCA_012273795.1). NCBI lineage: Eukaryota > Metazoa > Arthropoda > Insecta > Lepidoptera > Lasiocampidae > Dendrolimus > Dendrolimus punctatus. The sequence goes on from CM022533.1 coordinate 20,028,825, forward strand.
TACGTCGACAAATCGCCATATTAATTACAATATCATATTATATTTACATAACCTAAACAGGTGATCAATGCCGGTCCATGAAAAGAAAGAAAACTTAGTCATATTAGAAACAAAAACAAAAATCAGTTTGAAAAGAGTTTTCATAGCCATGCAGTCTCGCACCATATACCAAGCGTGTACCGGTGCCCGGCTGGCGCGCGGTCAGCGGTAGACGCCGGGCAGCAGGCGCAGGCGCCGGGCGCTGTTACGTTTCATCGAAGGAAGCGGTGGGCAGCGGGTATAGTTAGCGGGCACATCGAGAGCACTAGCTCCACGTCACTCCTACCTGGCGGTTTCGGTTGCAGCACGAGGGAGAGGTCTTGGTTGCACATGTCAGTCTCGCAACATTTTATCACCACCGACTCATTTTTAGTTTTCGTCGTGGAACAACTGAAGGGATGCTCGATGGGTATCAGTGATTTGCGCTCGAGACAGCTGCGCCACAAGTGGAACCACCATACATGTTTAGTAGGTTAAAGCAAAACCAACGCACACTCAGAAAATAGAGTTTGTTAAGAGTACGGCACATCATTCAAAACATACTAGGTGATAAGGGGGCCACGGCGGCCGGAGCCTCGCTCGCCTAGCGCGCGCGCGCTCTCTTATGAGTATACATACGTACATTTCAAATCACTAAATCAGAAGCGCTGTTGTTAGAGTATTGGCATCTCAACACAAAACTTATAGGAAATGACAATGCATTGTATTATGAATCTAATAGAACATAAAACAAACCCAAAATCCGCATTTTCAATATACATAAATATAAATATATATGCACGCCCAAAAATGCGCAAAGTGGCTTACCCAGTGCGGAGGCGTGAAGCACTTTGGACAATTTTTCTCGCGTTATCTCATCACTATTGCACATATCTGTTTTACAACAGTATGCGGTCGTGTTTTGGCAATATAGTGGGTTTTCACGAGGGAGAGCGTATACCAAGTTCAGGCATCTTAACATCACCCCACCACTACACAGTCATTCGATAAATTTGTTAGAAATAGTATTAAACGGAATATAATAATAGTCGATATAATTATAATAACAGATTTGTGTTGATATGAGCATGCCAATTGTTCGCCAAAATATTTATTTTATAATATGGGGAGAAACAATATAATATCATTTAAAGTAGAAAACAATTCAATTAAAACCCCTATTGGAATTTGGAAAATATCAAATTTTGTTAATGGTTTGCTATATCACCATAATCATAGTAGTATTTATTATATGATACTTACTGGTATGTGAATTTCTGTGCACCATTTTCGATGCTGGTAGATGCGAAACAATAGCCGTCTGTTTCACATGTGGAGTTCGGACATCGATCGCTGTTGCAGTAACACTTGAGCCCTGCAATAAATGCAAAATATTTGCAAAACCAGTACATCGCCGTCATACTTCGTTACTGCTCGTCGTAAATATTTATTTTTATTGCATGAGTTCAGCCGACAGGCATTCGACCTAACGGAAAGCGAGTAGGACATTTGTAACACCAAAGGTGCTACAAATGCGCTGCTGCTCTCTTAAGGGAGACTGGAATCTGACCACTAATGCCGGTACAAAACTCAAGATTGTTATAGCGGCATGCTCTAGTTCAGGGCTCGTAGTCATCCAGACGGGCAAACACCCTACCACCTGGCTATGGGTTGTACTCTCGCCACTTACGACACGCCGCTCGGCCGCAGAAAATTGCATTCTTTCTCCTGGAACGCAGGGTTAAAACATATTAGTAATTTCTATCGCTAATCGTCTTTCGTCCGAGAGTGCATTCCAATGGCCAACTTACTCTTTCACATATCCTATCTCGTTATCCAATCCCTACTATCCTGCTCGCGCTATCCCTTACTAAAGGCTGGCAACGTATGGCCATCATCCCTGGTGTTAGAAACGCTTATAGTCGATGGTAACCACTTTCCATTACGTGGGCCGTTTACCTGTTTCGGAATAAAACATAAAAACACAAACAACTTACAATATAACATACAAAGGCTAAATAAATATAAATTTCTAAGAAATTAGGTAATTAATTACATAACCGTTACGTGTTGAAGATAAAAAAAAACAATGCCATTTTATTTATGTAAACGGAAAACATCCCCGTAAGCACATATAATTAGCTGTCAAATTTTCTCTGCGGGGGCGCAAATTGCTTCGTTTAGTATTCTATATCTAGCCTAATCAATTATGTCTATAAAAAGCAAACCAATTATTACCCAACGTAATCATGAAAATTGTAGGTAAACAACTTGTATACTATTTACATAACTCGAGCAAATAGGCCACAGACTGAATTATTAAAGGGATAAAATTAGGTAAACAGAAGCGATCATTGATCCCAGATCTTCCAATAGGTATTTTATACATATTAGTGGACATATTTTTGGAACTTGTCACTTAAAAGGGTTAAAGCGTAGCATCAATGAATTAGGTTTATTAAAACACTGATTAAAATTCTCTAACAGCATTAATACGATTTCTTCCTATATACACACATTTTATTGCGGTATATATGTCAGCGGCATACTGTAAGAACCATAATCTAACTAGTCAGATTTTATACCTACTACAAGTTGTGAACTGATCATAAAGTTCACAGTATACCGTCTACATTTACGTTATTGGTTTGTAATTTGCCCTTTCCTCAAATTATAAGTTAAAGCCCGCAAAATTGTGAACCTTCTTCTTCGTTACTTGGTGTTATAAGAGACTTCTACAAGTCAAGGTAAAGCATAGGTTACAAGGTCGCGTCAAGGAATAGGTTTGTATTAAACAAAGGCGCACGAATTGCGCCGTCGCAGCGGCCAGCGAGTACCATAATGCCTGTATCCATTTATTCAATGATTACAACCCATTTGCCTGTTCGTTCACAATCTTACTATGTTTCTTACAAATTTACAGTTTTTACAATTATACCGTGACATATACATACATTAAAGATGTGGTAGCGTAACGGCTAGAGCACGCGTCCGAAACTCAAATGGCATAGGTTCCAATCCTGGCCGGAACGCATGTACCACTAGGCAGTTTTCTGACCTAATGTGCATATTGTTATAATTACCACGTGCTAACAACGTAGTGGAAAACATCGTGATGAAACCTGCACATCAAGATAACAGATGTGTCAAACCTGCCAAGCCGCCTTAGACAAGCGTGGCATGTATACTGTCCGTTCTCCTATCGTGGGCGGCCCGAGAGCAGTGGTGTGACGTTTGTGTGCTATTATCATATATGTTATAGTCGAAAGTATTTATGCAGTCTCTTCCTGGAATGACTGGTTTATCCTAGGTTTAACCAGGGCCTTTACACAAAACCTGAAACAAATTCTAATTCCGGCCTTGACTAAAGTATTTTTAGTCAAACGTCGAACGTAAAATAATCTGTTTCGGGCTTTGCCTTTTTTAACCAGGGCAATCCGATTGAGGACTAAGCCGCGACAGGCACAGAAACCTGGGGGATAATTCGCGACCCGTGTGTGGGATTCGCCAGGTTGGGGGTGGCACTAACATGCCCAGTCAGAACTGATGCCATGCTATTACTCCAAAGTTAGTAGTCCACTAAAACCGACGGGTATTCCGTCTTTCATCTTATGCCAGGGCTACGGGTATATTACCTAGCCTCTCCGCAGCACTGACACGTGGACCTTTCGGGCTTTGCCAAGGCGTTCCTAAAAGCGACTAGGGCAGACTCAGTTAAACGTCGATCCGTACTGCACTTGTTATATGTTTAATGACTGTATAAATTAGTCTCTCCTAGGTTAGACAAAAATTCGTTAGTCAAAGGCAGAAGAACGTCAATTATTTGGACCTTGACTAAGACTTTATGTCAGACCTCAAGTTTGACCAGTCAAACGTAGGAGCGCCAGAGCTTCCATGTTTGACTAAAACATATACATACATATTTTGTTACATTTTAGGTTGTGTAGAAAGTATTTTATCGAATGATATTACGTCGACCAATTGTTAAGCAGTACCTAGTTGGTGTTGATCTGTTACAAACGCCGTCAACCGCGTCCGATATTACGTCTTACGCGACAGACGAATGCTTATTATGAAAATGCACTCATACCTGCTCTCTTTCACACATCTGACGTGGTGGTCATACATAGTACGTCGCGTTCGCAGTCTGTTTTGAGCATTTAGGCAAATAATACCTACAGCATAATATTATTACTATACATGTTTCCTTCAATCAAAATATTAATACATCCTCTTTCTTGTTCCAGAATTTTGTGACTTTTTTTCTCTCATTTACTTCCTAAGCAATGTTTGTAAAAAGATTTCATAATTCTCGTCCTCGTTTAAAATTAGTCTTAAAATTGTCTGATCATTTATATTTTGATCACTGTCCGATGTTCAACATGAAAATTGTACAATCGAAATTTAGCAAACCAGTTCTGGCATTAGCGTTCTGTCTCTATTAATATATTCTTCATACAAATTTATTCTTTGTTTAAACAGCGTCTACATTTTCTTTAGTAGAATATACAGAGTATTTCACTTTCCGTATTTAAAAGGTCACCAACCAAAAATTTCTGAATAGAATTAATTAAAATTTATCACAAGCAAGCCTTGCTACAACTGTATAAATATATAATGATTATGCAGCTGTATGAAGTTGGCTGTGAAAATATACAATTCCTCTTTTGGAAAGAAACTAAATTATTATCCACCTATTACATTATTGCAAAGTCCAATCCTGCTTCGACGTAAACCTCATTTTGTATTTTTAGATATATTTGTTTGTCTTATGTCATGTCAAAATGTCTTGACAATACGTTTATATCACAAATGTTTCTTTTTCTAATTCAATTTCTTTATAAATACTATTTACAAACATAAACATAGACGCTTCTTGTCTTGTGACACATAGGTTCAAATATGTAAAAGGTTTGTGATTAATATTTCGCCATTAGCTTTTATTACATACATATTATATATTCGCATGTGCTTTAAAAGTAGCCAGGAATAATAAGTAAGAGCAGAAACAAGAATTCGCTAATAAAATAAAGTAGTATATATTTGTTATACAATTTATCTCTTTACATTAAAAGTATTGTATCTATACTAAAGCTGAAGAGTTTGTTTGTTTGAACGCGCTAATCTCAGGAACCACTGGTCCGATTTGAAAAATTCTTTCAGTGTTGAACAGTACATTTATCGAGGAAGGCTATAGGCAATATATCATTACGCTAAGACCAATAGGAGCGGAGCATTAATGAAGAATGTTACAAAATCGGGGGGGTTTTGAAATCAAATCCCACGCGGGCGACGCCGCGGGCACAGCTAGTATTAAATATGAAAACTTAACCTTTTTTTATTTAGCGAGGATAAATCCGATTGAGAATCAGCAGCCGCGCGAGGGGGAAAATGGCGGCCGGTGTGTGGGATCCGTCAGGCCGGGGTGGCACTAGCACCTCACGTGTGAAGTGCTATTGTCACACCACGGTAAAAGATACACATTAAATCCCCTCGGTGTTCCTTCCTTCGCCGGTCTGCGATGCCCTAGCAGGCGGTGGCCCATCGGCCTCATCATTTTGGCCGTTTATGACATCATACATTTTGTTCCCGGCTTCAAACTCTTTACAACGTGAGGCGGTTTGTAACACGCCCCACGGGAGGAGAGGTAAGCACGCGCGCCCCTATCTCGATGACATAACGGCGGGTGAGAACCCTTTCCCTCATCCAACCACGCAACCCGCTTACGGCGACTGATGTTCTAATGACGCCCTTAAGCGCCGACGTGTCCTCTTTATGAAACTTACCAAGTCTAACCAAAATCTTACATGCTAAATAACTAATAATATTGGTTTGTCATTCCTATTATTATGGATTTGAACTCTGGCTGGGAAGTAACGCCACACATGCAATTTCGTAGGGACTCGCCTCACACGTGTCCAGTGGCGGCCACGCTTCACCGTAATTTTAGATCGCGCGGTAGCGTGGCTTTGGTCGCTAGCCTGTTTGCGCGCAGCCTTAGGCAATTTTTCTATTGGTATAGTGTTTATTGTTATAATTACTGCATGCATATGCAAACATTTATATGAACCCATAAATAAGTTTCAGCCAAGTGTTTTAGATGTATATCAGATCATGTCATCTGATACTCTAAAATGGTGGTCTATTATTATTGGCACATGTAGAAAATATCCATTACAAAATAAATTACTGTGACTATATTGCTGTAGCTAATACATTTTCTAGCTTAAGAAGTATAATCAAAATAGATGAGCATTCATTTTCAAGACTGAAAAAAGGAATACACATCCAAAAAAACAGTAGTGCTATGCTGATGTTAGATGAATCATTTCTGTGTTCCAATTTGGTTATATCATACAAAGTTATTCATATAAACATAAACTTGAACATTTCAATGTCACTGAATACCGTTATGTCTTTTCAGTTACTCCTACACAAAATTAAACCAATTTTGTGTTAGGTTAGGTGTTTTGTTTATATTTTTCAATTTAATTGAATCAACCAAAATGTATCTTTATAAAAATAAATTTGAATAATAATTGAATGTCATTGAAGACTAATGTGTCTCAGTTTTGTGCTTTTAGGCAGCCTCTAGTCTAGACCAGTGGTTCTTAACCTTTAAGTCATAAGGGACCATTTTACCAAATCTGTCTTGCCAGGGGCCACTTTTAAAAATAGCGATTGAATTTACTATTTAATAATTCACTCGTACGTAGGTTGAACTCCCAATAAATAAGTATTAAAACAAAGAACAAACGGAGCAAATCAAATGAGACAGAGATACCGGTGCGCTGCTCGGTCTCCCGTCATGCGGACCTCTTCCCCCGCACTTGTGCACTGTGTATTTCCTTCGGGCTTATGCTGTAGCATAGTTTGGGTTGTGACGACTCAACACAACACATCACACCACTTGTTTATTATGATGGCTTTGCAGGCCACGGGTTAAGAACCACTGGTCTAGACGGATCATCCAAAACGAATCATATTGGTTGAGCTGTTTAATATCCAGATTGCAGACTAGTTATTGAAAGTTATGATATAACCACCACTTTCTTAATATTAATTGGTGGTCAATGAGGAGAGAATATGCATCAAACTCAAAAGCTCATTTTTAATATTTATTCATTTTTTGTTTTCATATGTGTGTTACTTATAATTAAAATATTCATAGTATGAGTAGTCCAAAAAAAAGTAAGAGGTTGCCCTTTTTTTATGCTTTTATGTATTGAATTACCAACAACTCCAATACACCACCTGTACATTTATTTCTAACCAGATGCAGCTATATACAATCTCATGCTTCTTACTTTGAAAAGACATAATTTCATATAAACATTCACATTTACAGCCCATCAAGGGTTGAATTTCCAAAAATGATGATACTATATATAAACTTATTTCTAACCAGTAGCAAGTTCACAAAATTTTGAGTTTTTTAATTTTAAAATGGTGTAAACTTTCATCTCATTTTCACACCCTTAGGGCTTGAATTTCCAAAAGTCCTTTCTCAGTGGGCACATAGAACACAGAAAGAACTCATATGTAAATTTTCATGATCCTAGCCTCAATATTTTGGGCTAAGTGTATGAACACTAACAGTCAGTCAGTGACGGCATATAATTAAATATGTATAGATAGAATGGATTAGAAACATATTAGTATAAGAAAATCTATAAGCCCTATCTGTAAAACTAGTAGAATAATATTATGTAAATAAATAGGTAATTCAATACTAGTAGTCACACATGGTCAAAATTCAACCATGGTTGTTAATTTAAATTACAATTCATTAGTTTGAATATTATTAAGGTTCTGTTGTCAAATACTGTACTTCTATAATCACAGATTTGACCAAGGCTACACTGTTAATTTGACTTAAAAAAAAAGAGTATATGCATATGTGTCAAATACATGGTAGTGTGTGGAATGTTTTTTTATTGATTTCATGTATTTTTTTATGAATAATTAAAAAAATAGCATTCTGCACTCCTACTCTATATAAACTATAAGTGTGCAAAATTTCATACTCCTCGGTCTGCCCAATTTTCATAAAAAGGGGTACAATTATATTGCTATCATCATATATATGCTTCACGTAATTAATATATAGACTGTGATCATTCTATAGAAATGATCAAAGAAGCACTATCAAATTAATATAATACCCTAATGAAATATTTTACATATCCTTGACCACATTGATAGTAACATTAATAACATATTTCATCTATTATCAAACTTTCATCAGCCAAACAAGATAGTGCTGTACATAACATGCTTATGTAAACATAATAAGTTTCATATTTGAAATCGTGCCTGCTGATAGTCCTATATTATCACAAACCCAATGTGTTTTCAATAAAATGTGTAGTGAGATAAAAATAATAATCTGTTTATTACCCATATTTATGACAACTAAGCTCTAAAGTGAGACAGAAATAGTTTTAAACAAGTCGCATGAATATTCTGACGATATAATGATAATTTATGCAAATATGCAAAATTTTGCGAACGCTTAGCGAACTTTCCGGTAATCGTGTATCTGTATGTATATTTATATGTATATGTTTATATACCTAGCGGAGTATTTAAATGTAAATTATTAGGTTACCAAAAATCGGAGATGAAGAAGACACAATCATGGTATTTGTGTTATCAAGTGCTTTATATAATTATACTGAAAGCGATCCTAATGAGAAACTTGCACTAACCATTCACGAAGTCCAATCTTCGACAAACTGCAACAATTAATAGAAGGAACCATTTCCGCCATTGAAACGAGTTCATGATCACATTCTTTGATATAACCATTACTATCTAAAGTTCACTTATAGCAAAACACATATTAATGGCACTCGAGCTGCACGGCCATTGAACTGTATTGCTAACATATGACATTTTTAGTATCCAATTTATTCTATCTGTATAATATGGCAAATTTATCACACTTCTCTCGATTTTATATACATTACATTTACATATCACGTACAATAAGCAACATAAATGAAATTATATATACGTAAAAACAATAAAAAAATGTGTCTCTCTTGCAGTAGTCGCGAAAGTTGTAAACAGCTTTTAAAGGAATGAGCGCTAGGGATGCTCGATAATTCGAAATGTTTAAATATCGACTTATCGTTCATAAAATATCGATATATTAATATCGATATTCAAGACGATAAATCTTTCTTATGAGCGATATCTTACGAACGATATTTTTTAAACGATGTTTTATGAAAAATCTTTTCTATAGTGATAGATGTTTATAAACAGTCATACAATATAAATAATGTTAAGGAGCTTTAATGGGCGATTATAATAAAGTAATTTTATGAGCTGGTTAAATTTGTTCTAGAATAGCAATATACCGCTATTAAAGTAAAACTAATAAAGGCATAAGTTTATAATATGAGTTTTAAAGAAGTGACACCATCAGTTTTGGTTTATTCTTCTGACGATGAATGCATATTACTTTTATCTAAGTAGGTTCAATAGCTTCACAATAAAGAGTCTGGATATACAAATTCTAACAATCGCTCATACTTATGAATTATAATTGATATTTATCAGGAAATGTTGCATGTTTTTGGAATATTTGTGAAGAGTATTGATATATTGGATGATAACTTTGAACTTTGGACAGAATTACCATTTATATTTATGAACGATATTTCGGGAAACATCGATAGTTTGAAAAAATATTTATGAATTTTTCGGTCATTTCAGTGATTCTTTGATAAATATCATCAAATTATACGGAAAGATCTTTGATAATTCAGCTAGACATGTTTGGTAAACTCTATTCGTATTTAGTAGATTTTAGACTTAGATCCATGTAAAAATTAAAATGATATGAATAAATTATGTTTGTTTATATTTCATTATCGTTAGGTACAGAAAACATTATGGTCAATTTATATAACGGTATATTGCTACTTTTCGAGTCATCAATTTTTCTTCAATATTTTATTAGAAATGAAACACATTTAAATTAAAATATCAATTTATTAATTATTGATTAGGATATATTGAATATAATTTAACTTTTTGAAACAGATTATACTTGTCAAATACTGATATTTTCAATATCGATACTGGAACGTCGATATTTCTATGAGCGATATTTGTATCCCTAAGAAGCAGTAGAGATATAGCTATTACAAACTAGCTAAATATAGTATCTACAGCATTTCAGGGGCTTTTTCTACATAATCAAAAAATAAATAATGTATGGAAACTAGCGCCATCGAGAGGCGGAAGGCGTCATAAATTAGAAGTAGTTTCTAGTTAATGCATTTAAGATGGCCCTGTACATTATTGTTGAATAATTTGTCATAATTGTGCACTGACGAGATCTTGAGAGTAAAACGTACACAACAAATGATGACCATGGTTGGTTAATTATCATTAAATTATCATGTTTTATTTTAGTTTTAAACTATAACTTTACTCTGACTTTATTTCAATTTAGAATAAGTCAAAAGTCTTGAATATACACGTAATTGTACATTTTTGGCAGCAAAACGATGGATTTACAGAATAAAGTTTAATTAGATAGAATAATTGCTTTTTCAATATTTTTTACATGAAGACATTGTCATTCTTAATTTAGAATCAAATGACAACTAAAAAACATAAGTAATCACATGTAAAGAGGTTTAACATCGTCAAACAGTTCGTATAGCGTTGGTTCTGTTTAACAAAAAGTTCCATCTAGTGGAAAATATACGAATTATCGATTGAAATGCCATCTAATGGTATTTGTAGTATTCGTATCCTAATACCGATTAAGATACCATCTATCGGGTGACGTGGTAGATGTTTTGTTATTTCATGCCAGAGAGGCTCATCTATTTTATATATAGAATATTATTTATGATCTAGAGAGACTTGCGTTAGAGCCTGTCCGCACAGCGATTTTTCACAGCACGATATTTTTCCCGTAATTCTGTAACACATTGAATATTATACGAGTAGCCGCACTGGCGATAAAAAAATCGCGCGATAATAAAATCTGTGACTTGATGCAAATTGATCGCGAAGCGATGCGATTTATTTTCGCGCGAATATTTTGTACCGTATAGAGTAAGTATGGCTATGTTCGCACAGTGAAATAAAAATCGCGCGATTCGCTCAGTCGTGCAACGTCGAATGTCGATATTGAAGAGATGTCATGCGCTTCTTCTCCCGCCCGATCGCCGGCCGTGCAGGAAAATGACGAAATTGATGTGGAACTAATCTCGCTGACGCACAGGAGACCTCCTTGTGGGACAAATTTCATAAAGCATATCACGATAGAATATTAAAGGCGAGATTGTGGGAGGAAATATATAAAAACATATACTTCACTTGGGAACAGTGCAATGACGTGGGGCTCTAGTATATCTTCTTATATATAAAATTCTCGTGTCAGTGTTAGTTACCAAACTCTTCCGAAATGGCTTGACCGATTCTCATGAAAATTTGGTATGCATATTGGGTAGGTGTGAGAATCGGCCAACATCTATTTTTCATCCCCCTAAATGTTGTAAGGGTAATCCACCATTAAATATTTTTTAAATTTTATTTTTTATGATACAGCATAAATGCATAAAGTTTAGTTTAGGGTTGTATACCCTAAATTTTCAACCCTCTACGATCAACCCCTATTTTTTAATAGCAATATTAGTATTTTTCTAATTTTCTACTGGGATGATTTAGATTTTAATTTGAACCAGGTAGATGGCGCTGCAATCGGGTACCAGAATTTAGGTGTTCTTTTTGTTGTTACATGTGTTGAAGTTTGTCCCGGAAGGGTTTAAATAAGCGATTGGACCCAGTAGGTGGCGCCGCGATACTCCTCATAAACGCTGGGCCTGATTTTGATAAAATTTTTGTTTGTTCAAGTGGATTTGAGAATAGTTTATTAACATTTGGTCCCGGTAGATGACGCTGGAATCGCGTTCTAGATTTTTATTTTTTAAAGGCAGGACAACGTCTGCCTGATACAGTTAGTATATATATATATATATATACTAACTGTACCAGTACCACTAAACCTGCAATAACTAAAAGAGATGTCGTGCGAACGAGGCCGTTCTGCGATGTATAATATATATACAGTGGTGGTCATCTAATTAGAAACACTTCTTATGAATAAAGAAAGTATAACTTCAACGTACAAATGTTCGTAAAAATATACACATTCAATAATTAATAATCATGCAATAATATAGCCACTCAAATAAAAAACTCATTAAATGCATAAAATATATAACATATCTTACTTTTAATTACAAAATGAGTTTTACACATATGAGAGTTTATTTTCTGCTAGTGGCCGCTTGGACGCCTAATTAGAAACATTTTCAAAAAGCATCCATAGCTCGTTCTTTTTTTATGAAATTGGAGAATAACATTTCTTTCTTGGCTTTTTCTATTATTTTGGCGACAATAAAAAATTTAATCTGAATTTTATTTTGTTCAAAATGGGCAAAAATAAAAGTTGTGACGCGTCAACTAGGCAAATAATTGTTAATTTACATATGGATCATAAGTGGGCGTACAGAAGAATAGCTGAGCATTTAAATAGTTCTGTTAAGAAAGTTTTTAATGCAATTGATCATTATAAAACACATGGAACTGTTGAAAATGTTCTTAGAAAGGCTCGGCCAAGAAAAAGTTCTCCCAGAGAAGATACGCTAATCGTTCGTGTTGCTAAAAAAGACCCAAGTAAAGGCTCCAACCAGATTAAAAATGAAGTTTTTCGTCTGATGACCCGAGAAACATCTCGTCAAGACTGATACGCCGAAGATTAGTGGAAGCTAAATTGTTTGGAAGAATCTCTCGAAAGGTATCGCTTCTTACCAAGCAACACCGGAAGAAGCGATTATTATTCGCTAAAAAAATATGTTAATTGGACGGTACAAGAATGGAAAAAAGTGTTATTTTCAGATGAAACAAAAATAAATATGGTAAATCCTAATAGAAAACGCCATGTTAGACGTCCTGTAAACAGTGCTTTTAATTATAAATACAGTAGGAGTATAGTCAAGCACGGTGGCGGTAACATTAAACTTTGGGGGTGTTTTTCCGAATGTGGAGTTGGACCCGTTCGGAAGATTGAAGGTACAATGGATCAATGGCAATACAAAAATATCTTAGAGCACACAATGATTCCCTACTCGGACGATCATTTGCCTGTAACCTGGATCTGTCAGCATGACAATGATCCTAAACACATGGCCAATAGTGTCAAATATTTCCTTAGCGAACAGCGTGTATCCGTTTTAGACTGGCCAGCAAATAGTCCGGATTTAAACCCGATAGAAAATCTCTGGTGTATTGTTAAAAAGAAAGTCTCAAACAAACGTAACACCAGTCATAACGAACTATATGAAGCATTTGTTGAAGCATGGGATTCAATCCCCCTAGAAAAATGTATGAAATTGATTGAATCAATGCCACGTCGTTGCAGTGCTGTTATTCAAAATAAGGGATACGCCACTAAATATTAATTACAACTATTGGTAGGCTGTGGATAGTAGCTATTTCGTAAATAACAATACTAATCACTAATACTTAAAAAAATATTGCTTTTTATACTTTTTTGTTGTTGTTTCTAATTAGTTGACCATTATTGTTCATACCTTAAAACTGATTTAAATGTTTTTCCGTAATGTAATATTAAAACTGCACATGTGTAACGGGATTCATAATGTTTTTCTAATAAATGATAAACCGTTGAACATATTGCTGTCCTATTTATTGTTTAATTTGAAAATAAAAACGATTGCGGTGAAGTATCTTACATAATGTCAAGGACCGTTGGTAGTGTTTCTAATTAGATGACCACCACTGTATATATCTTTATAGGTACGATCGGCACAACTGATTTATGACCCACTTTGCTAATAATTCCTTTAAAACCGTCAAATTAGTAAGGTTTATTGTGTGTGTTGCACTTAGGACGTTATAAACGTTAATAAAAATGCGTCACTGGCCTCAGAACTACGCAATTTTAAACTTTGTTATCATTGTACTAGATATGTTTTAGATAAAACAGTAATGATTTGAAATAATTTGAATCTCAAACTGAAATCTGCCTTATAATTCTAACTCTTTTCATTATAGAAAAATTATTATAATTTTAAAAATAAAATGTCATTCTGAAAGTATATCAGAAGTCAAGTAAAGTCAATAAGAAAAAAATTAGAACTCAATATCTAAAAATTAAATTGTATAATGGGTAGTCTCGCAGAACAAAGAGCTCGGATTGTAGTGCTCAGTGAGGAAGGCTATGGCATTCGAGAAATATCACGAGTGTTAAATATAAGTCGGAACACAGTGAGAACATGGATTAGACGGCACGCTGAAGAGGGCATTCTTGAAGATAGATGAAAACATAATCATGGCGTTCGTCGTATAACAAACCAACAAAGTACAGATATGCAGCACCATTATGAAGAACATCCTTTTTCTCGTACCCAAGATTTCGCGGCACGTTACGACGTTTGTTTACAAACCATAAGAAATCATTTACACCGTATTGGACTGCATTACCAGCATTATGCTAAGAAAGTACACTTAACGAATGCACACAAAACTGCAAGATTAAATTTTGCACGTAATTATTTAGACTTTGACTGGATTAATACCATATTTTCAGATGAAAAATCATTTAGATCTTCTCAACATGGTCGCTTAACTTTGTGGCGTTATAACAATACGCGATACACAGAGGATCACGTAGTACCCAATCAATTATCTGGTCGAATTTCAGCTAACATGTGGGCCTGGATGGATACCGGGGGTATACGTGAATATGTCCAAATTTCTCCTCGTCAAAACGCATTAAACTATGTCGATTTGTTGGAAGAATCAATGTTACCGACAGTGCGAATAGTGTACCCACTTGAAGAAGTCCCTCTATTCTCCTACGTTCACGACAATTGTCGAGTAGTACATACCGCCAGAATTGTCTCGAACTGGTTTACCCAGCATGAAGATGAAATTAATCTAATTCTATGGCCATCTAGGTCACCAGACCTCAACCCAATAGAAAATTTATGGGATTTGATGGTTCAAATGTGTGATAACAGAAACGAGAGGACAAAGGAAGCAATTGAGCAGCACTGTAATGAAATTTGGAATTACATGAGGGGAACCAACATCTGCAATCGTCTAATCGGGTCGATGCGTAATCGACTATTAGACGTCATTGAAAACAATGGTGCTTATACCCGGTTTTAGGTTTAAGTAAAGTAAAATGAGTGCCATTTCTAACTATGAAATACTACAACCAATTAATAAAATTAACAAACAAATTTTTTTTTTCTTCCACATCAATGTTGTCAATGTTTTATTTTCTTGTGTATTTCTGCTACCTAACGTATAACGATAACCCTAATATCTAATGTTGTATATACAAAAGGTTTGGCCTGTGTCACCTTTGGCTTGTCGATTTATGACCGGTTCCGATATCTCACTATTCACTCCACTTCACTTCCCCTGCTTTACCGTAGGTTGAATTTTGACATTGCTTGTATAGAGATTACTTCAAATTTTAATCGTTAGTAAGGCAAATTAACGGTCGGTAAGATATAGGAAACGGCACTTAATCCAACATACTTAATGACAGAGATAGTAATAGCACGTAATAGCATCTGTCAGATGTTACACGAGTATAGACGAGTCTCTCCGATCTGTTTAATACAACGTAGTCAGTAACTGTCAATGTCTAATAACATGATAACAAGTTCGTTACCAAGGAAATGTATGTTCAGGCGAATTTCAACCTAATTGTATTTCACGACTGTAAGAAAATGACCTTATGGTGGGTCATGATTCAATTTGTTTGATTGTACAGTCAGCGTCAGAAAGAAGGTAGCAGTTAAGA
Source organism: Dendrolimus punctatus (assembly GCA_012273795.1). NCBI lineage: Eukaryota > Metazoa > Arthropoda > Insecta > Lepidoptera > Lasiocampidae > Dendrolimus > Dendrolimus punctatus. The sequence goes on from CM022533.1 coordinate 20,044,720, forward strand.
TGGTCAAATAGAAAAGAACATCGAAAGTGATCATTACTATCGATACAACCAAGGTAGTCTAATAGTTCGCATCAGCCTTCTTATCCAAAAACATCAGCACACCAAGAATGCCATATGTATCTAAGCAGCCAAGGTGGCCAAAACATAGTAACAGTCTAGAAAAATGAACTCTATTCTAAATGTGATTAGAGTTCAATCGAGTTGATTACATACTAAATCAAAATTAATTGTATTTCGAATTATGAATTTCAATTTGATTTACTTCATCTTAAATTGGCATTAAATGTAAAGCTTTTCCAATCTGAAATTAACGAAATGAACGAAAGCATTTGAATCAAAAAACTGATCACAGCAGTGTGATTGACGAGGAGTGTGATATGAGCATAATAATATTTATTAGGTTTGATCGAGGGTAAGCACTGGGATTGGAAAGAAACGCCAGTTTTTTCCAATTAAGCATCATTTATTGACTAGAAGGGCAATGATTTTCCCTTTATATTTGATATTTGAGTCCTCTTAATTTATTCAGATTTTTTGTACTTTTCTTTATATTATTTAATACGTGATGACACTGTATGAATCTTAAAGTTTCCGTTTTTACTGAATGCTAAGTCTTATTCATAAAGTTAGAGTAAGCTTGAAGTTTTCTCTCTATGAATAAGACCGTCAGTTAATTCTTCATCTATGCAATTCATTCATTATTAATTGAATCATCATCATGGAAACGTGAACGAAGTTTCGCGGACTGATGATAGTCTGTCTAATATATAAAATTCTGGTGTCACAGTGTTTGTAACATAATCCTCCGAAACAGCTTGAACGAATCTTATGAAGTTTTGTAGGTCTGAGAATAGGACGTAAACTATTTTTCCATAAAGTGAAAAGGGCGGTCCACCCCAATTTTTTAATTTATTGTCAAAAAATATTTTTTTTTATGATTTGGCATAAAAAAATACAAACAACCCTAAATTTTCATTCTTCTACTACCATCCCCTATTTTTGAATAGCGATACTAGTAGTACTTTAATATTTTTTTACTCTCGGCGGTTCGATAATGGAGCTGTTACCACTCGATGAGTTATTCCTGCCAGGAATCTACCGGTGACACTTCTCACCCCGTAAACAACACGGAGTAGGGATGACAACCAAGCCTGTCTCTTGTCTTTCTCAAACAATAAGCTTTCTCTCACTCAATAAAATTCAGAGCCTAAACCCTTTTCGGCTATTTTTATTGATTGTGCGTCGATTGCAGCAGTGACGCTTATACCATTTTACCTCCCCAGTGCAACTCTCATATATGCTCATAGGAAATGTATCATCACTTTGCAGTTTCCTATTTTATTTTCCATACATTTCGAAGATTAGACACAAAATTATTTTCTGAAAGCACTATAAATATTTATCCACATAAAATGTGACTATTATTATTAATTACTAATATATGTTTGCTGTCAAATATTGGTAAATCCGTAGTTACCTTCTTTATCATATAAACAAAAATCAATGTTTTGTATATAAGTTCTCAATGCGTTCCTAAACCATTGATCAGATGTGATAAAACTTTGGTAGTGTTCTGAGGACGTCCGAAAAGGTTTCTGGCTCAAAAAATCTATTTATTAATTAAAATAAATATCTATGTTTATCCTCAATGTGCTCCAAAAGCATTGATCAGATTCTGATAAAATTTAAATTTAACTGGGTGTTCCGGGGACGCCCGCGAGGTTTTTTGGTTTTTTGGATATATAAAATTATTCTGTTTGTGTGAATATCACTGAAATCTTCCTAAATGATTGAAGCTATTTTGATGTTTTTTTTGTGTGTGTTCAACCCACTTGAACCCCTCTAAACCATCCCGTGACCCATCCCAGGACCTATCCCGGCATGATTTAGATTAACAATGGTCCCGGTAGGTGGGGCTGCAAACAGGTTCCAGGATTTTAACGAAATTTTTTGTGTGTATATTTGGGTCTCTGAATTGTTTAGATTCAAATTTAAAGCAGATAGGTGGCGCTGCAATCGCTTTCCAGGATTTAGGAGAAGTTATTTTTGTGTGTGTTCAAATCTTAGACCATTATGGTCTAAGGTTCAAGTGGGTCCTGGAATAGTTTAGATTCACGATTAGATCCAGTAGATGACGCCGCTAAACTTCTAAGTGGTGAGACCAATTTTGATGAAATTATTTGTGTTCTTTTAAGTGGTTTTGAGAATGATATAAATTTATATTTGGTCCCGGTCGATGACGCTGCAATCGGCTTCTAAATTTATATTTTTTAAGGGCAGAACAATATCTGCCGGGCACAGCTAGTAATATCACAACATTGTAAATATGCCATATCTCTACATTGAAGTTATTAAAAAACAATTGGAATAGAATAGACTACATAAACGATGGATAACATGATACTATTTTTATATTTCTTGTATGTTAGTCGTTTTGTCTGTTTGTTCCACATTTACGTAAATACTACTAGGCCGATTTTAATGCGATTTTCGCTGATCGAGAGCAAAGTCTTCTTTTGTTTACTTTGTGTTTTGAAAAATAGCCCACACATATGCCTAATTCATTTGACACATCCGTTACAGAAACTCCTTCTTGTCTCAAATGAACAATTTTATATTTCATTTCATCAGTAAGATGATATTTATCCATGGTGGTATTTCAAGATGATGATTTATATATATTTCTAATCTTTTATTATATTAATATATTCTGTGATTTCTAAATCTGAGACAAATGAATTAATATACGTAAAACAAAAAACATCAATAATTCATTGCTGATAAAAAAGTTTGATCTCGAATTCTAAATTTCTTGTATATTGAAACTCTTTAGTCTTTAGATACTTCAACAAACTCACATATACATATAGGGCGTTCCATTAGGGACTCACAACGACCACGTTCACGACCGCGATTTTTCCCGTTCCACTTGCTTGCGGACGTTATAATCATAAAAGCTAGTGGAACGGGTTGTGGAGCGTTGATGTCATTAATGTCATACGCAAATGTCATTGGTTGATATGAAAATCGCGCCTTTTTCAAAGTGTAGGGTTGACTGATTTATGTTAAAAGACATATTATTTTAGATATTTAAACAAAATGTCCTTAATTGGTTCAATTGGGTATCGGCTACTTCATCGCGGTAATGATTCAGAGGAAAGCAATTCGTTTAGCTCAGATGAAGAGTGGGGGGATAATTTTAGAAAAACGTAATACTAAAAACGTGATCTCCGGCCACGTATTACACAATATGAAAATGTAGTCGATCGTTATTCAGATGAAGAATTTAAAAGCCACTTTAGACTTTCAAGAAATACATTTAGTTATCTATCTGTCTATCTATAATTCTGCATTCTGAGTTATAACTCTTTCGTATAATTCTGCAGCAAAAGCTATGTCTACAAACAATGAATTTCTCATTAATTATATAGTTATATTCAAGTCAACGATAATGAAAACTGATTAGAAATCAATTATGTAAATAACAAATAAAGGAAAATGATAGATGGCTGTTCAAAATACATTAAAATTAATTTTACAAAATTTATAAAGAAAGATATTTTCTCATTCGCCATCTTTGTTTCAAAATTCGCGCCTTTGTCAACGTATTTTAACAAGAGAGAATTAATGCTCTGTGGTCAACGCCCACTTCAACCCACCTTTTGACATGGGTGGTTGTGAGCGTTATATGATCGAAAATGATGACGTCATTAGTGACGTTTTCGCCACGACCGCAACGCTCGCGGTCGCCTTGTGGAACGGCTAACTGAGCATTTTGGGCGTTGTGCGTTACTAGTGGAACGCCCTAATAGTGGTTTACGTCAAATTAAATGTTAAAATTATGTTAATATTGTAAAATAATCTTGTCTGTATATTGAAGCTATTAAAAAAATCCAATTGGGATCGAATTGTTTGATTGATGGAAAACGGAAACAATTTCTTTTCATAAATATATGTTAACTTTTATAAGGTTTTCATTATTCTACAGACATTTTTGACTTAAACGCTGAAAAAGCTAATATCATGGGCATTCTAGTGTAATTTTTTAGGAAAACGGATTCACTTTTTAGTTTTATTACTCCTATACTTCAGTACCGGAAAGTTCTAAAATTTTATTGGGAATTATACGCCTAGAAATAGCATGAAAACTGGCCGTGTTATTCTTATTACAACATAGTTTGATACTTTATGTCATTTTTATACGTTACTATATTTGAACTCTAGATATTTCCCGGGATTTTGTTCCACTTCCAAACCACTAGATTAACTTTGATTCAATGTTCGCAAATCACAAAACAGTGATTTGCGAACATTGCGTCTGTATTTATTAGAAATCCTTAGTGAGACATCGTGGTTGAAAACATCTTTAGTAACATTACTAATATCAGGATTTTATGGATAAATCTAAGTTTCATGCATTGTCATAATAAAAATCCATTCAATTTTAAAGGTTGGTAAAAAAATATTAATCTTTACTATTTAACTACTGTGAGTGAAGTGTGAAGTTGAGGGCAAATACTAGTTATGTTATGAAAATTAAAAAGATTATTTGAGCTTTCATTTAGTATGCAATCAACTCGATGTGACTCTAATCTCATTTAGAATAGAGTTCATTTTTCTAGACTGTTACTATGTTTTGACCACCTTGGCTGCTTAGATATATATGGTGTTCTTGGTGTGCCGATGTTTTTGGATAAGAAGGCTGATGCGAACTATTAGACTACCTTGGTTGTATCGATAGTAATGATCTCTTTCGATGTTCTTATCTATTTGACCATCTTAACTGCTACCTTCTTTCCGACGCTGACTGTACATATGTTCAAGTTTAATATTGCGTCTTCTGTTGGATAATATTATTATGGCGGTGGCTCCACAATAAGGATTAGATTATAGAACATCCGAGAACATTATTTGATTTTCTATCTCGACGGTACTAAATGAGAATATTTGTTTGACGGGTAATTTACGTAAACTACTAAGAAATACTAAAAACTACTACTAAAAACTTTTTGCTGTATTTTCGCAACTCGTGATATTTTATGAAGAAAAATCCTTTCATGGATCTCAATGCCGTAAGTGGATGAATCCAATGTTCATGACATCTTTTGATAGGTCTGTTACGCCGCCTTAGCATTAGATAAATTAAAATTTTAGTTCGGTTGTCCATTTCACACGTGCGTCTCAGCCGAGAACTGAAGTAAACTGACAAAAATAGTAGGAAATTTTATTTGCAGTGCGTACTAGGTGTAATTCCGGTCGCGAAATTTAAATCGCGCGAATAAAAATCGTGCTGTGAAAAATCGCTGTGCGGACAGGCCCTTAGGCTGCAGTACCTACTGCAAAATTGAAAAAGACGAGTGCAGTACTGACTATAGAAAATACACTATATATAAAATAGTTGAGCCTCTCTAGCATAAAGTGTCACAACATTGACCACCTCACCCGATAGACGGTATCTTAATCAGTATTATATTCCTACAATAATACCATTAGAAGATCACCAATGTTAAACCCGTAGGTTAACCCCCAATTTTTTTAAAATTTGTTTGTTCTTAATTGTTCGCTGTTAATATTTGATTGTTCTTCATTTATTTATTTTAAAAAAATATACCTTAAAGTTAGCTATTAAAATTTTTCATACTTTTCCGTCAATAATGACTCATAAATATTTATTTTTGAACAGTGTCACAACGTCAGTACAATTATTTTCCCTTAGAGATTTTTTGCGTTCTATTAGTAGGTACTTATTGCAGTAGATGTCACTGTTCTCAAATTAAACACCAAATGAAAGAAAATAATTTTTCGTTATACGTAGTTGTTTTAATAGTTGTTTAAGAAATATTTGATATGTTTTATGATTTTGCAAGCCATATCAGCTAATAAATACATTTTACAGTATGTAAGTTCTATTCCTCACTATTTCAAATTATAAAGCTCTGTTAAACTTTAATTACTGGTTTTTTTATGAATTGTCGATTTATCAAAAACTTATTGCAAAGATGTCAATTATGTCAAAACCAAAACGACATTCCGATCGATACGAGTCACATTCGTGAACGTATGTACTTTGTTTGAGTGTTGGATCCATAACCTCAAACAAAGAAGAAGAAGAAGAAGTACTTTGTTTGTGTTTTGATTATTTTTTGACAATTTGTTTGATTCCTGGACTCCGAATACTTCGCTTATCACGTTTACTAGTGTTCTGTGAACACGTTGGACTTACGCATGTACTCTGAACACCGATTTGCCTGACGATTTGTTCTCTATTGACTTGGAATTTGGATTATGGCTTCTTCTGAAAGAGGTTGTTGCCGTTGCCGTTTGTCACGTTTTTGCCGTTGTATTGTATCGTATACCGATAGAGTGCGTTAGTATATATATTATGACTGTTGACTCCAAGAAGCTTATACACAATGGAGATTGCATTGCTAACATTTTTTTGAAGACCAAAAATATGAACTTCATTGACCTTTATGCTATCTTCCATCTCACTCGCTCTATTGTTCGGGCTACCAAGACATACGGTTTCATTTCACCAAATATTTTTTTTTATTTATCTTGTTATACAATAATAACGAAAAATTAGCAAATTATAATATTAATATCGAATAAATTAGCATAATATAGAAGCTATAGGTTTACTTTTCTACAAGAAAATTAGATGGCATAATAGAAAGGGCAGTACTGGGTTTTTTTAAAGATAAGGAACGTCGGCTTTTAAAGCCAAAGTCAGTAATTCCTTAAATAGTAATAGTAGAGTAGTTTACTCCTTCCAAATAATAAATCACAAAACAATTTTAAATAATCTATTAAAGATTACAATTGTTACAAAATAATGTTCAAATAATAATTATAAGTAGACAAAGTAAATAAATGAGTGAACACTGACTGAATTCGGGGCTCTCTGCTCCAAGACTCGAGGCAGTGTCCATTGCATCTGGTCCAGGTCGGTAATTATTAAACAAATGCTCAATAATCGATGTAATAATTAAAGAACGTGTTATTACTTTTATGTTAACATTTGATAATTTGTGACGACTGACATAAAAGCAAACTAACACACATGCGTTGTACAAAATAAATATTTTTATTATTGTTAATCAATTATTTGTTCATACATAGATATATATATATATATATATATATATATATGAACACGCCTATTCCCATGGGCGTAGGCAGAGACTTCGGATCTCCACTTGCGACGATCCTGACAATCAGCTTTCGCTTGATCTACTTTCATTAAGCTATTCATATACGCACGTTTATTTGAGATGCTTTTTACCTGACCTTTTTTTAACACTTCTATGTGATCATGTGTACTTCTTTGTCTACCAACACCAATTCTGCTATTCACAATGCTGTAATACGTTTGCTGGTTTATGATTAGAAAACTTAGATTATGCTTTTTCTTACGTTATCTAGAAATTAATTAACACATTCGCGCCGACATATATATAAAAGTAAAAAAATTCGTCAATTTCCATCAGTTTTAAGAAATTATTATAAAATTTGAAAAGTTTTTATTTTATTTGCAAACAATAGACAGAGATTAGTTCTATGTAATGGAATCTTTTATTAAATAAAAAGGAAATTTTCCTTTGATTCAAAATATTATAATAATATTATTTCGCAGTTGTCCTCAAAATTCGTCAAAAATTAAACATCTACTTTGGCAACAATGAAACTAGATATGGCTTGCTGTCAAAAAGTTAGTTTATGAGTTTCGTCGAATTCGATCGTATAACTGAGATTTTATATGATAAATGGTATGTTTAAGTGATATTTTAGAATGAGTTGTGTAGTTCGTGGTTGCAAAAGTGTTTGGTATCCAACATCAGGCGTGAAATTCCACAGGTAATTTGAATTAAATTCTTATTGGGTTACATTAACATTTTAGGGAAATTAACACAAAAAGTCTTGCTATTTTATAATAACACATACAGAAATTAACGATACTTTCTTTGCATTAAATCCCACAGCGGATTATTCTACTAATATGAAGTTAAATACGATTTATTGTATTGTAAACTATACATAAACAAGAGGAGCAGGGTGATAAGCTTCTTATTCTTAAAAATTTGTCTAATGATAAAAACTTGCTGTTTAAAGTATTTACTGATACGTAGTGCTTGTAACTTTTAATCTACATAATGAAGATGGAAGATTTTAAAACATTGAAAATTAAATGAGAAAAATGATTTATTAGTTAAAAACAGTTTATAGCTTAATTTTGGACATTTCTACTATTTTGCTTTTTATTACTATTTACAGTTTCCTTAAAGATCCAAACAAGAGGAATACTTGGTTATCTGTAGTATCATTAAAGGGAAAATTTTATGAAACTGTGAAGATTTGTAGTAAGAATGCAGACTATAACTAGCAGGCCAGGTTGTCTGCCAAAAGATGCTGTACCATTCTACTCATATCAGTTGTACAAATGTTGCAATGTGGTGGTAAGTGTTGGATAAGAAAATTTGTGATCTTTATAGTATATATTATTATATTCTTTTGAAAAATGTATACCTCTATAAATCAATTTTAATTTCAGGATTGTGGTAATGTCCCATCAACTTCATGGACTCAATCACATACAATCACTGTCAATAAAAATGATGTGAAATTGTGTTTTACTTCAAATGCTGCTTTCAGATCGTTTTATTTGTTAATTATATTTTTAAACGAACAGTTGCTATGAGGCATATAAGGACTGAGAATATAAAATTTAAATTAATTCTGGCCACATTGCAAAAATTTCAGACAATTTTACAAGACCTGTTTAAGCCACGACACCCCATCACAGAATCAATTATTTGTCTTGATTTACACGAGACGGAGCTTGTTAAATATATTGCAGACAAATTTCTAGATATTAGAATTTCTGCACATTTGAAAAATCATTCACAAAAAATGTTAGGGGATATACGCACAAAAAAACAGAAACTACACAAATGTGGTTTATTTTCACATGTGTAAACAGTTTTTGGAACTATGTTCCTTATGGGGTGTTGCGGGGTTAAGTACGTGTTTTTATATTATGGTATTCTATCAATTAAATCTAGAAATAGCAAAGAATAATTGTAGTTTTATTTACCGAAAATCTCTATTGTTGATTATAAGTTAGGTATTATTTTTAAATTATGTGTAGATACATATTACATAAAGTATTAAATAAATAAGTAATCCTAAAGTTTGGACAATAATATTTGGTATGGACATTTGGGTAGTGATCAGCCCCCGTATTTTCTAAAGAATATCTATCAGACAGTATGACGAGGTACTGAACAATGTCAGATTCCGTATCGTCATATAAAAAGTATAGAGGGATGTCATGTTTATTACAAAATTAAATTTAAAAAAAACCCAACAAAAAGGAAAAGTATACATTTAAAAAGTCGAAAATAATACCTATCTTTGAACCATCAAATTCGATTGAGTAACACCTATATATGCTTTGATTGATGGATGTTACGATAAGGTAGGGTTTTATCCGTGCAGGAACGGAGAAAGAATACAATTTCCTGCGGCCCGGCGGCCTGTCGTAAGAGGCGACAAAACAACCCACAGCCAGGTGGTATGGCATTTGCCCGACTGTATGGCTACCACCCCTGGTCTAGAGTATGTCGCCATAACAACCTTGTGTTGTGTTCCGGCATTAGTGACCAGGTTCCAGGCTCCCTAAAGAGAGCAGCAGCGCATTCGTAGCACCTTTGGTGTTGCAAATGTCCATAGGCGATGGTAACCGCTGTCCATCAAGTGGGCCGTCTGCCTGTCTACTGATCTCCTGCAATAAAAAAAAAAAAAGGTTTGCTCGTTGAAACGGCGTTATAATATCAAAGCGGGATACAAAAATATCTGAATTGGTTCACTCGTTCAAGAGATATGGTGACACAGACGGACAGCGGTCAAACTTATAACTTCTCTTTTTCCATCGGGGGTTAAAAAATGGCAGCTATCAGGTTTTTGTTAATTGTTAAGCAAAACCAGTCGTGGCAAACGTGATACAAAAACGAAAAGCAATTTATTATCCATATTTTAAAAGAAAGTATTGTCACCCTTAAGAAAGAGACAAAAGATAACAGTGACGTCATTCAAGGACAAATTATTGGTCTTCAACTAGGTATTCGGAACGAAATCTTCATTGTGTGTAAGCTTCTTGGTTGACTTTATACCCGTATATATAAAGTAGGTACCACAGAGTACTTTATATATACGGGTATAGAGTTAACAGTCATAACATATATATATATATATACTAACGCACTCTATCGTTATACGACACTATTCAACGGCAAAAACCGTCCAGGGGGGGGTCTAGTATTATTTTGATTTTTATATTAGACATTTGGAAATTGCGGGAGTTATAATTTAACTCCTGCAATTCCCAAAAGCCTTTCCAAAAAATGTTTATTTGTTAGTAAATAAAACAACAATTTAGCAGTAGCGTGATTTATTATGTTTCCTTTTATTAAAATATTCAAAGGCATACATTTTCATAACATCATGTATCCACATCTAATCTGGTGCCGTTAGGATGATTTACTTACAAGTTTTACCGCATCTGGGCACACAACAACCTCTTTCAGAAGAAGTCATCATAGAACAAATCGTTAGGCAAATCGGTGTTCAGGGTACATGCGTAAGTCCAACGTGATCACAGAACACTAGTAAACGTGATAAGCGAAGTCTTCGGAGTCCAGGAATCAAACAAATTGTCAAAAAATAATCAAAACACAAACAAAGTACATACATTCACGAGTGTAAGTCGTATCGATCGGAATGTCTTTTTGGTTTTGACATAATTGAAATCTTTAAAATAAGTTTTTGGTCTTCATTCATCAAAAATCCAGTAATTAAAGTTAAAAAGAGGTTTATAATTTGAAAAAGGTGAGGAATAGAATTTACACACTTTAAAATATATTTATTATCTGATATGGCTTGCAAAAACATATCAAATATTCCTTAAACAAGTATTATAACAACTGCGTATAACGAAACATATTATTTTCTTTCATTTGGTACTTAATTTGAGAACAGTGACATCTACTGCAATACGTACCTACTAATAGAACGCAAAAAATCTCCAAGAAAAAATAATTGTACTGACTGTTATGACACTGGTAGGTACTCTGTGGTGAAGGATCACGAACAATAAACAACAGTTTACACGTCTCATTTGGTTTATTAGAACTTATAACAGAAAAAAGCATTTACACAAAATTATTATTGTAGAAAGTGCAGAGTAATTAAATACAGTAAAACTTTACATGTCTTCAAAACTTTTACAAAAATATATCCATAATTGCTATTACACTGAACTAACAACAAGCTGAAATACACATGGTCAAAACACGTTCAACCAATTCAGCCATATTCAACCTTTTTATTATAAGGGCCATCTAAAACGTACCAGACCAGGTGCTGCTGGCCGCAACATTAATTTGTTTAGGTCTTTTTTGGAGCTTCCTCCTTAAGCATTGATTTCCATAACAGGCACTTAGTATGGAAATTATATGAGGAGTGAAATAACACAAGCGTTAACTCATAAACACCTCAAATAATATCCATCAGTGTAAGATAAGATGCTCTGAAATTACAAGGTCTTGTAACTGCCCTTATTTGGCTGTAGCATTCCACATTCAAAGATAATTTTATTTAAGTAAACCTCAGTCGTGCATCGGAGCTGACACACTTATTGAACTTGACTTATTGTTAAACTACAGCAAGCTACAAGCTTGCAACCCAACTGGGTCCCAATTCTGCTACTACAATATCGTCATTGTTGTGGAATAAATACTTTTGTTATAAATATTATAATACTGGCAGCTCGATTTTTGACGTGTTTATATTTAAAAAAAATCGAGCTGCCAGTACTATAGTAAAGAAAAAATTGAACACCATTTTTTCTTTACGTTCGAATCGCAACCATCTCGATTTCTTTATAATTGAATAATTATAACAAAAAGTATTTATTCCACAACATACATAATGGTTGTTTTTTGAATAAATAACCGCCATTATGGCGCCGGCGGTTGCCACTTATGACGGTATTGTAATATCAGAATTGTGGCCCTGATTAAAAGTGGATACTGTCGTGCATAGAATTTGCAACCTCAGAGGTCCAATGTAAATCCATATATTATACAAGTATGTAGTATGCCAAGCGAGCCTCGCATAAAACCTCTACAGACCGTAATAATGTGACCCAGGCCGCAGGTTGAGTATAGCGGAGTAGTACATACATATTCTATAAAATAATTCGGCCCATGCATGATAAAGACCATCCGTCACCAAGGCCGCAAAACTAATAACACAACTAAATAGATAAATAAGAGTTCAAATATTTAAAATTAAGGATAAGGAAGGAAGTTAGTGTAAAGGCGCGTCGTTTTTGTAAAAATTATGTAGAAATTGGGGCTTCTTTTTACAGTCAAATATTTATTTATGATAATGATTATTAAGAACATTAAGAAGAACATTGAATTTTTATTTTACACTTATAGCTGATCGACTTTTGTATTAGTTATCGCTGGCAAACAATCGAACGGCCCATCTAAAGGAAAGCTCTATCGCCGCCTATAGACGTGTTCAACACCGGGAATGATGCAAATGCTTTGTCAGCCTTTAGTAATGGATGGGGGGTGGGGAGGAAGAAAGAGATGGAATTGGCTCAATGGCAGATGAAATGATGGGCCACCGCAACTCTCACTTACCGCAAGAAACACGTTCACCTCAATGCTATTTCACACCGGTATTCTGTGAGGGCCTGGTGACCACGCCGGTCCATCGTAAAAAGTGGTCCAATACAGCCAACACTTGGCGCGGGAACTCTCATTTACATATTGGAGGTATAATTGATCAAAAGATGAAAGAGGTACGCAAACAAGAGCAACAAAACGAGAAACGCTGCCCCATGGAGCGTTTTCATAACAAAATATTACTGCAATACACTTAAAAAAAATGTCGAGCCTGTAACATCAAATAACATAAGCGACAGAATTTAGGTATTTCACATTTAATTGTAACATACAGCTAAAATAATTTAGATCCTAATACGATCCCAAGAGTTGTAAGTAGTCTAAGTCTAAGATAATAGCAAAATTATCAATATACTAAGAATCGGAGATCTATTCAAAAATCATTTGTTAAAAAGATCATCTGTAATTTTTATTTATGTCGCTTACGATAGTCTTCCATAAAAAGCTCGATATAGTATATCGAGACTTTACCGTTATTTTATCGTAAGCACCATTAGGATCTGAGTATCTTTTTTGTTCCAAAATGTATTACAAGCTGTTATTATGTTTAAGACTTTCAGACGCTACCGAATGTCTGAAAGTCTTAAAACAAAATAATAGGTGAAACTATTTTTGCAACGAAAAATATACTTATGTCCAAATGTCGCTTACGATAAAATGACGGTAAAGGATCGATATGTATACCAAGGTCTACTTAGAACAAGTACTGAATTTATCGATAATATCGAAGAAACAAATCTCTTGACTGTCGCTGTATTTATAAATTTGGTTGAACAGTAGAGAACTGAAAAAACATGACAGTATTATTTGACATTGAATGATTCAAATTAATGGTTACACGGATCACTTTGGTTGATTCATTTAAATTGAAAGACACAATGAACCATGTTGTGTATCAGACTGTTTCAACACTTTATTCTATATAAACTTTTGTATACTTTTCTTTTGAAGCCGTAATGTGAAGCCGTACGATGTGCCAGGTATAACTTATCATACCTTATATTAAAAAAAACCAAACTATTTAATATAAAAAAATAGTACTAATTAATTGTATTTAATAATTATACTAAACTAAAAAGTAACATTCTAGAATGTGTTATTTTCTAAACGTAATATTAAACTTATTATGATCAACCGAACTGAATCAATGCGGTCTTAAAGCAAAGAACTGGGGCCCAATTCTGCTATCAGTATCTCGTGAAAAACGCCGGACACTCGTCAAAATATCAAGTTTGTCTGATTTCGTTATTTTGTTAATTCGAAAGGCGTATCCGGGGCAAGCCACTCTATATTTTTCGAAGCGAAAACTCGCAAAATAAATGTTTAAAATATTAGTAGCGTTTCGATATTTATTTCGGTTAACGTCATTTCTGTTAATGATAATACCATTTTCGTTCTACTATCGTGCCGCTGCGACGATGTCGACGAGATATTGTGGATTTAGTAGAATACGAATTATTGACATTATCGTAAGGGAATATAGGGATATTGATATAGCAGAATTAGCCCTGAAAGTACACGTCAGTTTTCAAAATCATTAAATGATTTAAGTTTGTTTGAAATCACGTTGGTAGATTCACTCAAAGAGATGTGATTCTTCTAATATCAGTTCAAACACTTCAACAGGGTATACTCGTAATAGTGCAATGGAGGATGTTACAAAAATGTCTAAATTTAGCTTTTATATAAAAAACAATTACAGTTCGCTAGGCCGGTTAAAATTCAAAAACTATTTTTGATTGACAAAATTATGTGATTCAGTGGATACTGGATGGTTGAAATTCAAAATTGGAACCGGTAGATGGCGCTGAAATCGGTTTCTTCATATAATAAAACGCTTGTAGAGTGTGAGGACTTAGTGTATACCATATGTTAAAACCGTTACATTCTCTGATTATAAATGTAGTGACCAGCTGCTGTTCATTTATTACCATAAACCCTTCTGAGCAAGTATTACATACGGTTTAAAATTTATTCAAAAATCTATGAGTTGATATAAAGTGCCTCAGTTGGTAAGACTGTCCACTGCCCTATTACTCATTTTCATACATAGTCGATATTATCAACTTAATAAATAGAAAGAATACTTCTACTGTTTACAATAGAACATTAAAGTTTTAAGGTTTTTACTTGATAAACAACTAAAAAAAAGGAAGTAGTATGTATATATATATTATTTGTACGTTGCCCTATTTCAACTTTATAAACACATTATAAGACTGGTAACAAGTGCCTTTTGGACCAACTTTTTTCAGCAGTCTCCGAAAATTATAAATGACACCTTCATTCGATTCGGAATGGCATCTAGATGATTTTTGAAAAAAATGAAGTTCCGCTTGCAAAAATTGTAAAAGTTATTAACAATTAACTTAAAAAAAGGGGGGTGTAGTTTTTTTGCAAATATCTCAAAAAGTAATAAAGATTTTTCAAATTTGAAAAAAGATTCGAAAAGAGCAGGAAATTTCCTAAAAAAGGTCTTGACTCCCGAAACTGTAAGATCAATATTTATAATTTCCCAGAGGGATGAAAATACGGCCGAAAACGGGTACTCTGGCTTACGCAAGCCACACCCACATCGGCCCTTTAATGAATAAATATTATTTAAACATACTAAATATGAAAATAAAAAATTGAAAAAATTCAGACACTAACTGAATAGATGAATGAACAATAATCTGCTTGAAAATTTTTTTTATAACAATTTTTCATTTAGTTATTCAATAGTTAAATAATTTTCTTTTTTTGCTTGAACATGAACATTGCAAGTATGATAATTGTTAAACTATAAATTGAAGATTTTTTTTCCTTTCTTGGAGCAATTCTTGAAAGGCTTTAGAATAGAACCCCGTTGGAAAAATTAGAAAATGTTTATTATTCATTTTTTATTAATAATTTTCGTTGTTACAAAATGTCTACCAAAATGTTTACCAGTCTAATTAAGGATAAAATAGAATCACTGGAACCCGTACATTTTAATGTATCTAATTCGCTAACAAAGTGATATACGTTTCTAATATTATTTTGATTCTCTTAAACGTACGATTAACAAATAATAATAATAACTAAATATAATTATTTAAAAGAATAGCTCTTACATGAAACTAGAAAGGTTATAAAATTAAATATTGTATATATTTCTAACATAAAATGTCAATAGACAAAAAGCGTATATTTAAAATTAGTTATCTCGGTCAACGTATTAATAACAAAAAAACGAATTATCGTGCAAAAGCCTCTATATTGAATGAAGTAAACGATCAGTTTTGAAGAATGTGGAGAACAGAGCCAAAAACTTCTCATAATGTTTAGATATTAAATAAGTGCCCAACATAGCACATAATTATTAAGAAACTTGCTTCATTGTTTGCCGTTTTACGGATTCTTAAACTTAATGAAGAATTCATAAAATTACGAGACTTGAATTTTTTATTCAAAATATGTTCTACTGGAGAGCACTTTTTGAAAGCCATACATATTGGATAAAATTTAGATTTACTTCCTAATCTATGTGTGTAAACCGCTTCGCAACGGGTTAATGCTGTTAAGGAGAAGAACCAGCGAGAAACTCCCCAGAAACACGTCTAGCTAAAATATTGTTTTCATTCTTCTCTACAAATTCCTTACTTGTTTGGCAAGATAAAAACCTTACACAGAAGATGTTATAAGAAAAACATATATTTCATTCGAATTAGTTACTGACATGCCTCTTTTTGTCACTTCTTTTTTGGGGGCACAGTGATTCTCGAAAGTTGTAAGTTTTTTTGTAAAGGTTACCAAAATTGATTTCTTTTTCATTTATCAGTTTTTATGGCAATTTTTCGATATTTCCGAAATTTCCCTTAAGGGCACTGCGTGCCACCGCGTGCCCCCACATAAAAAGCCCTGGTTACTAAACTATACATGAGAAGCATTTTACTGTTAATCCAAAATATGTATTTTATAGAAATGTATTTAAAAGTACATATAAAGGTAATCTTATATTAACCTATAGACTTAATATTCATACGAAAAAATATGTCAAATACAGTGATACCGATCACATTGCTTAACAACAAAAGTCGACGTAATAACTACTATCTATATCTGCAAATAAAGATCCATTCATATGAGTTCAATAGAAGAGAGCTGCAGACAGGAAAAATTGGAGATCACTGGAGGAAGCCTACACTGCTAAGTCGACTTCCATTTTTGTCATGTAAAATAGTGGTTATAATTCGAGGGCTTCATAACAAATGGGCGTATACGCAAAAATGTCATTTAAAAAAAATCTATGCATATAACAATAACAATTTAGAAAGTCTTACCAGTATGCAAGTGTACCTAAATTACAATTAGAAGGGTATTCCAAATTTCAGCCATATACAATCAACTAGAGATTTCTTTATTCACAACTCGCTGACCCATGCCCACTTCGTTGGGTAACGGAAAAAAAAATTAATCACAATCAAATATACCCTGTGTCACTTAGGAATAATGTAGCTTTCTAATGGTGAAATAATTTACAAAATCGGTTTAGTAGATCCAGACATTACCCCCTACAACGTCACAAACTCACAAACTTTACCACTATGTATGTATTATAGAATAATATATAATCCTCTATTATGTTGTCCCTTGTGTAAAACTGCACTTTTGTCTGTACGCCCATTTGTTATGAAGTCCTCGTATAGTTATAGTACTTATATATGAAATGAAATTAGAAAATCTATTTAGTGCACTTAAATTCCTTTTCATGGATTATCTTGTAAAATTCTTGAATTTTGTAAAATGCTTCCCAGGTACCGAAGCAAGATTTAAAATACGTAACCCTAGTAAAACAGCAAACTAATAGTAGTAACTGGAGATTGGACCACTAATAACCTCATTTTGTTTACATAAGGTTTCACTGCACTTATTATAATTATGGAACCGCCTTGTCTCCCCTCCACATTTGAGATCTAATAATAAACAGACATCACTGTAGGTAATTTAAATATTGCACGTTCAATAATATATAGTCAGTTTACAACATCTGTGTAAATAAGTGTTTTATGTAATTTATTTCTATAAACTACCGCCATCTAGCGGTTTCGGAACTACATAAACGCAAAAGATTTTTTAATAACCATTATTAGATTCGCAGCCTAGAATAGATACTTTTTGTAAAAAATATTTTTTTTATTATATGACACTTATTATAATAATGAGAGCAATTATTATGATCACGTCAAAATTTTACATGACTGTACACTTGTAAATGTATGACGTATAAAACTTTAAATTGACATCACAATAATTTGAGAATGATTTTAAACTAAGGAATTTAAACAATACACACCGGAACAAAACTAATTACACGAATTAAGATATTTATTAAAACACATCAGATATGTTGCTTAGATAAAGTTTACTTACTAATAATATATTCGAGTAGTGTGTTGCGCTTTTGAAGTCTAAATTCAGACTAGAGATGTTAATCAAGTAGCAAATACTGTTATAATTTCCACTAACACAGAATCGATTAGATCGAAAAATGTATAGAAATAATAATAGACTATATTATCCAAAAACTAATGGTTAAGAACAGTCTTACATTAAATATTTTGGAAGTTAATTTAAAGCCATTTTATTTCGGCGCCATATATAATGGTACGTTTACAACTTGCAAGAGTTAACTTGAGACTTCGCTTGGATGACGTAAGCGCGAGATACTGACGCGTCGTTGATGAGAGTGATAAGAAGCCGGGGGCCGGGAGGGGAGCACGCATTCAGCTCAGGTTTCAAGTTAACTCTTTCGGGTAATAGATATTTTGTGGAAGACTGCACAGTAATTAATTTTGTAATCGAGTGTGGTGTGACAGCACTGCTGCCATATAGCTACGAGCTGCTAATGTTAAAATATGTTAAAAAAATTATGAGTCGATGACAAGCTACCAAGGAGGTCTATTTTATATGAGGTAATACGTATATTATAAATGCGGTACTAGATTCGTAGTTACCAAATATTTTCATCGAGGTCGACAAATATTTATAAAAGGTTAGTAAAAAATTAATACAAAATAATAAAACTACATTTTAACGATTTTAAGCGCGGTTATTTATTAGATTTATTTATTCCGACGTTTCGGCCACTTTTACAATACTTATTGACACTTAACATCTTTGTCTTCCGTGATCACGGCTACTGAAAAGTGGCCGAAACGTAGGATAATTAAAAACCAAATGAATTACCGCTCTCAAAACCGTTATAACTTAGCTTTATTATGTATACAAGTAGTGAAAACTAAAAACACCATAATAATCAGGCTTTTATGAAAAAAAATCTAGTAAAGTAATATAAATCAACCTCGACAAAATGTAACTTACGGCACCACATTAAAAAGTAATTATATTAATTAAATTAACATTAAGAATATTCCTTAACACGAATTAATTTTATCATAAGCTAAATGCAAATTTTAATTATATTATATCTTAAAGCTGCACTTTTAAGATATGTACGACATAATAAAACAGCGGAGATATTTACTGTCACCAAAAAAAAAACGTTTCATCGAAAACAAAGCGAAAGAAGAAAACTGTACTTTGTAAATATTATTGTAATACTAAATTAGTGTATATCTCTGCAGATCACGGGCCATAAATAATAGCCTGGACTTTTGGAGTGCTTGCGTTGGGCCATGGGAAGCCCAACATGGAGAGGCCCTTTGACAAATTCAATGTTAATGTGGCATGACACTGGCTGGCGATTGTCCCTGTCTACACCATATAAAAAGGCACCCATGCACAAGCCCCGGTAGCTGTAGGACTATTGTAAAGAATGAGAACAAAAGCTATTGGGATGAACTGCTAGTAGAGTTACAAATCGGGTACTATGGCGTCTGGTAGATGGATAAAAAGGACAGACGACGACTCGCCACTCACTGCATGAGCTCTAAAAATGCCAAGATTGACAAGGGGCAACATGGGCATGACTGGCTAAGGGGTGTCGAGAGGTGGGCTGAAGGTTCACCGAAGCTACTCTCGACGTTAGGCTATTTATCACTTCCCCTCCGAAGTCAAGCTCAAGGCTTCGCTACAAAGCCCCCTTGCGGGTAAAAAAGTGCACAAATTAGTGCATATATTGTTGAAAGAAAAAATATTCTGATCCCAAATAATAGGGAGAAGATGGAAGACAAGAGAGATGAAAGATTTGAGGAGTGTACTTATAACACGAGAAAAACTTTCTTAGCTTGGATACGTGTTGTTTTACTTACAATCATAAAAGTTTAAATTGTCCCTAACTTAAAACACGCCGCTTGAATTTTATAATGAAGTCGTCTGAATCCTACAAGATATGAAAACGAAACGATATTAAGAAATTTAAAAATAAAAATTCTATTTTAATGCCTAAACATTTTCCCTGAAATTCGTTGAATTATTTCAGCGCTCATTCGAGAGAAATTTTAATACAGAATGAGAGACAAAAATCAAACGAAAGTAATTTATGACTAGCCATCGCATAAATAACAGTCTCCAATTAAATGTTGGTATTTAATTTGCCGATTGATTTTTTAATTTAATCGCAGATGGAAATTTCAATTTTATTACTATAGATTATATAGACTGTTCCATATACTTCCCGCAAGAGTTAACTTGAGACTTCGCGCGGATGACGTAAGCGCGAGGTACTGACTCGTATTTTATTTGCCGTGTGTGTGTGTACATACATTTACGATCATATATCTTTTTGTTTCTTTCTTTCTATATTTTGATATTCGACTCTGAATTTACTTAAATTGATTAAAAATTTCTCTCCTATGGACAATCTAATCTAATAAATATATAAATTAATAAATCAATCTCTTTTAGCGAATTATTTTTTCCAGAAACAATAAAAGAATGGCTGGCCCAGACAATGTTTACTATAACAGATTTGTGGGGCAGTGTCGTCTAATGTTAAACCACAGAAATTATGATAAGAACTGATATAACCTAAATTAATTAATGTAAAATTACGCTAAGTAAAATATTATTTTATCTATAAACTCAGTGAAAATAAATTTTCGAGACGATACTTAAACTACCGTATCTTTATAAAATTTATATTACTTTGTTTTTGGTAATGCTGTAGCGCTCAATTTATAACATTTTATATAATAATTAAAATACGACCAATTGACGATGAATATCGTAAGATTATAGTAAACAACTACTTTGAATAATAATTAATCTATTAATTTTATAAAAAATATCAACCTTAAATGCTAATTTATTATGTTCCTCTTCTTATTAAATATAGCTCTGCACGATTTGTATTAAGGCAGTGTCAAATATAAAAGTCAATATTTCAAATATACTCTTCAAGCAAAGCCTCAGACAAACCGTAGTTTTTTGTCTGAAGCCAAGCGAAGTTCTTGTTCTTCATTAAAAACAATCAATATCTAACTATTGTTCACTTTAAAGCGAACAATACCAACATTATATATTTATGAAAACATAACTTCACAATCAACACAGCTTTCAAGTTTCCGCTAAAACATATTTACGTTAAAAAATGAATATATCTTTGTAAACGCAATTGTTCTGTGGGACCGACTTTGATGACATTTTTTTGTATGTGTTCAAGTACATTCCAGAATGGTTTAGAATTTAGATTCACCTCTGGACCCGGTTTAGGATTTTGTTAGATTTTCACTGGGTCCCTTTGTGGATTAAATCCACTATTGGACCCAGTAGATGGCGCTACAATTGGGACTTAGATTTTATTTTTCAAGGCAACACAACCTCTGCCAGGCCCGCTAGTCAAGATATAAAAGCGTTTCAGGTGTGTAGTGTGTGTGTGTGTGTATGTGTAAATATGCATAGCTAAATTAATAACTGCTACATATATCACTTTATAAGTGATTAATATGTTAACAGAAAAGAATAGTCACTTCATCAAAGTTAAAAATGCTAATTCAAATTTTCAAAACACTCTCGCTAAATTGATACTTGTTAATTTTGAATCTCTCGATAATTTTAAATCTTTTCCCAATTTCTTAAAACATACTCGATAAATAGAACGTATTAGAAGGTTTTAGATATAAAAAAATGTGTGCGTGTACTAGTGTACACACGTAAGAAGTGAAACTATCGACCGTGGCAGGGGTAAGAAAAAGATGGCGCGTAACTGAAAAATGTGACGCGTAACCGAAAAGTGTGACGGTAATTTTTTTTCCAACGCCAATAAAGAAGTTTCACTTCAATGATATATGATCGAATAGAAGCAAGAAAACTTAACTCATTTGTACAGTACTTTAGCCACAGTCCCTCAAGACTATAAATAGAATACTGAGCCTAGAACACCGTGTTCTATTGGTAAGGTGTCCAGAAGGCTGGTGACATTTCCTCGCTGGATCTTCTACTGATTCGTTGGCTGAGGTAAGCACCAGCCTTCTAATCACCAGAAGAGTCAATGAGGCGTTTATTGGAATAAAATCTATATTAATTGGTCCTCTCGATAATTTGAAGTTGAAGTAAGAACTAAATAGTGTTTTGCCTGCCAATACGCAACGATTGGAAGTCCAGGTGTCTCTACTCTCTATGAATTGAACTTTACACTACGCTTCTAAGCCCTCAGAAATTCATTTGACAATCGTAGAAGGACTTCTATTCAAAATGAACATTTGTAAATAATTGTACAATTGTTTATTATTTTAAAATCTTTGTTGCTATTAGTTTTTCCATTTGTTCGTTGAAGTTTCACTTCTACTACGTGTCCTAGTACACATTTTATTGGACATTCTTTACATAAGTATATATAATAATAGAAAGTAGCCAACGGCAAAACTTCTGCATGCGGTTTATAATGTATCAGTTACCGTGTTTTCGAGTCAATAAATAATTTGGTTAATTGATTGAACTTATTCCATATGAGTGTACTGTGTGTAAGCGTAGGTACCTTGATTGGTTTTTGATAAAAAGAAATATATTCATATAAAACGAATAAAAATCAAGAAAGTAGAAGGCAATTCAGGAAATCTATCAGCGAGATGTAAATCAGGTAATCAACGTGTCTAGTTTTGGTTATGTATTAGTGTCAAATGCACAAGGAGGGAAGATAGTTCCAACTCTTCCGAATACCCGTTACCGAGTATCACACTCCTATACCCGGTACGTAGACATTTAAAAGGATATGTGGCTTGTCCAATGAAATTCGGTTCGCCAAACATGTCCTCGTCTTGAACCAAGAAACGTATTAAAGCCAATTCTGGATTCACCACTTCAAACTCGCATATATCATTCCATGTTGGATTTATTCCATTATCAGCTGAAAAACAACAATGAATGAGTATTAGAATTCAGACTGAAAAACCTGTTAAAAATGAACTCTTCTAGTTAAGCCTATTTTAATTTATATTTTTATTAGTATTGACATCATTTCAATAGACATATTCTTTTCTATTTTTTTTACTTTAGGAGTTCAATAGATAGGTAGACCCACCCACCGGCCCACTTAATGGAAAGCAGTTACCATCGCCTATGGACATTTGCAACACTAAAGGTGCCATAAATGCGCAGCTGTTCTCTTAAGGGAGACTGGAACCTAGTCACTAATGCCGGAACACAACTCAAGGTTGATATGGCAACATGCTTTGGACCAGGGGTGGTAGCCATCCAGTCGGGTAAATACCGTACCACCTGGCTGTAGGTGTTTTGCCGCCTCTTACGACAGGCCGGCCCAACACAGGAAATTGGTTTTTTCTCCGTTCTTGCACGGATAAAGATTCTTGTAACTATTCGAGACAAATGTTTATTATATTATACTAGCTGTCCCGGCAGACGTCGTCCTGCCCGGTAAAAAAATAGGGGTTTATCGTAGAAGGGTGAAAATTGAGGATTGTATGTATTTTTGTATGTTGTATCATAAAAAAATAGAAATTAAAAATTTTGTCTAAAAAATAAATAAAAAAATTTAGGGGTGGACTACCCCTAACATTTAGGGGGATGAAAAATAGATGTTGGCCGATTCTCAGACCTACCCAATATGCATACAAAATTTCATGAGAATCGGTCAAGCCGTTTCGGAGGAGTATGGCAACGAAAACTGTGACACGAGAATTTTATATATTAGATATACTATTTTTAAAGCAAACTTCACTGATATGCGTAATAATTTTGTTTTCATATTTAAGAATATTAATTAATATATGCCAAATAAATAAATAAGTCGTCGTAGCGTAATGGCTAGCGAACGCGTCCCAAACTCAAAGGGCGCGGGTTCGATACTGGCCGGAATGCATGCACTTCTTAGTCAATTTTCTGAACCAATGTGCATATTGTTACAATTACCACGTGCTCATAACAGTGAAGGAAAACACCGTGATGTAACCTACACATCGAGATAACTGATGCGTCAAACCTGCCAAGCCGCCTTGGACAAGGGTCGACTGTCCAATGCCCCTATAATGGGAGGCTCGAGCCCAGCAGTGGGACATTTATTGGCTGATATATAAATAAAATAAAGTCACGGGAACAGACATGGAGGGCCTTACTTATAATAATCTCATTAAGAAAGGATTAGCCATTTCCTAAATAAGAGACTCCTAAGTCCCTAGCCAATGGCTGTTTCAAACTTGCCATCTTGCTGCTTAGCAGTCACTTAAACTACCTCTCGATAGTGGTTATTTTTGACAGCTAGTTATGAGTTACTTTACCACCACCTCTAACCTTAAGAGGAGTTTATGGGTAAGATTTTTGTTTACCAGTTGCTAGCAGTGCCTTAATATTTAACAAACGATCATATGTGAGTCCAGGAATGATTAGAAAAGATTACTCACCAACGGTCTTAGTAACAAGCTTGGTACTGGTGTCGTATTCAGCGCCGATGAGTTCCACTTCCACAAAGGGACTCGCCGTCCCGCGGCCTGATTTGCACAAATTACGGGCAGCAACGATGCGCAACATAACAGTTACAGGTTTCACCTTCTTCTCTACACTCTTCTTATCAAGCGGATTGTAATCCTCGTCGAACATAAATTCAGGTTTCAGTATAAAACCGCAACCGCCGTTCTCTTTGAACTTGCCCGTGTTTATTTGCATGGGCTTGTCTGGGGTTTGATAGTTCAACGCCACCATCTGAGAGCCACAGTTCCAGAACGGCACCGGATTGTAATTGGATGAATCTATCCTCTGGCCTTTCGGATAAATTCTGCTTAGTTGAATCGTATGGTATTTTAGAAAGAAGTTCGCTTCTTGTTGGCACATCAGCCTCTCGGCTTTAGTTTCGGGGAACGAGGACATTTCGTTAAAGATGAACCCTTTAGTCTTTATCCTGTCTTGATTGAAAGCCACCGAGCGGCAGTAAACAATGAGATCGGACATTTCTTTGGCGATTCTCCATGTTCTTTCCATTTTCTTGTGTTGCATTGATCTAGCACTGGCTGTGTGCGCAGCCTCTTTGATCGCACTGAGCCATTCTAAAGCGATCTCCCTAGTTGGTGCTGCCATGTCGAAGGGGGCACACATTGAAGGACTCTGAATACGGACCAGCCATCTTGCCGAGCCATTTTCCTCACCAACAACCAATTCTACGACCGCCCCAAGTACATCAACGACACCCTTCTGCAGGGATCCCAATGCTGCCGATTCATTCTCAAGACCAGTCTGAAATGTCAATGAATTTAATTGAACACAAGATGAACTAACTACTGCATGCACATTTTATAATTATGTAACGTAACAAAGAACTTTGTATGAGGTGACAAGTGGAATGGCTATGAGAGCAAGATAGAAGATATATGTCGACCATATTGCGCTCGTTAAAAAAGGGACAGATAGTTGTCACTGCGACCTTCTATAAGCCTCTCCCCCGTATAAATTCATATTCTTATTTAGTTGTATAGCTGTAACAATTATAGTAGACTGTTACACGAGAGGTGAAATTGACCTATTTAGGCACGAGATGTTTGGCGCGTGAGCGTTGTGAGGCTTATGAATGAACGAATATTTCAGGTGTCTAAATAGACCTTTCATCCGAGGTTAACACTCGGCTTATAATTTTGAATATGAGCCAAGTAAATAAAAACTTGATTAGTTGAAAAATCAACTAATTCTCTCATGAAATCAGGCGTTAAATCCATTTCTAAATGTGATGAGCCCATTTAATACATCACATATGGAACATCAAGTCAATTTTTTTTCTGTGGCATTCTACCAGCCCGTATTAATTTATTAAGTAAAAAAAACATTACAATATTGTTGATATTTTTTATAACAATTTATATCGCGATTTAACAGTGGCCGTTTAAAGTTTGAGACATGAGCCGCATTTGTTATTAATTTTTTGACAGCATGCAAAATCATTTCCCATTTCCGATAAACGCTGTTTTCATCCCTGCGATAAGCGTACCTTCAGAATATGAAAAATTAAACATAGTTTTTCAGACTTATTTAATGTAAATTCTTATTAACAATAGATTCGTATATCGTAATTATCTATTCGTTTATTCCTTTACTCATCCAAATTGGATTTTTATGAAGTTTGTTTTGTTCTATCAATCAGCGGAATGTTTCTTATTTTAAAACAGATAAGATACTTAGAAGTTGCCTATAAATTCTGCTAAATTCAGTAGGCTATAGACATAATTGCGAAAACCTTCAGTTAAATCAATCGTGAGAACGAATGGATGAAAAATGAGCTTTAATCTGTCAAGTCAAAGAATGTTTGAATAATTTTGTGTAACGCATTCAGGTTTTATGCATTTATGTGCATACAAATGTGATGTAGGTGCAATATGCATTACGTAACATATCAGAGTTCGACGTACTTAGTTGCTAGTCAGTCGTCACTATCATGATATTCTTTTTACTTTTAAGTTACAGACGTTTCTATTTACAGACGGTACCTGTATATCACTATTCTTTCACTCGCCTTACCATCGATAAAACGCATATACAACGCAACGTCTATGGTTAGCATAGTTTTCAAATTGTGAAAGCTGGGAGAATCGTTTCCCAGGAATGAAATGTACTGTTTTCACCTGGGATTAGTTAACTCCAAGCATACTTTTAGAATATGAGAAATGAAAAAGTATGTTTCATTGTTGGTATCGCTAAGTAACCTTCTCTCGGCATATATAAACTTTTCTTCTATTAATTTAAACTTTTCCTTTTAAATCTGAAGGCGCGTTCCCCTTTTCGCACGTCACGTTAATCATTCATGTCATATCATTAAAATTAAATAAATCGTTCCGCTTTATAAATAAATAAAATATCATAAAATACTTAAAATATACCGCGCCCGCTCTACATAAATATAAGTAATCGCTCCGCACCATTAATGTAAACTAAATGAACATAAATATATATATAGCATTCCACTCCCATTAACTAGGTAAGTGCGCGCCCGTTCTAAAATTCCCATTCCAAATTATCCACACTTCTTTTCCCGCAAAGTTGACTCAGTTCGCTTAACGCTAAATCCAGCAACAAATGTATTACAAGAGTTCAGCAAACAAGACGAAAGCCCACTAGATGGCAAGCGGTTACCATCGCCTATGGACACTTGCAACACCAAAGGTGCTACAAATGCGCTGCTGTTTCCTTAAGGGAGACTGGAACCTGGCCACTAATTCCGGAACACAACACAAGGTTGTTATGGCGACATATTTTAGACCAGGACTGGTCAAATATCCATCCAGTCAGGCAAATATTCTACGACCTGGCTTGTTATTATGGTTTGTTTTATCGCCTCTTACGACAGGTCGATCCTGCACGGATTTTGACATTTTACAAAATTCTCCACTATTGTTTATACTAACAGTTATATCAGGAATATGGGGAACGTCGATCTCCTGTACGTAGTTAGCGGGAAACCAGTGATGTCGTTTGCCGCCGTAGTCTCCTCGCCACCAGCCTTCGTCCGGTTTATCGACGTTCGTGATTATGGCATGCTTGCAGAAAGATAGTTCGTCTTCTTGCCGAGCTCGATAGTCATACAACGCTTTGACGGTAACCTGAAATAGTAAGAATAAAAAATGAAATTGTTTTGTGTTTATAGAGGTTTAAGCTTAAAGTAACAATACCTAAAGAGATAGTTTTCTTAATAGAGTTTTCACATAGAGCCTTAAGAATAGACGAGCGTGCATGACAAGAGCTATGAATGTCAAAGAAGCAAGTGAGGTGTGTAAGAATAAGCCTGTATGGCACTCTGTTGTTCGTGCCTACCCCGCAAGGGACCTGGCGTGAAGTTATGTATGTACGTATGAATGTATAGTTTTCTACAAAATTACAGAGTTGAAGTTCAAAAGCCACCGATGTGTGCGTGCGCTCCATGTAATTATTTTCGCTGATAAGCACACAAAGGTACAAATACATACATACATACATAACTTCACGCCAGGTCCCTTGCGGGGTAGGCACGAGCAACAGAGCGCCATACAGGCTTATTCTTACACACCGCACTTGCTTCTTTGACATTCATAGCAACATTCATGCACGCCCGTCTGTTCTTAAGGCTCCTGACATCACCTTCTGCTGACACGCGATCAAGTTGATCATGGATGGTGTGTAGCAAAGGTACAAATAAATAAAAGACTTGCTAAAAAGTAGGGAATTGGAACTATTGAAGCTTGCCACACTGAAACCTAATCTTATGGAAGAGTCGACAAGTAAGCTGAGACTTTTAGGTTCTAATTCAAAGTGCTTGATTTGGCTTGCCTCTAGTCAAGTTTTGAGTGTATTAATTCAATGCTTAATCTAGTTTTCTATTTCTTTAATTTAATATCCTGTACCTTTATGATTATAATTTGTATCTTTCCTCTTTATAATATTAGTATAGTATTCGTCGATGGATGTTATTTTCACGCAAAACTACTGAATGGATTTTGATGAAACTCTAATAAATAGCTTACACATCATAATAATACCGGCTGTAATTTATAAAGATATAGTGTGAATTATCCAAAATATAACGACCAGGTATTTCTTGAGCTATATGCTTAAAAGCTTATTCAATTACATGTCGGTGGTATTAAAAGATAAAATTATTTATTACCTACTTCTGAATAAATCATTTCTTACAAGCTTCTACTCATAATCGTAATACCCAATTAACTTACCCTCTTAAAGAAAAAAAGCACAATAACTAACACTAAACACTAATAAAAATAAAGCGCAAGTCTCAACAAAGTGTACGGCCGTCGTAACTTGGCGAATGTGAACATAGGCTCTGCGAACTTTAGCGCATGTAAACTCATGAAGAAAATACAGTGACTAACTAGTACAAAGCAAGGAAAAAATACAGGGATGAAGGGCGACCAATTGTATTCACTGATGAGTCGTATGACCACTCATCACACGAGTGTACATGCTCTAAATTTCGCAGAGCCTATGTTCACATTGGCCAAGTTACGCCGGCCGTATTATACACGTGAATTGGATATAGCTAGACTCAACATTATCTAATATGAGAAAATTGTTTTAAAAACGTGTATGCGTCCTTGTGAAAGTTAAAAACAATGTAGAACATCTACATAGAAAAAGTAATTTGCTTTTGACTTAGTGATACAAAAACAATATTTTAAATAGCAGGTAAGATAAACACAATTCTCCAAAAATTAAGATGTAGGATGACATAATAAACTTTGTTTATCAGCAACGGTGCTGATAAACTTTAAATTAAACAAACAGAGTTATTTTTTTATTTTCCCATCGATAATGTCGAGTCCAGTTTCGTCTAAATTCATTTGCGCACTAAATATGGCGATGCAGAAGGTAAAATTCAAAGTATTATATTAGGGAAGGGAATTTATCGATACGCTATATTATCTACCTATCAATACAGATACAATAATAATTATTAGGCGTAATAATTCATTACGGATATTTAAATGAAAACTTTGAAAATAAAAATACTGATTATTCTACTACAACATTCTCAAAATCTATTTAATATCTACATAACCACTACATATATGAAGGAAACTGAGAATTAAAAAAATATTCTCAAGTCAAAATAATTACTGGCGATATTTGTATATAGTATACTTGAGTAAAATCTATGCAAATAAAGCACTTTGCAACCTATAGTTGCTATATTATACTTAAAATGATTAATTTAGCGAGGTATGTTATTAGGCTCAAATACCTCCGAGTCATCATAAGGAGCCAGTTTTCAAATTAACAGTCACATAAGTTCCATTGAAAAACACTTTTTAAAGGTATTTTAAGGTGACAATTTACATCTACTTTCTATTCTATGTACGCCGCTTCGCAATGTGTTATCGCTGTTCAAAGGAGAAGTGCCAAAAATCTCCCCAGCAACACGTGTCGATAAAAAATATTTTTTCATCATAATTATGTATCTCTTATCTCAGGCTCTTTTTGTAAATATATATAGAAGGAAATGTATCAGAGTTCTAAAATTAACAGTAACTAAAATATTCATATTTGTTAGATCTAAGTTACTGATTGTTATATATCTCTACAAAAATAAGACTATCGATAAATATCTGCATAACTTTGTGTAACACTAGAAAAGAATGTTCTAGCGAATAGACAAAGGTTTTGCTAAGCAGACAAAATTTAATATCGTAAAATGAACTACAGGGATGCGTAATTAAACAATTCTACTTTTTAGCATAATATGCTAAAACTAGAGATAGAAATAACCTTACTATTTATACAAACGTCATCATTTCGCGTACGGTATTATGTTGCACCGCCTTTGATGTATAACTATATGAAAATAAATGGATTATTTGTTATTTTAATCGTTATGCTAAACTAGTTATACCCCGCGGTGTTATTAATAGCCGGTTTCTATACCCTACTAACCGTCCCTGTGCCTTACCATCGGTTAAAATTTGGAATAACTTGCATACAATTTATGTCTAATTCGGCCGCACATTCAGATAGACGACTGTGCTTTGTGACAGTAAACCTAGCGAGCTATATTGATATGATAAGTAATGGCAAAGGTGACGTTGTTCGTACATTCATGGGGCCAGATTGTAAAAAGATGAGAACGGTTTAAAGATTTCTTTTTGGCACGATGATGTTTTTTATATTGTAATAATAATAATCGGCAGACAGAACACAAATTTTTATATCCCCAAATTAAGCAAGTTAGGTACGCTTGTGTTACGGATAATATACAACGGACTACTCTGGGGCCGAACCTAGACAGATTTTAGTCTATTCTCTACTAATATTATAAAGAGAGTGTAAAGTTTGTGAGTTTGTGACGTTGTAGGAGGTAATCCCTGGATCTACTAAACCGACTTTAAAAATGCTTTTACTGTTCGAAAGCTACGTTAACAGGGAGTGTCATAGGCTATATAACTTGACGCTATAATTCACGACAGGGGGACAGAGCGCGGGTGAAACCGCGCCAGGCCGCCAGTAAATAATAAAATTATTTTTCGAAATTTACCATGCCAAGAATCGACCCCGGAGCCTCTGCGCAGCAGTGAGGTAGGCTGGCAAAGGCTTAGCCCACTCAACCACAGAAGCCGTGAATTGTAGTGGGTTTGGTTATTTTAAATGAATTAAATGTGTGATGTGAGTTCTTTCATATTATTAATTGTTGAAATTCATTCACATTAATCGATTATTGTAATCGATATCTTATTTTGAAGATTTCTTGTCCTACAGACAGAATTTAATGCTCATGTTTTCCAATTAGTACATTCTACTCTTTACATTTCTAAGACCCAAAGTCTCCTTCTACTTTTTACCGATAGTAAGGTAGGTGAGTGAATAGTATAATATAAGAACTGGCCATTATTCAAAATACTGAGCTATTATTTTCCTTAATACCGTGGTTTTAAGTACAGTCGTGGTATGAAAATGTTCACTAGTTTTAAAATTGATTCATTTAACATTCCGCGAGCACATGTTACCTTTTCAAACAAAGTCACAGAACAAACTGTAACACAGAAAATTATTTTTAACTAACTAACTTGTACACATAATAAAACTACGTTTTAACGGTTTTAAGCACGGTAATTTATTTAATTTTGTTTTTTTATTATTACGAAGTTTCGGCCACTTTTCAGTGATCATGATCACGGAAGACTAAAGATCAAATAAATTACCGCGCTTAATATCGTTAAAACGTAGTTTCATTTTGATTGTATTATTAAGACTTTTTATTGGTTTTAATACTTAGGTATGTTAAGCGTATTATATCCTCTTTTTTTCTTATTGTTAATCTCAGCGTCTGTCATTGTCAACATTGCAATTTTCTTACGTTTCAATATTTTATAGATGTAACATTTATTAAAATGTTGGCAGTAATGTTTCGTGCGCGCTTGCAAGCAAATGTCGACTTTAAGGTGACGAAAATTAATTTTCATTCCGCGACTGTACATACTAATTAAAAGTTAAGTTTCTTGGTATGTCTCTGTTAGTTTACTCTTCACTATGTTGAATATAAACCAATTTTTATGATGATGTCAAGGGTTCGTGCAAATTCGTAATATAATTCGTAATTTATAAAAGTAGTACATAAAAAGAGAAAACACCAATATTGTAATACAAAACATAAATAGCATGTTGATAATTTAAAATAACAAAAACCACGAACAAATTTTCTTAGTACCCAGACATTAATGAACAGATAGGTGAACTAATATGCTCGCATAAAAAAACTACTTAATAAATATCAAACTTACCCTTGATGTAAATGAAGAAGGATCCATGTAACCAGGAGTGCCGTAAACCGAAGTATCGTCAGGCTCCTGTAAGAACACTAATCTGTACTATTTTTTGATTTTTATTGAAACAATCAACTGTGCATATTACAATTACACGAATAAACAAACGAGAGTACTCATAATGTAGGGCTGATAACAGATTTTATGGTTTTGACTCAAAGTTTACATATAAAAATAAAACTATTTGAATTTTTATGTAAGTAAAATAAAGCTACTGCACAGGGCTTGACATGAAAAGCTCTAGTTGTTTTATATGATGCAAAGATAAGGCTTAATTCATTATAAAAATATTACTCACCCCAATAATACTCCTAACAATATTTTCACTAATCGGATACCACAATTTCACTTTCTTGTATAGCGGATTTTTTTCATAATACGAGACCAATTCAACGAGGCTTTCGAACTTCACCGTCCCAATAGTATACAGACGGCCTTCAGATTTAATTCTGCAGTGTTTTATCTCTCGCTCGGTTCTGAAATTTACAAGTCCTGTTTAAATCCCTTAAATTTACATTGGCAATTTTAAACCGAAAACCAGTTTTTTCAGTACCCACTGACTGTCCGCTATACTCGACCCATACCAAGCCTAATGAAGTTCGCTAACTCGTTGGCGCAATAGCATATTTTTAAGGTAGTTGACAGAATTTACTTACTTACGAAAAAGGTCTATGTATTACACAAATGTTAACCTCGTCAATACCGAGAAAGACCTCCTTGTCGACTAATAGCAAAGAGGCTCTCGCTTGGTGAAGCGTTGGATGCAGAAGGCAGTTCGGTCGGACACAGCCCGTGAGGAGATTCCTATCTCTTGAAGCCTTAGCCAACGTCAGGTTGGTTCCTAGGACCCATTGAAGGCGGATCAGTTTGTACATTGTAACTATTAAAAAAAACTGGAATAAACTATATTAACATAAACGATTGAGAAAACGATGCCATTTTTTTTAGTATTCTTGTCTGTTTATCTGTGTGTTCGGGATTCAAGTAAAAACTGCTAAGCTGATTTCGATGCGGTTTTCGCTGATCGACGGCAAAATCTTAAGACATAAAATCTGCACTACTTTCTATCCTGGGATTCTACACTGCGGATTTTTTTTGGGACCGATTTAAAATTACCAGATTAAAAAAAAATGGAATTACAAAGCGATTTTTTCATAGTAAATTTTATGGAATAACAATGTGTGATACTTTTTATCCCGGTTTTATTATTGAGGTTTGGGAATGCAGGTTTATCGTAAGTAAACCCCGTTAATTTATATCTTGAGAAATGTGGTGTTAGCTCCTTAAATTGAGTCATTTAATTTAAAACCCCAGAAGGACATTTTTCGGATTTTGCGTTTGGTATAGATTAGATAGCCATGGGTTCAGTAGGTATCAACATTGTGTAGAAGGAACCTATGCACTTAAACAAAGTCACATTTACATACATTATTCTAGACCTAGATTAGATTGAATTTCTTATGTTAACAAATGATGTGACCTGCCTGAAACTGATCGCAAAGGAGCTTTGTTCTTTCTCACTGGGTCTGACGAGGAATGCTCCATCCGTATTGGTTTTTCGCAGCAACTCTTCGGCCTGTGCACGGCTACAGTGCGGATGAAACCATTCTTTACCTTCGTGTTTGTTTGGTTGTGGAACTGATTCTCGGAGTGTTATCAAAAACTCCTAAATGTACAACAAATTTTAATATTAAATACTGTAATAAAATATTAAAAGTAATATTTTAATACAGTTTATAAAATAGTGCAACGTAATTAAGAAAATTAAAACACTTTTTTGGTGCACATAAATCGTTAAAAGTTTCCAAAAACTATTGTAATCCGTAAATGAAAAATCGTTACAAAAAAAAAAAAATTCATATATATTTCCATGATAGAAAATATAATCTAGTATAAAAAACTATTTGAAACCTTGTCTCAGATTTGTTGGATTTATATCTTCAAAGAGTAGTAATGCGTGAGAACTATAACAAACTCCATTTAGGAAGCTACTCCTAAACAATAATTAAAATTATATTTATTATAAATTTATGTAAGTATATTCAAATTGTACATTTCTATTTCCTCTGCTCCGCCTACATCGCCAGATTAGTTAAGAATTTCTTTTAAGCTAGGTCGCCTGGAAGAAATCGTCTTCAGTGATAAGGCCGCCTGTTTTTGCCAAGACTTATTGCAACTATACATTTTGTTTTTGTGATTGTTTATTTTGGTGAGCAACAAAGTGTTATTTAATCTATGATATTGTTACAAAGACCGCACATCTGGCATGTTGTAAATCGAATTCTTTTCTTACTTTGTGTTTAAACTTTATAAAAACATCTATTGTTATCGTACTTATTTTATGACTGTAATTAGTGTCGAACGAATTAATCCTTGTTTTATGGCAGGTGTACGGGATTAACTCGGTGAACGCGATCCTTTGTTCTATTGTACAGTTTAGTATAAAACAATGCCCGGACGGAAGGGTGAGACAGACTACGATACGATTCAGACGTGGAGTACTTTCGATTAGCGACACAGTGACGGACTTTGCATGTATTGGATTACATCGAATCGTGCAATGTGAACTGGTTGCATCCAGTTTTATTTTGTACTTGTTTTATACGTGTTTGTATAGTTCTAATAAACTCTATAATAATTCCAACGGCATTTTTTTATTCGAGTCCTGTAGCTCGTAACAATATTCAAAAAGATGTATGGTACTTTAGTTCCCGCTGTTTTATATGGGAGTAGAGATTTTTGCAAAAAGTACCATCTAGCCAATTATACGTCAATAAAATACAATGGGACAATATTTCGCCTAAATGAAATTCTGATTTAGATTCAGCACATTTATCTACACTTGGCAAATTTGGAAGTTAAATTTACGAAAAAAATAGACATCGACTGAAACTAGAGCAGAATTTAAATAATAATGTTTTCGTCAGCATAGGCCTAAAATATACAGAGAAAAATGTAACCTAGAAAAACAAATTTCGAAATCTATCGTCACCTACTAAGTAGATGCGGCACATAACTAGAAACTCCAAAGAACAAAAGCTAGCGGAATGTTGAATTATATTTTATGCAAAAGGAGATAAATGCTTTTAATTTTTGATAATCTACAATTGTCGTGATTATATTTTGACCAATCCAAAGTGTTATTGCATTCCCCACTATAATACACTATTAAAGCTATAATTATGTAAAAAATTATGAAGTAGTCTTGACAGCGGAAGTGTTAAATAAAATGAATTCGTACACTAAACATTCTGGTAGGAATGTAATTATAAAATAGTTCTCAGTAATTATTAGGAACTAATGTCTCTTTCATCATATTAAGAACCTATATCATACGCTGTAGGAAAATATGATCTGATTTCAAGAAACCCGACCAAAGCGAACTATAAAGTAATGCAAGAGTCGAAACCATTTTTGGTTTTTGACTAAGGTAATTATTATTATTGGTCAGATATATCAAGGAGCTATTATGACACATGTACATCTGGGTTTTAGTATGTATCACAATTTCAAGTTACATAAGCACGCCAAAACTATTTGTTCACAAATGTATGCCGGGTGTGCGACTTCACCGAAAAATTGATGATAACACGGTATACAGAAAATACATAAACTAATATTTCTCAGATACATCTTTTGAAATTTCGCAGAAAATAGACATAAATAAAACTTGATGCAAGATAAAATGTGTCTTCAAAATACAAATTAACATTTAAATAAACCTCACAAAAACATAGCCCCACCATGATGACCTCAATACATACTGATAACATATTAAAATTAGTTCAATCCTATTAGATATTAGAAGGAGAAAATACGCAAAAACGTTTAACAATGTCATTATATGCACATATTGCAAAAACGTCTCTTTGTGAGTCTATATTGTATTGTTGTACAATTTAAATTGTACAGTACTATCTTTCATCTGCTCCACCTACATCGCCAAATTAGTTGATAATTTCTTTTAAGCTAGGTATCCTGGAGGAGATTGCTTTAAGCGATAAGGCCGTTTCTTGTTTTGCCAAGAAGCATTGTAATTATGAATTTTGTTCTGTATTTGTTTATTTTGGTAAACAAAAATTCTCATCTATATACAATAAAGCATTATCTATCTACATTATACAGCTTACCTGACTTCTCAATGGATGTTGTCTGTAATGTGTTATCAAGCTGTACAAGCTATCGAAACACACGGTATCAATCAAGTAGTATTTAGTAACTCCGCGCTCCTGTTTCAATTTGATACGACAATGGCTAACCTTTCCTTGACGCCAGAAAGACAAACAGTAATCACCAACGAAAGTGACACTTTCTCTCACGAGAAACGTACCGTCGCCCAGATGTGAATGAGCTCTAAGTAAATCTTCAGCTTCTTGTCTATTACCGGCGAGTTTTCCATGAAACCAACATTCACCGAAATGCAATTCATCTTGAGGAATATTCGAATTATCGATCTCTGGTTCGCCATCACTATCCGCATCATTTTCACCTTGAGTACTATAATGCTCTGTATAATACAATTTGTTCTCCGTAAGGACAAAAGCATGTGGATTCCACTCCTTATCCACGGGATCTTCTAAGAGCAGTATACCATTTTTTATCGAATTTCTCAAGTCGAGATCTTTTCCTTCCTCCTGCCGTACTGAGAATGAATTCTCCTCAGCGCCTTCGGGCAACTTTTTATGCTTTAATATTATTTTCATTCGTAAATCATGTGGAGAAGGTAAAGTTGATTCATTTTTCTCATTCGGTTGTATTAGAAGCATGTCGCCGAACACGTCTTGGAAAGCACTCGCCATACGACGTTGTTGAGGTAACGAGCAATTATCTTCAATAGATAGTATTAAAGGATAGTCGGAAGTTACGAAAGCGTGTTCTTTAATTGTTCTCAATACATCCATAAATCGAATTTTAGTAGTTAGCGTATGACCATGGTATATAAAAGGCATGCCATCAGGTCCATCCCAACAGTCCAATTCGATACAACGACAGCCTGACCTCAGGCATCTTACGTACGCTTCTAAAGAAGATTCACTTGAAAATTGGTCACCAGTTAAATACCTAAAATTATAAAATCTATTATTCTAGTGTTATTTTATTGGCCCATAGTCCTCTTGTTGGACTCGAGTGGTCCCACTTTTAGGGGAACGGACAGTAAGTATACCACGCTACGATTGTCTATGGCAGATTTGCGGGTTTCATACATCAGTTATATCGATGTGCAAAACTTGTCACGAAATTCACCTCCACCGATAAGCACGGTGTAATTATAGCAATATGCACCTAAGGTCAGAAAAGTAATATAATGTTCTTAGCTGTTAAATAACTTGCTGAGCTAAAGCCCCTACTTTTAGGTGAACAAAATACCCGGACATTATAGCCGCTATGCTAATCTAAACTTGGCGGGATTTACACATCACTTATCGATATACAGGTTTCATAACGATGACTTTCTTCACCGTAAGCATATACACACAGTGGCTTTAGCGGAACGCTAGGAAGACAGAAATTCAAACATAATGCAATGTTTTTCAAAATAATTGCTGGTTATATATGTCTTCTTATTTAGCTTTCGTTTCAAAAAATAAAGTGAGGTGTGTAAAAATAAGCCTGAATGGCGCTCTGTTGTTCGTGCCTATCCCGCAAGGAACCTGGCGTGAAGTTATGTATGTATGTATTATTTACTATTAGTTCATAAGAGTTTCTCATTATATACTTACGTGTTATGTGACGATGATATCCAGTAATGAGAGAGTGGCCTTGTCATATCTTGAGTAACGCTATCATTGCTCTTGTCCCATATCGAATTTTGCTTTGAAAAAAGCATTTCTATAAACTGTAAAAACATTTATTGTTTAGATGATATCTAAATGATTATACCAATATTATATACCGTATAATATTAGCCGACAAAGAAACGCATCTCAAAGTTAGTCATCTCAAGTTACACTTGCTACTACGATCATGATGCATTCTAGGTATTTGATTGTTATATTAAACTAAAGTTTTATAAGCAGTTTTTTTATTAATTTCGGATCCGAGTAACACTAAATTTCTCCACACACATACGAATGTGTGTGTAATCTGTAAGATAGACGTGTATATATATATATATATATATATATATATAAATATATATATATACTGGTTTAAAATGTTTAGTAATTTTCTTAGATCTAAAAAAAGCCTTTGATACCGTCTCCATTCCCATACTTTTAAAGAAATTAGAAGCTATTGGTATTCGAGATAATGCATTTATTTTGCTCAAGGAATACTGACCGACCGAAAACAAACGGTTAAATTAGGAAATATATTCAGTGATGATATAGATGTCACATTCGGAGTGCCCCAGTGTGCTTGGACCTACTCTGTTTTTAATCTACATCAACGATTTGTGCAACCTAAAACTTAAAAATGGAAAAACATTCTCCTATGCTGATGATACTGCAATTGTATTTTCTGGTAGAACTTGGGAAGAAGCACGCACTAACGCAGAAAGCGACCTATATTTAATTTCTCAGTGGCTAACTTAACCTGCTTACCCTTAACACTATTAAAACGAATAACATTTGTTTTACATTATATAATCGAACACAACCGGATGATAATTTCACTATACAAATTCATGAGTGCACTTTAAACTGTCATGTAGATCAGCCACAAGACGATATTATACCCTGTAACTGTCCCACCATTAATAAATTATCAAATACAAAATATCTTGGTGTTATGATTGATCAGCTCACATTGACTTAGTTGCCAACAGAATTCGTAAACTCATTTGGATTTTTAAAATACTACGTCATGTTGCCACTAAAGATCTCTTAACTAGAGTATATATCGTCCTAGCACAATCAATTATAGCCTATTGTATTTCTGCTTGGGGAAATGCATGTAAAACAGATTTTATATGTGTAGAAAGAGCTCAGCGCTTGCTTCTAAAGATTATGCATTTTAAACCCTATAGATTCCAACCACTGACTTATACTCAAAAGTGCTAAGTGTTAGAAAACTTTATGTTCTAAATGTAATTTTAAGATTACAGAAATCTAAGCCTTTAGACTCAAACATTGATACTACAAGAAGACGATACGTAATATTTGAACTAATAACTATAAAAACTTCCTTTGCTAGGCGGCAATACGTTTATCAATCTAGCTACTTGTACAATAAAATTAACCAGGTGTTAAATCTCTATTATATGAACACACATGCTTGTAAAAGGTCTTTGCTAAATTGGCTAATGTCGCTTGACTACGACGCAGTAGAATCTCTCTTACAAATTCCTTATTGAATATATTATTAATTATGCGTACACATTCTACACACACACACACACACACTCACACACAAACACATACACACAAACTCACGTATTATTTATAATTTTCTTTTGATTAAATACTATTATAATATTATGTTCTGTGCTTAATGAAAATATTTAAGTGCAGTAACTATATAGTTATTTACTATTACTATTAGTTATGGTATATAGTTATAAAAATACAATGGAATCATCATTAATATTATTTTGATATGTTTATTATGTTTTGTACTTAATGAACATTAAGTACACTAACTTTATTTTCAATTCAATTACAAAATGTATATATTATAATTTTCGATATTTATTAATACAATATTTATATTTAAGGTATGGAAGAGCGGGATCTTCTGCTACAAGTAAATTTTGCTTAAAAGAAGATTCCAGCAACTGTTAACAAATTGTGCATGTGTTTTTGTAGAAATAAATATTTTCATATATATATATTAGCGGTGTGTGTGTGTGTGTGTCAATCAATCAAGATCAATGTAGCTTTTTACTGGCGATTGAATTTTCAAAATCGGTTTAGTAGCTCCAGAGATTACCCCCTACAATGTCACAAACTTTACCTCTTTATAATATTAGTATATCAATACCTCACCTCATTTAAAGTAAAATATGGCGCATAGACATCCCTCTGTGGATCTTTTAAATAATCACGAATGAACTCTGAAGTTTTCCCTTCATCGTCGCCCATTGCATCATGTTGTTCCACTTGTAAGAAGCTTTGGAACTCGCGTAGAGTAATTGTGGAACCATTCGCACAATATAGGGAATATTTGTCGAATATATCGTGGACATTCTGAAACAGTAGGCTGTCTAACGTCTGGTCCCAATTTTGTACAAGCGGCGGTAGTTAATAAGAGTAGTATTGGCACGGGCGGGAGCGGGGATAAAAGAGAAGGAAAGGACTTATAGGATAGTTCACAGCACCAGACACGCTACGAACGATGCAGGCTTCGCAGCGACAGGCACTTCTTCCTCGTGATCTTTTCTTCACGTCTTGTGGTTCCTTCGACGAGTGAAGCATCTGGGTACGGCACAGCGTGAACCTTCCAGCACGCGGGTTGATATAAGCGGGTGTAAATTGCAGTACAACACAGAAAACGAGGCGAGATTTTCGCGCAAGCAGTGGCGCGTTCAGCAGTCGGATGTAGACTATGTCATATTACATAGGCTACGTTCCATTAGGGAGTCATAACGACCATGTTTACGACCGCGATTTATCCCGTTCCACTTGCTTGCCGGCGTAACAATCGTAAACTCAAGTGGAATGGCTATTCGACCCACCTATTGACATGGGTCGTTGTGAGCGGTGTGTGATCGAAAATGATGACGTCATTAGCGACGTTTTCGCCACGACCATAACGATCGTGGTCGCCTTGTGGAACGGCAGACGGTGCATTTTGGGCGTTGTGAGCTACTAATGGAATGTACCGATAGTGACAGGCGGGGTGAAAGAAAAAAGAAACAAAGAGGCGCTGACCGTATAGGTCGGCGTTAACAGACAGTAAAAAGAATTACAGCGCGTACACTTTTATATGTATGAACATAATTTTAGAGTCTATTGTTATATACAATTTGCCTAAGGTTTGGTTTAAACGGGTGATGTAATAATTATCATATAAGAACCGACTCAAAATATCATAAAATAAAATAACATGTTATCAGAAGTAATAAAAAAAATTATAGCAACTTCAAGATTAACTGTAAAGCAGAAATTAAAATGTTCTACATCTTGAAGTCTACATCTTTTTAGTTACTATTGAAGTCGGTTTCATTTTTGATATAATGTTATTATTTTGCACTTTTATGTTAGGTATATGGGATCCATAAACAATTATAATTTCAACTATCCTGAAGCTTTTCTGAATCCAACGCAAGAAGAATGATCAAAATCGGTTCAGATATAAAAAGTTATGGCTGAAAAACAATAAACACAGCGTAAACTCTTTATAACGACACTGAAGGCGTTATAGGAGAGTTGTTGGTAAATAGAAAGGTGTGTTTTTGTCTGAAGTTTTTTTCTGCACCAGTAATTATATTGTGTTTTTTTACTTATTTTATTCATATCTTGCAATACTGAGGCATCTTGGTGATAAAGCAAATACCTCGAAATTTCGTTACTTCGTAATGTATGATGCCGACAGTCGATTTTGTTAAAGGCCAGAATAATGAGCGATAAAAGAACGTACACAGCTGCACAGTTTTTACTAATTTTGGCCATAAAAAGGTAATTTTTATTACTTAATTGTTGACGTTATTGACAGTGGGTGTAATGCTATATAGTGTATCATTGTATGGAAGACGAGCTAAACCAAACAAACCCAAGTGATTTCAACGCTTAAGGGAGTTTGCTTTTAAATCGAGTGACGTTACATGGAGTTTACACTGTATTTCATATTTTATGTCCGATTTTAATAAAATTTCTGCTGTATGTATCGAACCCAAAATACAATAGTAATAAAAAATATATGACCCTTTGAAGCGTTTCTGAATCCAACACAAAAATATTAAATATGAAATTTACTTGACGAATTGAGAACCTCCTTCTTTGGTCTGTTAAAGGAAATAAATTACTTACATTTTCATCAAATATAAGTTTCTGATATAACAGAGAGAAATCATCAAACCCAATTTCGCCGCGTTTGCTAGTGTCAACCTCTTGAAATATATCTCTTAGTTTACTCGTTGATATTTTACAGTTGATTTTTGGTAAAAACGCTTTTACTTCCTTCAAAGTTATTCTGAAATAACACATATTTTGGTTAATTATTCTATTAATGATGAATGACTGGAAGATAAGTAATACAGAGCTAGTATAGTGAATTCCAATTTGTCAGGTGGCTTTATTTCATATTTTTAAATTATTATGTTTTATTGCAAGACTTTAGCAGACAGGTAGACGACCAATCTGATGGTAGGCGGCTACCAATGCACTGCCACTCTCTAAAAGGAGACTAGAAACTAGCTAGTAATGCCACAGCACAAATCAAAGTTGTTATGGCGGCATACTTTAGCCCAGGGGTGGTAGTTATCCAGTCGGGCAAACACCCTACTACCTGGTTGTGGGTTATTTTGTCTCCTCATACGACAGGTCTGTTCCTGGACGGTAGGATATTTAGTGACAGCCCTAGTGCATTCCTTACATATAATAATCTCAGACGACCAAAAAAAGTAGACAGAACCCCGAACTCTCAGAATGAAGCCGGCTAAAGGAAGCCGATCGCGCCGCAGTGTGCTACGAGACCCTAGTACTGAATAATTGAATTAGTACAAATGAAAGTGGAATAGTTTCCAGTGGAGACATCGCTATTAACCACAAATATACAAACATGTATGTATACACTACTTAAGTTTACGCACACAATGTTTTAATAATTGCTTCACTCCATTTGACGCTTTTGCATACGTGGGCTCCG
The DNA here is from genome assembly GCA_012273795.1 of Dendrolimus punctatus. Lineage (NCBI taxonomy): Eukaryota > Metazoa > Arthropoda > Insecta > Lepidoptera > Lasiocampidae > Dendrolimus > Dendrolimus punctatus. The sequence continues at coordinate 20,087,885 of CM022533.1, forward strand.
TCTACAGTTTTATTCATTCTTCTGAGATATCAATTAAAAGTTTCCCCATGGATTTGTACACTTATTTTCGAAATAATCCCATTTCTTACAATAAAAAAACTGATAATAAAATTTCACATAAGGATTTAAGTTTACTTGAATAAACTATTTTTTATCATAATTTGTTCTATGTATACTGTAACAGTTAACATATTTTTAAATTAAGATACCAAAGTGTTTTTACGTAAGAAGTGCAGGTGCCACTGCGGTACTTTCTACTTTTAATATAGGTATCGTTTTGTAATTAAATTAATGTAAAATTAAAACACCCAAATTATCAGCTTTTTATCTCAAGTATTTTTCGAGGATTTCAATCAATCGGCTTTTCATCCGGGAATTACAACAAAAAGATTGTTGTATGCCTTTTGTTCCCACGTGTCGGTAAAAAATTCGCCATTTTATAATTTTATTATTGAAATAAACATCAAAACGGTAAAATGGGTTTGTCAAAAAAATTCGAAAAATACTCAAAATTAAAATCTAAAAATTGGGGCGAATTATTAACCCTTGATAAAAAAAAAACAATCCCCATAGTAAAAGTAGAAAATGCCACACGAGTACTCTTTACTTAGAAACCCTGTAACCCATGCCAGCAACGCAATATCAAGAAATATTGTGCATGCAGTTCACACGCAGTAGAATTGAAACTTCAGAGAATATACTCACAGACAGTTCTTCTCTAACTTTTAATAATATAAATATAATTCTTTTAGCCTACATCAGTCAACATAATATAATTTAAAATAAACATCTTAAGTATCAATTTAAAGTTGCCACTGTTAGTATATAATATATTATTATCAGTTTTATTTCGGTCCCAATTGGACCCCTGTTTCATCATCGATCTTATTGACTCTATAATCTGTGGTTCAAGTTGTAAAACTCATATCTCATTCTTCATAGGCTTGGTCCTACATATGTATATTTATCTTTCTCTAGTGTCACTTTCTCGTTTCATTGAGTTTCAAATCACAATGATTCTAAAGAAGTTTTACTTCAAAAATTAAAACAAGAGGGTTTAATTATATCTGATATTATAGATTTAACCCTTTTTTGAGAAAAATATAATCATAAAAAAGAATATGATATGTCATTAGATATTTTATTATATTCTTAGATCTTTTCAAAGCAATTTAAAAATCCTATAAACAAACATGAGGCACATATTTAAAATTTAGGCAAAGCAATATTCGCAAAGCTTTTTTATACAAAGAATAAATAGAGTTTAATATATACTATTTTTTTGTTTTCTATGATAAATAAGCTCGCATTTGACCAAAATCACGCCTAATGTTGCATGATGATGAAGAAGAAGAAGAGAAGCACCAATTTGAATAAATCGCATAGCATAAAAATATATACAAATAGCATTTAAATGAGAACAATAGATTTGATACAACACATTCTCATAATAAAACAGACTTAGTTTTTCAAAGCAAGAATAGACTACCACTAACTAGATATTAATAATGTATTATATTGACATATAAAAAACAAAGTCAAGTTAGTTATACCTAGAACTCCTATGACTATTTCTTATAGTTTCGGATTAACTAGAGGCTCATATAAAAATTCATACATATAACTTATCTGTACATGTCATATGTGTATATATGAGAAATATTATTATAATAAAATATGTTCAACAATATAAACAGTATCCAAATACTCTAAAATAGAATGATGTCAAAGTGAAAGGTCAAGTAACTTTATAATCTAAATATATATAATATAAATCATTTTTTGTATTCTTTTTTACACTTTCACTAGCAGTGTATCATTCTAATCAAGAAAAGAGAATTAAGGCAAACACTTAAATAACCCATAAGTAAACTGAAAAACAAATTAAATTAAAACAGAATACTATAAATAATTTCCTATTCAGAAATTTAAATAATTAACCGATATTCAAGTAACTTAAGAGACCTTTTTTAATTTAAATTAATGATAATAATTATTTCTAATATGGTAAAGAAAAATTAAAAGTATTTAAAAATATTACTTCTCATGTGAGTTATCAATAGCATAAAATTCCTTTCTGAGCCATCTCTCAATCTGTAATGGGTACGAGGCATTTTTGGCCTCTTCCATAAGGACTGTCACTCCCTTAACCCAAAACTCACAATCTTTGTCCGTAGTCGCTGGAACAAAATTAAATTTAACATGTACAATTGCACATCTCAGTTAATTGGCTTAAATCTTTCAAAACAAACAGCAAAAGCTTATGGTTTAAATTCATTAGTACAATTTTAGAATTGTTTATAAACATTAATAAGTATACCTGCGAAAGACGCTGATCGTAATTTGAACTCAGCGCCATAAAAAATTGAGAAGCATTTGGAGTTTTCAAATCTCTTGGTGTCCTCAGGCCAGCGCTCAAATTCCTTGGAAGACTTGCCAACTCTGACCTCCTTTATGTCACGGATGTCCAAAGAGCCCTCATACGAATGTCTTTGCGATGTGCTGACTATTCTAGACCATATGATCTGGTGGGTTTCGCGGCGGACTGAGAGTATCCGTTTCTCCGGTCTCTTGCGAGGATAAAATTTTAGCAGGATGGTGCCCCGCTCTATCTGAGATATTAGCTGGTCGGCCTCATGAATGAGCCTGCCGGTGCCTTCACTGTACGAGACCGAACTCATCGCACTTCCGATTCAGTCGCTGGTTGTGACTAAACTGAGGCAGAACAGTGCTCTCCCATGGAATATAACTCGAAGTATAGATAAATAGTTTAAAGGAATTGCCATTCAACACGTTTGATATAATAGTAAATAAGCTCAATTTATTTAAACACATACAAGTTTCGACTTCGACTACATAGACAAATGAATTATTTTGTTTATTTGACATTTGGCATGGACAGGGTTTCCACATAAAATTTTCGAGAATCTCTATACGTCTTGAAATTATCACAATAATTACAATATTGGTAACAAACCCAACAAAATATACCTACAACCTCGTTTTTCTACTTTCAGCCAAGAAAATTTCGAATATTATAAATTATTGCATTTTAATTATTTTTTGAAATATGCTTAATATGCCGCTATAGATGACAGTCGCTTACGCTGGTAAGGCTGTTTTACGGCGACCGCCTAATTTTGTGGGACACAAGAGTAGCAACTTCGCCTCCCTCTGGGTTCATCACAAGTTTTAGATCCAAGAAATGTAATACATTATTCTTCAAATATTACTAAATATACATTTTCTTTGCCAAAAAAGTATAAGTAACCTTTTTTATTGCTAGATAGAGCAGAGCGAAGAGGCAGTGGTCAATATCTTGGGGAGAGGTTTTTTTCTCCCTTCCTGCACGGATACATTTGTTTGTAATCATAATAATATTATGTTACGTAGTACAAATAATGAATTTATGGAACAATAAGTGTACATTGTTTTATTTTAAGCAATCTTGTTTACTAACATTTATATTGACATAAAGAAAATAAAACCAGTATACAATATACCAAAAACGACATGTCATCAATGGCATTATGATGGTTGTAATATTCATGCATGGAGTAAAATTTTGTTAGCAACTTAGTAATATTTCGAATACTTTATGGTATTTCCAAAAAAGCTCAGATATAAAACATTAAATGAAACACCAGAGTTGATCATTTCGTCATGTTTAAAAATTCTCAAATAAATAATATAGCCCAAAATGAGGCAGCCCCAATCTAGACTTCCCGGTTGTGACACGATTGACAGCTGACATCAATATAGGATTGTTAATGTTTTTTTTATAGATGTTGTTTTAAAATTGGTCAATATGACAGTCACTGAACTTAGGTCATAGAGCCTTATTAGAATTTGTTATAAATAATTTATAAACTTCTTAGAATAATATATACACAAGGAGGTAACATCCTAACATTTTAGGTTTTAGATTCGTAATATTTATGTAAAGTGCTTTGGGGCTATTTGTATATGTTTTTAAAAGTTGGATAATTTGCCTAAACTTTGATTTTAAAGATCTGTTCAACTTTAATATTAAATCACTTTTATTTGTATTATAATTATTAAAAAATAATTATAGTAAGTCTAATTATTGCGATAGGTAAACTTTTTCTGAATGTGGATTCTACAAGAACAGCCCCTTCAAAAGTTAGTTTTCTTTATTATGCTATTGCTGCATCTGGGATATTAAAGTTATTGACCGTTTTATGCAGAGGTAGCGATGGTTTTATTGATTTATTTGTGAGGAAATATTCTTACTGACGTTAAATGTCGACAGATAACGTATGTATATGCACTAATGTAGCTATTTTTTAAGAGCGATCCGGCGTTATTTTTTAACATTATCGGCATATAATTATAACATAAGAGTCCGAGCGTACTAATACCGGTTATCACTGCCTCTTATTACTTTTCGTTAAATATTATAATACTTCAAAACTGATTCGAAAATATACCAGGAATATAAATCAATTATAGTAGGTACAGAATTACAGTCTGTTTTTGTATTTATTAGACTACATGATACAAACATCTACTTTGTGAAAAATATAAGTGAATATTCTCCCCGCAAATTGCTAATGCGCTGGAACCTTGTCAAATTAACATTCACGTGACGTCATCCTCAACTCGATATGTACGCGTACTCGCCGGCCAGTGATGCTAACACTACTGAGTGTTCGGCTACGGCTACGTCACCAAAATGGCGGCCAGGCGCATTAGCAATTTGCTGGGATACTACCTAGCGCCGTGTTTATGAATGGGAGTCCTAGGCAGTCACAGAAATCTGACAGGGCATCACACGCGCTTAATTTTTAATATAATATTAACCCATAGATGTCCCACTGCTGGGCACGGGCTTCCTATTGTAGGGGTAACGGACAGTATACCCGCCACGCTTGTCCAAGGCGGCTTGGCAGGTTTGAAGCATCACGATGTTTTCCTTCACCGTTATCACGGTGTAATTATATCTTAGGTCAAAAAATTATCTGGGTGGTGTATGCGTTCCGGCCAGGATTCGAATCCGCGCCCTCAGTTTGGGTCGCGTACTCTAGTGATTACACTACTACGACTCTACCAGACACCTGAAATTTTAGTTTTTTTTTATTGTTTTATTAATTTTATAACACCACAAGCCCTAAAAATAGAAGACAGCTTGACATGTCTTTCCTTTACGATATCGTAAATTCTCGTTTAGACTGTCTAGATCTAGATGTACGAACAAGTGGCTTCTTTCCTTCTTGCTATCTCCAATATTGCATCAATCCCAGTTCTACCATTGGGAAAAAACAAACAAAATTTTGTGATTGTATTCTTTATTAAAAAAAATAAACACTTAAATATCTCAAAATAAGTATTTCCATCTCAGATTCTAATCGTTTCTACATAGATCGGAATTTGCAAATAATGTCACAAGTATAAATAATTTAATGAAATGTTAAAATAAATATATTTTAACATTTCATTAAATTGCTTCGAATTGGACAAAATAATAAGCATTGTTCACAGTTTATGCCAAACTAAATTAAAACATTTCAAGTGTATATGAGGGGTTTAAAACAAAAAGCGCGTCTTTATTTATGTAAAGTTTTTTAACACGTATAACAACTTTGAATTGATCTGAATTTTAAACAGACGTTTTTAGACCCTTCATATAACGTAAAAAGTTATTACTCAAAAATGATAAGTAGTTGGAAAGTAAATTTATCAGAATCCATTTTCAGAAATACCTGCGCGAATCAAATAAATTCAAGATCACTGAAACTGGACTATTTTATTGCATTCGAAGTATATTATTGATTAAAGACGATATTTAAAACGGTAATCGTTTTAAAATGTAGTATTGCTTATCCTTTCAACAGGTACACGATTGCTCAACTTATTACACCTGTTTACTTTACTACCTCCTCCCAATTAGTGATATGTTCATTAAAAAAATACAATCAATATCATCATGACTCACAAAATAGTTAAGTTATAATCTGTACCGGTGATGTGGTGATTATTTGGCTTACAAATTCTGATCTACGTGATGCATAATTGATAGCGGACAAAGTTCAAACGCAAGAGTATCAATCACTCCGATGAGCATTTCACCAGCAATACCTGAATGAACTTTTAATAATCATCTTGTGCGTATAGAGTCCATAGGGACACTACAAACAGGCGGCACATTCTCGATTGTACAGCCTATACCAATATCCGAATCTATCATGTATAAGTACGAGCAAAACGGAAATGTCTCTTTGAAGTTCGTACGGGTCACAGGGCACAAGTTCGCGCAGCACTACGGTTGCCGCTCTCACTCTGCCGTTAACTGGATTCGCTGTGCATCTCTTTCGCACCGTAAACTGTTAGATGTAATGAACGTGACATGAGAGCAAAGCTTGGAAAACGGAAGCTTTTCTTTTCGGTTTTTTTCATACTTTAACCTCAATCTTGGTAACAAGTCCATTAAATAAGTTATGCTGTACAAACCGGTTTTGTACAATTTCACACCTTTAAAGCGCAGCTACGCTATACAGCAAGTTGCACACAAACATATAAATCATTAACATTAACTCTCGAAGATTAAACCGGTTAATTCAGACACTCTTTTTTGGGGTTTACACTCCAAACGATATAGTTAACTCAAACTGATTATAACCGGTTCCAAACCTTGCTTGACAGGACCTGCGCACTCACAAAGCCAACTTCTTTCGAGGTACATTTAAATTTTGCGCGTACCGACAATTACCGACGTAAGGTCACAAAAAGCATGACACCCCCAATAAGAACAATAAATAAAATGAATCGCGCACGAGTAACGTTCTTCGACTTATAACTATTATATAGAGACGGCAGACGTACGGCTTTTCCACCGTCGACGCCTTGGCTGCGGCCCCCAACCAATTTGGGGCCAATATTGATCGTTTGTTGTTAGTTTGGAATGTTTGTGGCTTTTGTTCAGGCGGCTATTAACGGCATAGTTGCAGACGGAAAAACACGGGTTCAACTGTTTTTTTATAATATAATATACAAAAAAAAAAACATTTTCGATAAGTGAATAAAATAATATAAACACTCGCTTGCTTACTATTCTGCCAAAGTTAGACGACGCATGTGAAATAAAATCCAAAAAACTTACGGACGTCATATCTGTAACAGTTCAGTTCTTCCATTTCATCGTCGGAACATGACGAATCGATAAAGCACTAAACTATAAATGGACACTTAAAGCTTAATTACGGTGATGCTGCGTTTTTAATCGTTTCAAAAACCAGTACAATATAAAAAATATCGATTTCACTCGTATTGCGCAAACACTGGCGGCTAATACGCGTTCGTTCGGCTTTCGTTTACTTTAAATAATGAGATCGCGTTTCTCGGTTATTGTACATCGATGTCATCCGAGTTACTTATCTCTCTTTCTTGACTGCTCTCTAACCAGCTACGACTAAGACGGTTGTAACTTTCAAGAACGCCAAATTAGTATGGAAAACGGACCTATAAAAATATTTCTTATTAAAGAACATGGTGTTTATCTAAAGTCACCGCTAATAAAATTTAAGATAGTACCTATATTGTAAGAAATATTTAAGCTACACTCAAATGACACGGGGACGTGTGAGACATTGCGATGTTTTCTTTTAAGGCGTTAAACTATTTCCTAATAAGATCCTCATAGAAGATTTGTACATTATATATCCTGAAACACGGTAATATTGAAATATAAATATAATGTTTTATAGTGTCTAAGTTAAATTATCTTCATGGTTAAAGACGTAGAGAGAATCACTATTTGTCTCGACAAAAAGATTATTTACTTAGGATTTACCTAAATGAAATTTGCCGTCTCGCTCACGCATGACCACATTAAAGACATGAATACATAGAATTTGCATACGACAAATGCGTATCGCCAAAAACAAAAAAAATCAAACGTTTCACAATAAAATAATTCAGACAAGATTTTTTATACATACGAAATATTTTTTTACAGGAATCATTTTTTATATACACAAATGTTATACGAAATCATAAAGAATTTTTTGTGAAACATTCGTAGTGTATGTTTGATACAGATTTCTCGTAAGTGAATTCGGAGAATTTATAAATATATTTTTTTTTATTTGGTAATGCGTGAGTGAGATAGCGAACTCCATTTAGAGCTACGTTCCATTAGGAACTCAACACGATCGCGATTTTTTCCGCAAGTGGAATGGTTATTCGACCCACCTCTTGACATGAGTCGTTGTGTGACCGAATATGATGACGTCATTAGTGACGTTTTAGCCACGACCACTACGACCGCGGTCGTCTTGTGGAACGGCTGACGGAGCATTTTAGGCGTTGTGAGCTACTAATGGAACGCGCTGTGGGTAGGCTCTAAGATTCCCATTGTGAGTTAACGTATTCCGTGACCAAATACAATATTTTAAGATATACTTAAACCCTATTGTTGTATATTGAATAATAAATAAATAAAAACATATAAATAATACAGAAATGTTATTCGTGATATCACTCTAAGTTCACCCGTCACATACACATATATATGTATGAGTGGTTTGTGTAATATTGCTTACATATCAAATTTCCAGGTCACGACTCGCTGTAATAGATTTAAAAATTTATTGCTCTAATTTATCTTACAATATTTGTAAATATCAATGTCATTAATCAATTTAAATAGTGACATAGCGGAAGATTCTTTTTATATTTCAACGTGACCACACAATAAATAACAATTAATTTTATTGCCAAATCTTAAAAGGCTTTTCAACAAGCGTTTATACGTAAACACATTTCACAAAAAGAGGTATTATGGTGTCACTATATAGCAAGCCGTATTTGGGCGTCAGCCAAATATCATATTCACAAAGAAAACTACAAGGCTTTTTTTTACTGCCATGAAAACGGATTTTCCACAGATATATCGACATTTTTCTTAAAATATTAGTAATTAGCCATATTTTTCACTTGCCCTTGACACACAGTAACTATTAGCTATGCACAGATTAACAATTTTACTTTGGAGTTTTTACAGGTGCAAAAATATAAGGCGAATTTAGAAAGTATTTGTAGGTCAGGTGTACACAGACAGCGTAAACGGTATTAGTGTAACACACTCATAATTTTCACGCGTTTGTAACTTTCCTCTTTTTTACCATCTATAATTTAGCTCTGTTTCATACCAAATCTACCCGGTATAAAACATTGGTAAAACATGGAACATTATAACCACAGACCAATAACCACTTGCATCTTGTCCACTCTACTAGTTACTCAATCGACTTAACTCAATGAGTTGAGTAAGACGTTTTGTAAAATACTACTCCTATGCAAATTATTCATGGAATAACTTAAAGGAGTCTATTGGAAAAATATAGACATAAAGACAATACTTGTATAAAAATTAGAAGAATAGTTAGAACTAGTAGAAAAGTAAGCAAATTGAATCTAAATGGGCAGAGTAAATTACAAAACAGGATGGAAAGAGATCAGTCATCATTTTTACTGCTAATCATTAGTATTTAAAACAATAAATTGTATTGTTAGAGTATTAAAATTTGGACAAAATTTAGAGTATTAAACTTTATGTGTTATTGTTTTATTCTTCAACGGTAATTATAATATTAACTCAATACACATTAACGTGAGAACATTTACTGCACTAAGAATAGTAGAGTAAGCTAATTCATTGTACTGTTTACTCCAGAGTGTACTCTAACCGTGTGCACCCGGCTTTAACTATTGAGGCTTGATAACAATAACTGTGTCAGGGAATTATGGCTCATTATTGCTTATGAATATATAGTTAAATTGGAAAATCCTTTTTCATTCAACCTGTACTATATCAAGCAATATATAGTATGCTTAATTAGTGAATAGAGAATAATTCATTCGTTGACTGCCCAATTAATGAAGATAAATGTAGTAAAATTAAATAATAGTGTTCAAAATATTTTATATAACGAAAATGATCTCGATAAATCTATTTTGAAAAATACTGCATCAAGAAGTATATTTTTATCTTACATTATAAAGTACTTGTAAATCCAAGTCAGTCCGTCTTGCAGCGATTTTGGTAAGCGCGGGTATCGAATAAAAATATTCGATTAAGTGTCTCAACGTATTCGATAAGTAATCGATAATACGATCTAACGATCCAATCGATTATTTATCGGAAATATAAACTCGTAAAGGATGCCCCAAATGTTGGTATGATCATCGGGTTTCCAACTTCATGTCTAAAGAGTTGCCCTTAATTTATGAATTTACTCTCAAGTGACTGCATAGAATTCTAAACTGGTCTACAGCGAATTTCAATGTATGTATTACCTGTCGACCGATAGTAAAACTAAAAGAATGTTTGTGTTAAAAAAAATGTTAAATAGGTATAACATTTGAGGCATACAAGAATAACATTTGGAGCTTAAAAATAGCATTTCTTCCTAAAACAACATTCTCAATAGTAAAATTTTTGACCGCGCTTACCTAATAATAAAACAGTTATATCACTAAAATTATTGCAATGTTTAGACGTAGTTGCCGTTAATGGTTTCTCTTTATTGCTGTTATTTATTTTAACTAAGGCCTATTCCTTGTGCATTGCATTACTTCTTCGAATGCCTGATCGAGGCAATGCTTGAGCTCTGCATATGATACCACCAACACGCTTTGTTCATCACGGGACATCAGCTCCACCTGAAGATACGTATATTGAAGATTATAAAGTTATATTTTGAAAATTGTATTCGAAACGGTGGAGCCATGCTGGGACGACTATTTTGGCCGGCTCGATCGGTGTGATACCACGCTCTTATAGAATAGCCTGAAACGGAGGCCTTGAACTACTTGTGCTTGAGCGAGTTCCCCCCCCCGAATTCAATCCCATATCCCATCTCTTCTATCCCAGTTCTCCAGTCAGGTCTTTCTATCTCATCTCTCATCCTATTCCGAAGGCTAGGTCAACGCGTCGACGGCCTCGTCATTGGTGTTGCAAACGTTTACAGGCGACGGTAACCACTCGCCATGAGTGAGGTCGTTTACCTGCGGCCCTAAATCAGCCATTACTGTTCAAACTCTTTGCTATATTTGTGGTCATTTGAATTTATATAGAAAAAGAATGTGAAATGTAATTGGTGGATATAATAATTTTATTTGGAGTTTTCTTTATAGTATATCGAAATTCGATATAGCCATCGCTGGACACTGTTACTTTCATTCGTAAGTTCGCCTAATTCTGGTAAACCTCTCCAGCTTTATATATATTTTTAATCATGTTTAAAATTTTCTTTTTAATATCCATTTCTGCTGATGGTATATCAAGAGCATATTGTGGATTTAGTAGGATACGATTTTTTGACACTATCCCAATGGGATCGCACTCTCACTCTCATCTTCGCAACACCAGAATTGGGCCCCTGTTTCGCCAGATTAGTAATAAAAGAGAGTTAAAACAGTATGATGGCAAGAAAAATAAATGTGGTAATTGTGTTCATGCACAATAAAAATAAAAATAAACGAATAACAATAAAATAGGCATATTATGCTACTGGAAATTGGTACACATTATTGCGCAAAACACAATAACCAGACGGGTTGTCTGGAAGAGATCGCTTCTTAGCGATAAGAAATTCAGAATATTTTTAGGCTGTAAATTTTCTGTTTTCTGTAATGGTTTCTCTCTATCTCTCTCTCTCTCTCTCTCAATATTTTGCTATCCATTCACTTACGTTATTACTGGTCAAAACTTGACGTATACTACGAATAATAAGGCTTTAATATTTGACTGGATCTGGGTAAAAACTCATGGACCTGAATTCTCAAGTGACATATAATCTCTAGGTTAACTGTTAAAGTTTATTAACCTCCACGTTAATTGAACAGCGTATTTAATTTTAACAATAATAATAAATAAATAAAAAATCAAAGCATAAAAGAAATAGTTCCTTCTGTGAATAACGCTTCTTTTACATTTATACATATCAAGGGCTTCATAACAAATAAGCGTACTGACAAAAGTGCAGTTTTACAAAGGACAAAATTGTGAATAAAACAAAACTAATTGATCGTATAGGGCTGAAATTTGGATACCCTTCTTTTTAGGTACAGTTACATACTGGTAAGACTTACTTAATTGTAACATACATAATTTTTAGTAAAGAACAAAAAAATGGCATTTTAAGACAAGTCCTCGATATATTACATATATTACACATATTTGTCAATAAACTTACTCTTGTATTCGTTCCACCGTCGAGTTGGTTAAGGCAGTAAGTTAGGTGCGCCTGATCGAGCCATGGTGTGCCGTCTTCAGTAACCGAATGAAATAAATAGTCACGGAATAGCTTCAGCATATAACGATCCCCTGTTTCAGACCACGCAGTGTCCAGATTTAATCTGTGGAATTTATTTAAGTAGCTTTGCAGTTAAAAAAAATATTCGGGGTTGATTAATTTACTTTATATATTTGTAAAATTACCGCTAACAATGAACATCGTAGGAGTTTGTGTAAAGAATCACTGCTATGAACAGAAATTACATTATGAGGAGGAAAGATTTGTATGTTTGTAAAGAATAAACTGAAAAACTACAGGACCGATTTCAAAAATTCTTCCACAATTGGAATACTACATTATCCCAGATTAACATATGCTATATTTATAACTAGAATAAATTAAGGATCCCTCAATAATGTAACACAAAGTGTAAAAAAATATGTTTCTGTTGGTCCGGGTAGGTCCGGTAGGTGGCACTGGAATATGCTTCTAATTTTTTTATTTTTTAGGACACGACAACGTCTGCCGGATTACTTATAAAAATATAAAGTTTATCTATTCGACTTTGTATATTGGAAAAATCGCACAGCTTTCTAATACCATAAATTTCCATCTAAACATCGTTCTGTTTCTTACATTATTCATATTAGAAACTTTGAAGAGCTGACCTATAAAAAGCATGTTTTATACATTCCGAATTTGTTAATAGTGCGAAACGCATAGGCATGGGCTAGAAAAACAGACGCACTCGTGTCCATCAGTGGAAGTCTGATGGCATAAATGTTTATTATGATTGGGTTAGAAATATATGCGAGCCCCCCGTCGAATTAATTCAAGATCCAGGGCTGGCTAGTGCACACGTACCAAACTCAAAAGGCGCGAATTAGCGACATTGTTCTAAAATCGATATACTTACTCAGGCCGCTCGTTGACTACACCTAATTTAGTGAGCATTCGTAATAATCTTCCGTTATCTATTTCACGCGCCAGTTGATCTTCAAACACGTCTGCACGTCTCTCTAATGCCTCCACCTGTTTCATTATACAACAGTTTGTATAACAATCTATGTTCATAAACTAGGATATGCCGCGACGTCACCCAAGCTGGACTTGAAATTCCCGCGGGGAATTCTGGGATAAAACATTCACGCATTTTATTTAATAAAATTTGTTACCCATCAGTAAAAAAATAACATCGCAATTCGATTCTTTTTAATCATTCCCAGAAAAATTCCCGCGGGATTCTCAGGATAAAAAGAAGCGCAGATTTTAGATCTAATAATTTGCAGTCGATCAGCGAAAACGACATCGAAATGGGCCGAGTAGTTTTTACGTGAATCCCGAATAAACCGATAAACAAACAAGAAATGTAAAATAGGCATCGTATTCGCCGTCGTTTATTTAGTCTATTCCAGTTTTTTTAATATCTTCAATATACAGACACACATAGGCAAGTTTAGCATTTTATAATATTGTGAATTAATTTGAAAACGAGTTATAATTCATAGAGCAAACAAAGATATAACCACTATATTGGGCGTTTATTTTTATTCCAATTTAATAATTTTGGAGATGAACCGATGATTGTCATAAAATTTGATTATTTTTAATTATAAATGGCTTCAGCCTTCTAGAAAGATGTCTTCGAAAAGCGGGATACACAAGAAATGTGAACGCCTAAGCCCAGTAATAAAAAAAATTACAAGACATTTTCGTGATAAAGATGAACAATGTGAAAGATCCTGACGTATTTTAAACCAAAGTTTATGTGGAAGAAGAAGGCAGGGGCACCACTGTTTCAACCGGTACATCAATGTTCTAAGGATTTCGGGTACAACAAATAACCAAAATTAACCCGGACGAGATTAATAGATTAACGAGTAATGTATTTATTTGGTCCTTCGAGCCGGATGAACTATGCTCCTACAGTTCATTACAATAAGCAACTTGTATTCCAAAGGTCCAAGCTCCGGTCTTTTGCTTTAAAATATTCACCTGAGTGTAAAACCTTGCGCCAATCATCGGCATGAGATCAGTCACGGAGCGGCGTGCGGTCGTTGCTGATAACAAATACCTAATAAAACGGTTAAAATATGAAATTAAAACTACGTATTGACAGTTTTACACACATTTTTTAATATGTTTAACATATATATATATAAGCCACCACTTGATAGAGTGAGTAAAACAACGAATGTTAAAACTACATTCACTTCTTGTTGTAAACAACAGCTCTAAAAGAAGGCGTTTGTAGAAATATATTTATTTTATAATAGTATAATTTTCTTCTTATATTTTGAAACTTCCAGATAGTTATATGAAATATACATATTCAGTGATCTAGTTTTTTTTGCGTGTTTATCTTTTCAAACTTTGGATAAAGTGAAAATAATATTTTAGTTAAACTTCAACTATCCACAATAGTAGACAAATGCGAAAGTGACCCTTTTTAAATGACGGCAAGTTTTTATATTCCGTCTTCAAGGCCTTGCGAATAAGTGAACAGAATACCGAACCCGAAATATAAGTGAAATAAGTCGTAGTAAAAATATTTTAAAACCACATACAGTATGACGTTCTTTAGATCAGCCGAATAAGTCCTGGCGACCAGCTCCATTGATGCTGCGAGATTATCGCAATGAATCGTACGACAGGCAAGTGCCAGAGCAAGTCTGCCGAGCGCTGTCAAGTCGTCTTGTTGCGCCTACAAAAGTGCACAAATTCTATAAACACGGCTTATCCTGTATAATTAAAAAAAGTAGATGTAAGTATTAAAAATAGAAATTATTCCATACTAATATCGCACAGTATCGATATTAGAATTTAAATCTAGTTTCAAAATCGAGAACGGGATACTTTTTATCCAAGTAAACGGGATAAGTTTTGGGATAAAAAGTAAACTTTTTAAGGAGTGAATAGCGCCTAGATACAAATGTAATGCGATGAAACCTGCTGCTTTCTTGCTCTCAAATTAAACTAGGGTATAATCAAAATAATTATCATACTAATGGATATACAGCGTAAACTCAATTTCTTTTTTGTGGCGGGGGGGGGGATTCATTTTGCACACTACCGGGTTCTTTCATAGGGATTGGACCAAAGCGAAGAGAGGTGACACCACGAGTCAAATCGCCGGCTATGTGGAGATTCGACTACTCAATACTCCACTAAAACCATCCTCCTCCCATGTGCCCTGCGCTTATGGCAGGAAGAGCGTGACACTTAGAACGTAGTTACGCCCACACAACCAAAAGCCAGATGATTTTAACGCTTAAGGGAGTTTGTCGTTAAATAGAGTGATGTTTTATTTGGACAAAAAAAATTACATAATTTAGTACCAATTATGAATGTTATACATAAGTTTCACATAATTCAACATCATTTGGTAATGTAAATTTAATGGTAACCACTTAACTTCAGGTAACCGTTTGTCATTTTTCCTATAAACAAAAATATTTGGATATCTGTATTTTTTATTTATTTGATGGCTTCTGTCATTATTGTGATGTAACTGTTGCCTAGTTCATTGTAGTGCAACAAGTTTACTAGCATTACTAGTATCTGAAATAATCAACTATGCCATACAGAAAGACCAACAGACATCAATGTAAGACCATGCTCTTTACCTTTAAGTGTTGTCACACTAAAAAAGACACTCCTTACCTGTGCCACATCGTTAGTATTCTGCAATAAGGCATCAGCTCCACCACACCACGCAATACGCACACGACATCCATTTACAATTACCTTCGTTGGATCCAAAGTCCTAAAAAATGTGTATGTTGATTAAATATCAGATTGAGAATCAAGGAATGTAATTATGTTGATACAACAAGTTATTTGAAAATTTCAATAGATACACACGTCCATCCACTGATAGCTTTTTTATTGCCTTAAGGCAAACAGACAGACAGTTCACCTGATGGAAAGGGTTCTCTATTGTTTGCCCGGAAAATATAAGCAATAATACTCATGTACCATAATGTTACTTTCCATAATGACACGAGTGCCATACGTATTGTTATCCAATTAATTGCACTAATATTATTTAACAGAATATTTCAACGCCACACTAAATTAATTTCACTGTAGAAAATTAACCTAACGCCTTTGTCCTAAAAAGCGATTGGCTTTCTAGCATTTGGCCGGCCGCTACCGCGGCACGCTCGCTCGGCTCGTACGTTGTTTTTCATGTTCTAACCTAACCTAACCAAATCTAAACCTATTGATCATTTAGTTTAAACTGATTTTATGATTTTTTTCTAGAAACAATTTCGATGGCAAATAATGTTATGGCATATGATAATTAGGCCATATAATAATTATAACAAATTATGTTATTGAAATTGAATTTATGGGAAACAAGTTTCTAGCACGTGACTAATATAGTAAACAACGAGTATGACATTTAAAATTAGGAGAAACAATTATATGTCTGTTGATCAGTACACCAGATGGAATTACGGTAAATGAAATTCTTGGAAATTTTATAACGCCCTTCTTAAACAACCCCAGGTCGTAGTGCAAAGGGAAAACCGCGGCGGGAAGTTTCCTCCAGAGCACTGCTCTACGAGGAATAAATGTTCTAGAGAAACGTTGCGTAGTTGAGCGTGGGGGCGAGCTCAAGCAAATTTTCAGTGAATTATTGCCAATTTACTGAATCAGCAATGCTACTCGTATTATTATAGTTGGTTATGGTTTATTCATTTTTATCTTTCAGCTCTATATCTACATAATTCATACTTAATATCTCTATTAATATTATAAATACGACTGTTGACATCTTTCTGTGATGCTTTCACGGAAAAACCACCGTATCGATTTTGCAGGAATCTGCTAAATATGAGGTCTCAATACCAAGAATAACCTTTGTCCAATAGGATACTTTTTTTCCTACCTATCTTTTTAACCAAATTTTCCGAAGGAGAATGGTACCTCATTGAAAATTAAATACAATGTAACCTGTGTGAATGCTCGTCCACAAAATAGGAAAACCCTCGTAGGTATCTCTATAACATGAAATTAATCGTGTACTTATCTATATTAATATATAAAGCTGAAGAGTTCGTTTCTTTGTTTGCTTGAACGCGCTAATCTCAGGAACTGATTTGAAAAATTCTTTAAGTGTTAGATAGCCCATTTATAGAGAAATGCTATATATAGGCTATATATCATCACGCTAAGACCAATAGGAGCGGAGCACCGATGAAGATTGCTTCAAAATGCGTTTAGCGTTAGCCCAAAGTAACTATTCCACGCGGACGAAGTCGCGAGCACAAGCTAGTAGAACAATAAAATGGATTTCATAATTGTAAAAATTACGAATATATTGACTTACAAATTCTACGCCATCAAATCCAATCCATTAAATTAACTTAACGTTGTCGCGCGTAAAATGCATAGATCTGCCTAGCTATGGATGACCCTAATTGCGACGTTTGCGTTGTTCAAGCGATTTGGGAACGTCGCAACGATATTGTATTTTTCTTTTGAAATTTAAATTTTAGGTCAAGGAATCACAAATGCAAAACATTGCCATACATCCGCTCTTCGACATACTTGATATAATGGATTGTCGGATGCGACTCGATTGGTACTTTGAATTATTACTTTATTTTTGTGGTTTTTCGACTAATTGAAACACCGTATGTACTTCAGAACTATAACTCATTTTGTACCATCTAAGACAATAAATCAACAATTATATATACAATCTGAGTTTTTGCTGTAACGATTTTTTCAGTTGACATATTTGTTTAAGGGCACCCAGTGCATATGATACGCGCAGAAGGTTTGCCGATGACTACTTACTATTATCGTATATACTTATGTGAAGTATATAAAATATAAAATTTATTGCAACAATTATCTATGTACCTTTTTTGTCAACCCTATTGACCATCGGTGTGTGACATCATGAGGCTATCGGCAAACCTTCTGCGCCCGGGTAGTATATTGCGGATATGTTAGGCTAGCGGTTTTACGATATGCCGTATAAATATTTTGGTCAAATAAATGAGAAGAAATATAACCTGCATGCCAGTCCAGCGGTATGTATGGCGCGTAGTGCGGCAGTCAACTGCACCAATATACTCCATAAAACAGCTTCCGGCAGAAGGGCACCACTGGCCACTGCGCGCAACATCGCATTTTTCTATGGGGTTAAAATATGCAATAATTGATTGCAGGGAGCGCTGTTAACTCATGAAACTGGAGAGATAATCCCTGATCAATGTTTAGACAGTAATATTCCTGTCAAGTAATAAGTTGGTAAGAGAATTGCTTAAAGGTGCTCTTATATACGGGCAACTAAAATTGCTCAATCCAAGTCAATTCTTGTCAACTATGACGTCACGATCACATCAAACAATTTAGGGCGATGGCAATATGTAACAAGCTATGGCTGAGATACGACCACACAATACCTTGCAATATAAAGCAAATCAAAAAACTAGGCACCCTTTCTACCCCGGCCTATTCCTCTCGTGCAAAAGAGACGTAGTTATACGTAAGAACGAGACAGAAACAAAATTGCCTAAAATGTTTTTAAGGCGACCTTAAAAAATGTGGAATATATGGAGCAATTTACATTAATTGCTTCGATACTTTTACCATGCAATAATTGCTTTAAAAAATGCCCGTGTAAGAGCACCTCACTCAACACTTTCGTAAGTGAATTCGCTAATTAAGTGATTCAAGTTTATCAATTTACAAAACTGTTGCAGCCTCCTATATTTGGTATAAGAATAGCAAGCTGTGACTTCATAATTCCTATTAATTAACATTAAAACAGTATTATGGTATATAATTTTTTATAGCCTTTCCAAGCATTTATTTTACATTTGAAAGGTCGATGACGGACTAATTAGTTATGGCCTAATGCGCTACGGAGAATCGATTTATAAAAATCGACTCTATTTATAAATAAGTTTTAATCAATTCAACTTATCTACATATTTTTGCTTAAAAATACTATCATGTAATATCATATTTTAAACATATTAAATATGCCATTTTATAAGCACTTATAATAATTGCGGTATTATTTCTCTTTACAGTAGCACATCTTTTATTTTCCAATCAGCTTCCATGTAGTTAGTTAGGTATACTTTGATGGTTTAATAATCTCTGTGTTACAAATGACTCACAAAACATCACTATTACGTCACCCACAACCATAAAGTACGACAATTATGTCATTTGCTTTATGTGGAATTTACTGTCATAATATATGTAACTTGACAGACGTGCAAACGTCAAAAGTAAAATAAACGCTTGGAAACAGTATAATAATTCAAATAAATATTTTTACATGTGTTTTACTCAATTTCTATAGACAATTTGCACCTGATCATATCCATAATGCACGGATATGATCAAACAAAAATACAGCTTTCAAACACACTATCACCAAAAAGACAGACAGATGGATGCTACTTACCTGATGTGTATACGGTCGTGGTGCGTCTGGGTCCGAAGAGAATGGGTCGTGATATGCACCGTTAACATCACAGACTGGTCCACCGCCGTTAGACAAGTATTTCGACATCATGCTCACACATGCCGGATGGTATTGGTATACCAATATCAGAGCTGGGGTAAAATTATTTATACTATATATTCAAAACTCGGTGAATGCTAGGTAGTTGGCGCACTCTTTCCGGGTTGGAGGTAAATGGCGAGCGAGGCCACAGCCCGGACGAACGACCATAGAGTATTGGACAGGGTTTTTAGTGGGTATCCCTAACTGCGGCGTGGTAATACACGTGAGGTGCTAATTAGCGACGTGCGATTGTTACTTTAAAAAAAATCGAATGAATCGACAATTGTGCAAGCGCGTATTCGATCGTCGATTCATTCTTCATAGCTAAATAACAATCGAATGTAAATAAAAAACGTTATATACGTTTGCGCGCGCGATAGTAAAGTTATAGCGCAGGCGCACCGCAATAGTAGTAAAACATATTTTGCCAATCGTCCTGTGCAATCTTCGATTGGTGTGCGTATGTTTCTCGATTGCAATCGAATAAACTGCACAATCGAATAATTCGATTGTTTTTAGTAACAATCGACCATCGCTAGCGCTAACCCCCGACCAGGCGAATCGAAAACACGGGCCGCGACCTTTCTCTCGCGCGTCCTATGGTACTCCATCGATTTACCCCTGTATAATAAAAGATAGTTAGCGCACAACGGAGGTGTCCTTCGTGGTTGACAAATGTGTTGTTTTTTTGTATATCGCTACGGAATCAAAAAAAGTATCTGACCGAAATGACTCCATATTCAAAAACTTTCAAATGCTGCGGTATTTTAAATCCCGGGAATTTAAGGTTAAACGTAAACGAAGTCGCGGGTATAGCTTATGACTATAATTACTGTGATATATTAAGTTCGGTTTTGGGCATAATGGCTGAAGGAAATTTTAAAAGGCTTGTGCAATTATCTTTCTCTACAGTTGCCTCTATTTTTTTAAAGATTGGTGACAGTTCTATAAGTTTTCTAGAGACTTAGGTGAACCGTTATATAGATAACATTTCAAGAAGAATATAGTTTAGGAGAAGTAAAAACCCTCCCCACATGTGCTTAAATAAAAAAAAACTTGTAGAATTGTACTTACAGTGATCGCCAAACGCCGTGGTAGTAAAATACTCTTGTAATTTCACAATGTTCGGATGATCGACCTGTTTCCACAGATCAAGGTGTTTGTTAGCCATAGATGTGTAACCGTGGAGGCGCCGTAGTGCAAAGTAATCGCTCTTTTGTCTATGCACCGCACGGTACGAAGAGGTTAACATAACCGGATTGGATCCTTCTAGCGGCACCAACTCTGAGTAGAGCTCGACATTGGGAGGCAACTCTAAAATATATAATATTTTTGTAACAATAAGCTATTAAATCGTGGTAGTGTATTGGTTAGCGCACACATCCCCAACTCAAAGGGCGCGGGTTCGAATCCTGGCCGGAACGCATGTACCACTTAGGCAGTTTTATGACCTAACGTGCATATTGTTACAATTACCAAATGCTGACAACGGTGAAGGAAAACTCGTGATGTTACCTGCACATCGAGATAACCGATATATTAAGCTGCCAAGCCACCTTGGACAAGTGTGGCGAGTATACTGTCCGTACCCCTATAAGCGGAGGTCCCAACCTAACAGTGGGACATTTAGGGGGTGTTATTATTACTATTATAATAAGCTATTAAGAGCAAGCGTATATTACAGCTGCATTACAGTTTTTACAACTAACAATTCTTGCCGATGTATCTGTGCAATAGACCAACTTTAGTAGCACGAGTTTACGAAGGGTGTAAGTGGAAAAAATATAAAAATGCGTACACTTCTAACATTAGAACATTTTCGCGTGCAAATATAGTTCAATATAAATTGTTTGCATTTCACAATCCGGTCTGTTGACTTATGCGCAAACGAAAACAACCAATCGGAATTATGAGTCGGGTAAAACTGTACATAAAGAGGATACTAGATTAACGGCCGATTCCTATATCTTACGAATCGTTTATTTGCGTCACTATCAATTAAAATTTGACATAAGCTCCATACAAGTAGTGTCAATTTTTTATCGACGGTAAGGAGAGTGAATGAATAGTTTTATACAGGTACCGTCTATAAATGGAAAGTATCTTAAAAGTAATAAGAAAAGTAAAAAGAATATCGTGACAGTACCGACTGACTAGCAAGTAAGTACGTCGAACTCTGATATGTTACGTAATGCATATTGCACCTACATCAAATTTGTATGCACATAAATGCATACAACCTGAATGCGTTGCAGAAAATTATTCATACATTCTTTGACTTGACAGATTAAAGCACATTCATTTTTCATCCATTCGTTCTCACGATTAATTTAACTGAAGGTGACAACACTTCACATTTAATAGGTTCTCGCAATTATGTCTATAAACAGCAGAATCTATAGACGACTTCTATGTATCTGTTTTAAAGTATGTAGCATTTTGCTGTTTGGTAGAACAAAACAAACTTCATACAAATCCAATTTGGATCAGTGAAGAAATCAACGAATAGATAATTGCGAAAGATAGATACGATTAGCTGAAATCAGCTGTTATAAGTAGGAATTTACATTAAATACGCATGATTTTTTTATTTCTCATATTCTGAAAGTACGCTTGAAGTTGCTTTATCACAGGGATGGAAAACAGTATTTTTCCTCCCTGGGAAAAGATTTTACCTGCTGTCAAAAAATTAAAAACACCATGTGTGTCATAGTTTAAATACATGCGACTCATGCCCTAAATTTTTTTACAGCCACTGTTAAATCGCGGCATAAATTGTTATAGAAAATTATCAACCATTTTGTAACATTATTTTATATTTATTATTAATACTGCCTGGTACAATGCTACAGAAAAATACATGGATTTAACGACTGATTTCATTCAAGAAATAGTTGTTTGTTTAACTAGTGAGTTTGTTGTTTGTTTTTCTCACTTGAAAGGCCTATTTAGGCACCTGAACTATTACAGCCCTCGCTAAGCTCGTGCGCCAAACCGTCACATGCTTAAATAGGCCCTTTCGCCTCTCATGTAACAATTTACTATTATGTCATTAGCTTCATTGCCTTTCCCCAGGTGGTGAAGCAGAATTTGTTTGAAATACTAGATAAACAAAAATTTGCTAACATAACCGTTTAACTCCCGAAGGGACAACATAAAGACATTCAAGCATACTTATTACCCTAGTCTGAGTATCTGTGATCGGCCTTAGTGTTGGTTTTTAAAAATTACACTGAACTACAAAACAAAATGGTCTCTACTGTTAACCAGACCCATTGTTGTGTTTCGATGCGCTGAATTCGATTCCGAGGTCAGCTTGGTTCATCCTCAACATTTTGAGGGTGTATAAGTAAAGCCTGTGTAAGAATAAGCCTGTACGGCGTTTTGTTGTTCGTGCCTACCGCGCAAGGGACCTGGCGTGAAGTTATGTATGTATAAATAAAGCTGACCCAAGGTTCGGTCTTTTGGTCCATACACCCTCAAAATTTTGAAGGTGTATGTATGAAACTGATTCGGTATCAGCGCATCGAAATACATAAGATAATGTGTTTGGTTTAAAAAAAAGATCACATTTTTTGTGGGCCGGTGTATTGATACACAACATCATTGTTCACAGCAAAAAAAATTGCTCACCTTGGAAATATACAATAACTGTCGATTTGTCAAATAAAAGCTATAAATTCAAACTAAATCTACAACGCAGTTGTCTAAGATATTTAAATAAAACATGAATCCAAAATTTTGTTCAGCCGAATATCTAAGATGGAATGTATGAATATAAAATAACATTATGCGGAAACGAATGTGTTTATGATAATATACCTGGATATTGGTGTGCTGCGTTTGGATCGATCGCCGAAGCTTCGTTTCTTTGAAATATCTCTGTCCTTATGATATCTGGCCTGTAGTATGCGGTTGCGAGACCTTGAAAAACACAAACAATGACGCTTTTATTCAACGGTAAAAAAAATTAAACGTGCCTGTATAAATGAATAAAATAATGATTTTTCAAATGTACTAAGCGTCAGGGTTGAAAAAATTAAATGTCGACATAAAACAATTGTGAGCTGATATTTTTACAAAAACAAAAGTTGTCTCAAGTACAATACAGCCGATCTAAATATACAACTGTAATTTTTCATTATTATCCTATATTCATGAATACTTCTATCTAATGTGAAACATGTTGAATATTAAATTAAGAATATATTTATAAGGATTAAATATCAACAATTGTTACAATACTTTTTTGTAGCATATTTATTAGTTAAGCTGACACATACAAGTAAACAAAAATATATCTGAATATATTATTAAGATTAGGTAGTGGCGAGGTAAGTATAAACTAAGGCGAATTAACTGGTTTCATACATCATTGACACATTGTATACGTCGTTACGATCTTTTGCTTCACCGCTAGCACGCGATAATTATATTAATACACAATAGGCAATATTCGCTGTTTGATATTATTTGTTTCGCAGCTTGCATTTATCGCACATTATATGAGATATTTTGCACGTGTTAACAAAAAAAACTTGTTATAAATATTGTAACACTAGGGAATTTACAGGGCTTATATAATACAGAAATAAATAGTAAGTGTTCGTAGAATATGTATTATGTTATTCTATAAAGTATAATTTAGTAGACAGTCAGATTATAATAGCTACCGAGATTAATAATTATCAGGAAGAACTAACAAACCAATATCCTACACTGAAATAAAAGGGCTGGGTTTTCAATCGACAGCGCGGTTAGTAATGCCCGTGAGGCCATTACAAGAGCGTTAAGGCAAGTGTAATTATGATCAGCGTTTTATAATATACATAATATTATTATAGTTGTTTTTCTAATATAATCACAGTATATATAATATATTTGTATGTATGTATTTGTATATATGTATTAGGGTGGGCCAAAAAACTTTTTTTTAGCTACAACGAAATTATCGTCCAAGATGACGAAAAAAAATTCTGATAAAGTTTGAGCTCTTAATATTAATTTTCAGAGGTGTCACATCGTGATTTTCGATTTCCCATATAAATTACACGGGATTTTTTTTATTTTTTTTTCGAATTTTGATGTATCTCAATGAGTTATTCTGTGGTGAAAGTAAATACATAATTTTGTAGGAAATTGAACAGCCTACAAAAAAGGTCTGATATAATTTTTCGCTAAGTCAACTCAGTTAAAAGTTATTCGCAGTTAAAGTTCAACAAAAAATAATACATGATGACTTTCACAATCTTTTATAGTTTTTTTTACAAAAAAATGCCCTAAAGACATAAAACAACATATGGTTCGTGATTTTTATCATTTTTACTTCCCAAATTGGTTACTCGCAAAAAACGATCCACAATTCATTATTGCTTAAAATTAAGGCACGCGCGTAGCGATATTCAAATTCCCAGTGTCTTATTTAAAGTTGATTATTAGGTATCAAAAAAAAAATATAACTTGTTTTTTTTCATTATCTTAGAATCAAATCATATTTTTTTTGTTACAATTAGGATATTTTTGACGGTGATTTTTAACCACTTGCAATAAGTATTACTTATTGCAAGTGGTTAATTTAATTAATTTTAAGTAATAATGAATTGCGGATCGTTTTTTGCGAGTAACAAATTTGGGAAGTAAAAATAATAAAAATCACGAACCATATGTTGTTTTATGTCTTTAAGGCATTTTTTTGTAAAAAAAAAAACTATAAAAGATTGTGAAAGTCATCATGTATTATTTTTGGTTGAACTTTAACTGCGAATAACTTTTAACTGAGTCGACTTAGCGAAAAATTATATCAGACCTTTTTTGTAGGTTGTTCAATTTCCTACAAAATTATGTATTTACTTTCACCACAGAATAGCTCGTTGAGATACATCAAAATTCGAAAAAAATAAAAATCTCGTGTAATTTATATGGGAAATCGAAAATCACGATGTGAAACCTCTGAAAATTAATATTAAGAGCTCAAACTTTATCAGTTTTTTTTTCGTCATCTTGGACGATAATTTCGTGGTAGCTAAAAAAAATTAAAAGTTTTTTGGCCCACCCTAATACATATATACAAATACATTATATATACTGTGATTATATTAGAAAAACAAATATAATAATATTATGTATATTATAAAACGCTGATGATAATTACACTTGCCTTAACGCTCTTGTAATGGCCTCACGGGCATTACTAGCCGCGCTGTCGATTGAAAACCCAGCCCTTTTATTTCAGTATAGGATATTGGTTTGTTAGTTCTTCCTGATAATTATTAATCTCGGTAGCTATTATAATCTGCCTGTCTACTAAATTATACTTTATAGAATAATATAATACATATTCTACGAACACTTATGATAATTTATTTTATTTATTTATTTATTTACTCATTATGATAATTTCAAAAAAAAAAAATAAGTTTTTTTGGCCCACCCTTATATGTATGTATTGTACGTGTATGTTATTG
This sequence comes from Dendrolimus punctatus, assembly GCA_012273795.1. NCBI lineage: Eukaryota > Metazoa > Arthropoda > Insecta > Lepidoptera > Lasiocampidae > Dendrolimus > Dendrolimus punctatus. The sequence continues at coordinate 20,114,152 of CM022533.1, forward strand.
GGTCAAATCTATGGAGGTTTGCACTGAAAATCAACACAATGCGCACAATGCCGAGTTGCCAACCTCGTTGACTAAAAAACTCGACGTACAAGCCTTATTTGTTTAGTTATTACGTATGTCTTTTTATTTTGAGTTTTTTTGAGAATGTATTACTTATGTGTTTTTTATGTATAACAGATTCAATAAATGCTGCGTTGACACGATTCAAGTACCCTTGCACCGAGTACTACACCGAAAAGCTATTCGGAACCAACTTACGTCTGGCAACTGATCTGAGTGCATTTAGATAACGAAGTCCGAATACAGCATGTGTTTATTTTATCGAAATCAACCAATTCGATTTCTGACAATTAAATGACAGATTTTTCAAAAACCTGATGATACCCCTTCGGTTTTCGTCAAAATCGGCCTCGAGACTATTATGGGAATTTTCGCTATTTCGTACAATTTGGTGCTGAAAGCCCACTTGAAAAATTCACCGTGTATATTGGAAATTCAAATCTGTTTAGCTGTAAATGATGTCATCGCATAATAAAATACAAAACTGGACTAGAATGACACGAAAACGATTTTAAATTGTAAAATAATTTCTTGCCATGTATTTTCAATATTCTATTCAGCTCTGGATACATTTTAGAATAACTAACATAAAAATTAAGCGTAGACATTTCCTTCAAAAATATTTTTCTAGGTTTTGATAAAAAAATATTTAAATTTTATACATACATACATACATAACTTCACGCCAGGTCCCTTGCGGGGTAGGCACGAACAACAGAGCGCCACACAGGCCCATTCTTACACACCTCACTTGCTTCTTTGACATTCATAGCTGTTGTCATGCACGCTCGTCTGTTCTTAAGGCTCCTGACATTACTTTCTGCTAATACATGATCAATTTGATCATGGAAGGTGTGCCGTGGCCTTCCGCGACTTCTGCATCCATCCATCCACTTTTGCATTGTATATCTGTTTAGTCATTCTTTCATCATAAATTGATGTTATACAATTTTATAACATCATATATATCTATCCGTGTAGGGACGGAGAAAGAATACAATTTCGTGCGGCCGGACGGCCTGTCGTAAGAGGCGACAAAACAACCCACAGCCCGGTGGTAGGGTATTTACTCAATTGGATGGCGACCACCCCTGGTCTAGAGTATGCCGCTATAACCTTGTCTTGTGTTCCGGCATTAGTGATCAGGTCGCAGTCTCCCTTAAGAGAGCAGCAGCGCATATGTAGCACCCGTTGCAATGTCCACAGGCGATGGTAACTGCCTTCCATCATTTGCCTGTCTGCTGAACTCTAGCAATAAAAAATATATAAAAAAAACGTTAAAATCAATAATTGCCACTACAACCTTATGGAATCAAAACCGTGATTTTTCAAACTTGGCTATCATCGAGTAAATCAAACCCTATTTGGTCAATTTTTAAACGCCAATCATTGAGTAAGTTACTTTCGTTAACACCTAATAGGTAGAGTGCTCGCCATATGTTACAAATTGATATCGATGCATGATAATATCCTCTGTGATAGTATTGGCCGCGACCTTTCACCACACATCGCTGTTAGTGAAAAAATAGGTGAAGGTGCTTACCAATAAATATTTTACAAACTCCGGGCCCTAGGGGTTGAAGAATGGGTCAGTATATCTTCCCCCTAAGAATTAACCCCCACCCCCATGCTTAAAATTTGTGCACCGGATATCTGAGTAGCAGCTGCAGGTTGCTCCAGCCACAAACTAATCGACATCCTCATACTACCAGCATAAGACTATCGTCTGTGTAACGTTTTTATCTTGCTAAATATGCAAGGAATTTATGGAAAGGAAGAAAGAAAATAATGTTTATTTAGAGTAATGTGAAATGATTAAAATATACATAAACAGTTTAATAAAAACCAAATACTTAACTAACTCTAAACAGGCCCTAACTCAGCAAATGCTGGTTGATAACAACCAACGCTGGTCTTCCGTTAGTGCCAAGCAGTAACGTCACATTCATAGAAGAAAAATAAAAAAAATACTAATGAACATTTAATATTATTTATAATATGAACACCATGAAAACAAAGAATAGACATATTTTGAATAATTCAATATTTTTATGGAGTTTATGGAATTTATGAAGATATATTGCAGTATAAACTTTTTAGTACGCCTCGTCATTATTATAACGATGGAGAGTTTCTTGCCGCTTCTTATATTCTTGTAACATGTTATATCAATGACACGATGTGAAACTGTGTACATAGAATAGGAACTAACTTATTTGCATGATTTTCAAAAAGTCTTCTCAAGCGGAACTTGTTTTGAATAAAAACTTTTGATTTTGAATAGACTAACTATGATCGGTTCTTATTCTTATCGACCGTTCATTTACCGTACCGTACTATCGGTTAAAGTTTTACATAAGGTCCGGTCTACATAGCTAATGTCAAAATTCAACCAGTGATAGAGCAAGTAGAGTTAGGTATAGATATATTCCTCTCTCCCCTTCATTACTTATAATAACCCGGACATATATCTATACCACATCCCAAGTGAATAAATCTCAATATATATAAATTACGTGTCACGTTGTTTATCCGCGATGGACTCCTAAACTACTTAACCGATTTTAATCAAATTTGCACACCGTGTGCAGTTTGATCCAACTTGAAAGATAGGATACTTTCTATACTGTTGGAACCGGTAGGTGGCGCTGAGATCGGGTTCTAGAATCCTCCTAAGCACCGGGAGCGATTTTGGTGTTTTTGTTTTCTGTGTTTGAGTGGGTGGTCCCCGAATGATTAAAATCCATAATTGGAAAAGGTAGGTGGCGCTAGGATCGGGTCTTAGATTTTATTTTTTCAGAGCAGGACAACGTCTGCCGGGGCCGCTAGTACTAATATATAGAAATCGGCCATTAATTCAGTAAAGATCCCTGAGCTTCATAAAAATATAGGCTAATGGAACGCGCTGTATATGAAAATGACATTACTGTTTCACTGAAACTGCCAAAATTGTCTCTTGTTATTTTTCCAGCTGTAGCTAGGCAACTAATTTATTTAAATAGAGAACAGTAAAGTTTTTCTCTAGGGATAGCTACAACTCCAACAAAAGACGCTGTTAGCGAAATAAAAAATTGGGAAAGGCCATCTCCAGACTTCATTTCCTATTTGGTGTGTACCTAAGAACATAATAAACCCATAAGACAGCATTGAATATACCATGGAAATCTTCCTGCACCGAAAAGTTGTTTATGAAGGAATTGCCGGATTTTATTTTTGCCGTCATAATTGTAAAATAATACGTTACTAATTTATATTTTTAACAAGAATACAACACTACCCGGTTGCATTCGGAGCGTTCACTGCGACGCCCAGAGTCCGTTTCCCGACTTTGACTTCTCCACTCCGCGCGGTCTTAGCATACGCCGTTTTGAGATCATTGGTACGCATATCATCCTTCACAACGTCATCCCAATATTTATTAGACCTTCCCCTTCGACCACCGGTGCCCAAGAACAGAACGTAGAATCTGGAGGGCGCGAGAATGACCAGACCAGGAAGGACTATTATTTTATCTGTTTGCTCCTAATAATCCCGTTGCGCCCCTAGTCTTCGATTCCAACACATACATATCTGCATGCCAGTCTCATTAAACGCGTCTGCTACATGAGACAAAACATCACGCTCATTTTTTTTTTGGCAGCGCACGAGGGTGTGTTCTAGTTCTTTAAAAAATATAAAAAAATATTAGGTAATTGGTCCTCCAACGCCAAGGTCCTTCTGCGTTATTTGATCACTCTGATCACCACATAGCATGGCTCTAGCTAGAATACCTATAATATTCCCCCAGGGGGTGCCGCCCTGGACTCCCCTCCGTCCAGGAAGCGGTACAAGGGAATCCGTCCCCGGGGCCCCGAGCGGCCACTGTCACATTCCCCCCTTCACTCCGTGACAGTGGTGTCCCACCTTTTCGCCTCCTCATCCTAAAAGCCTTCCCTTCCTTCCAAACCTCCTCCCAAAACACTCTTCCCTTCCGAAGTTAGGTGGCCTCCCACGACTCCGACCGCTGACGCTGCTGTAAGGGCGAGGCGGCGGGGAAAAGGGGAGGAAGGGGAGGGAGGGGTGATGGCGCAGGAGCAATCCTCGCAGCCTCCCCTCCCCCTATCGCGAAGCACCCCCGCCGCTGACGCTGCTGAGAGCGCGAGGCGGCGAGGGGGGGAGGAAGGAAAGGGAGGGGTGAAGGCGCAGGAGCAATCCTCGCAGCCTCACCCTCCCCCACCGAAGGAGGATAGCGCCCGTGACTCCTGGCAGCCACGGGCGGGCGGCAGCGGGCGTCGAGGTCTGGGGGATCAGAAAGACCTCTGCCCGCACTAATGCCGCGAGAGGGCGCGAGAGGCAGCCGCGCGTCCCTCTCAAGGCCGGGGAAACGTCATTCCCCGGCCCGCACACAGGAGAGGCCGCCTCTGTTTACGAGGCGACCAGCCGCTGCCGGGGTTGCGGGGTAAGCTCGCGCATGTACCGTGACCCCGGCGCTAGGCGAAAGAAGGCTCCCATGAGGTTTTAGTGGATATACCGGCGCCGGTCGTACTGATTAATCGGTGTCGGGGAGCCCCACATACCGGCCGCGCATGATCCCCCGCGCGGCTGACGATGCGACAACGCATTACCTCATGTAAAAAAAAAAAGGATACCTATAATATATAAAAAAACCAAGGGTGCAGTCATAGAAGGTCGCATAGGGCGCATAAAAAGCTATTTACGGCACTGCGTCACGGTCATAAAGTGTGTCGCGGATGCGGCAGTTACTGACGCGTCATTTCTGCATGACTCCACTCATCTATCGCAATATGTTCCGTGACAAACAGCTGTTGCTTGTGTCGCTCAAGTACAGGCCACACGCTTCACTGACATACAAAAGGATAGATAGATAACTCTTTATTGTACACCAATACAAACATGAACTTAAGACTAAAATTATATCTAGTTATGTACAAAGGGCGGTCTTATCGCTAAAAAGCGATCTCTAAATTAACTTTAATCGATTTTTTTTCATCACTTTCATTCTATTGATAACCAAATGAATTTTATTTTACTGGTAGTTTTTAACACACAGAATATGCTTAGGTAGGCTTGCCTACTCATTTCTGTGTATGGCTACCTGGCAAGCAGATGTGAACAGGTAAGTGTCAATATAGGTGACTCCATCGATCTGCTAACTTATCGAAAGTTATATCAAATTTTAGATTATTTTTAATTTAATTTAATTTAATTAAAGATTAAAGTTAATTTAATTAAAAATAGCCTTGAGCACTTTTGGATAGGCAAGTAATTATAGGCATATTTGTTCATAAAATATATTTAATAAAAAATACGTCTCATCTGTTTATCAGATCGGTGAAGGTCGATCTTCCACGTCTCCTCAACTAAAAGTAGCAACATTTCGAAATTCTTAATCTTATACTAGATTACTGTACTAATAGGGTAGAAGAATAAATAATTAGTATACTAAAGTAGATATCCAGACAAACGAACAAACAGCAGAGATCTAGTCAAGTGTTTGTTCAGAATCTGTGTGCAATGGTGTGATTTGTATTTGTATGGTGTATGTATATTGTATGGTGTTTGTGTGCTTGTGAATGTAACTAGCAATAGATTATACCCAGAAAAAAAAGTATAGTATTTATGTGTTTGTTTCTTATATTAGCCTTTACATAGATGTATTCAAGTTGAATTTAAAAATAACTAGAGACTGAAATAGGAAAATATTTAAATAATCATATCAATCAATAATCAAAACAATTGGGTGTGTGTTATGTTGAGAATTCCCAATTAAGCTGAACCAAATTGAATAAATTAAGTCGAAAGGCACAGAACTGAAAGGACACGATATCATTCAATGACATTGAATAGTTTAAGGTATATGAATTACTCTGGTTGGTTCATCCAAATTGAGAGACAGAAATCACCGTCTGTAATTGTCTTAACGCACGCTAAGCGGATTTTAATTTATACAAATATCGTCGTGAATGTTTTGCAGATATGTTTTGTTCCAGAATACGATCCTAATGCTGGTGTGCACCGACATTTAAAATAAAATAAACGCTGTTTAGCGATTATTTTATTTTAAGCATTGCTTAAATGTCTATGCACACCATCTTAAATGACGGAAACAAAAAAGGGCTGACGCAAAAATGGCCTAAATAAATTCAAGGCTTTTTCATTACGCAAAAACATTCGCAATAAGCAAATCAGTCAATCTGAATTTCTCATAAGCATATAATTCGCAGAGATTCGCTGAAAATTGGTTATTGTAGCAGTTGCAATATTTAATACGAAAATATGTCCCATATTCAATATGTTTGTTATTAATATTATTATAAAACTGTGAAAGTGCTTGAGTTTATGTCATACAAAATACTAATATATAAAATTCTCGCTTCACATCATTGGTTATGATTTATGAACCAATTTTAATGAAACTTGTATGATGCTTGAATGAATAGAGTAACTTTCCTTTTTATCGCGAAAACTTCCTGCAAGCTCTAAAGAAATGTACTCGTAAAGTACTTTTGAAACTGTAATAAACTGTGTACCATTGTAGGTATTATATCACAAATTAAGGTTAAAAAGAGTTAGTAGCCTTATAAAAGGTAAACTTTCGCCACAATCGTATTTTGTAAGGCAAAATATTATCAAAACAGTGTTACACAATAGTCTCATGTAATCAAGGCTTCAAGGAAGTTTGTAAAAAAATATTATACCATTGCAAATGAATTGCCTGAATCTTATGAAAATGTATTTTCCTAAAATAGTATTTTGTTCGTATATTGTTTAGTTAAATTCTTCATAACTTTAACAGGAAAATAAGTTTCCACGAAATTTGATAGCAGTCACAAAGTACCTATCCATTTTAGATAAATATATGCTACGCTTATGTAAGGCGGACTGATGGTTATCACACATTGGTTTATAACAATATACATATTTATTTGTTGTCTAATGTGTAATGTAAGACATAGTATTATTTATTTCAGCATAAGCTAAAGTCTGACGACCTCTGAGGTTGAGCTGGATAAGTCTTAGCTGGCCGAACTCTCTGGAACGCAGAGGCTCCGGATTTGATTCCTGACATGGTAAATTTCGGACACGACTTTTCTGTTATTTACTATGGTCTGGGTGCCTGGGATCGGCCCCAGAGTGGTCCGTTGTACATTACCCATAACTCAAGCGTCAGCTTGGCGATATACAATGTGTGTGTGTGTGTGTGTGTGTCTGCCGATTATTATTATAATTTAAAAAATAATTATTATTAAAAAAAATTATAACTTCCAAGCAACCCAGTGTCTAAGGAGATTTTAAAGGAAATTCCAAACGATTTTTGGCGGTGTATTAAGCTAAAATAAAAATAAAATCACAGTCAAATACTATTAAAAATAAAATAAAATATAAACATATGAAAACTGTACGTTCTATTAATTTTAACACCAATTATGTATTCGAATAAAAATGATGACAGAACAGAATAATTATGCAAAAGCTTAAAACAAAACATTTAACAGCAGTAGGTTGAATATACATTCGCGCGCATCATGCTGCAATAGGGGTTTTAAAAAGCTTATATTTTCCTAAGTTTTCCGTCTCAAGTGCCTTGTTGGTAACAATAATGAACATTAATCAATCATATTACATCCAATATTGAATGATCTGGCACGAGTTTTAAGAAAGTATGGTGTGGAATGATGTTTAGGAGATGACGGGGCTGACATTCCTATGTGGCGAAAGTCCCAAATAAAAATGAAGATAAAAAAAGGTACACAACTAAAGGTTGTTATGACGGCATACTATTGACCAGGGGTCATCTATGAATTTGTCTTTTACTTCCTAGTAATAGTATAATTTCTAAACAAGCCGTGTCTGTACATTGAAGAGCACACGTTGCATTTATGTTTAGATTTGTCTGTTTGTACGGGATTCACGTAAAAACTACTGGGCCGAATTCGATGCGGCTTGCGCTGATCGACGGCAAATTCTTAGACTCGAAATCTGAGCTATCTTTTATCCTGGGATTAGCGCCGATTTTTTTTTTCATTGATTGATGGCAAATTTTATGTAATAAAATGTGTGATGTTTTTTTATTCCGGGAATCCCGCGGGTATGTTCCCGGGAGCGGTTTCAAGTTGTTCGGGTACTTATTCCAACGGTAAAACGATAGCTTACATTCTTATTTAAATGTTGCGGTACTTAGGGTCCCGGGAATCCTGTGAGAATTTCAAGTCGAGCATGGACGAAGTCGCGAGCATATCCTAGTTTTAATATATAATAATATATTAATATAATAACCATTCAGGTAATAATAGGTATATTTTTAAGTTATTCTTTACTCAAATTTAAAAAGTAGCAAACTAAACTTGCGGTATGTAGATGAGTAGATTTTAAAATACTATAATCAAGTCAGTTATTGTCGTCACTCTTTATTATGAATACAGGTCAAACAGTCGTTTCTCACACACACTAACCGCTTCGTGAATATGTTTATGGAGTATACATGCATTTATGTTCTTACCTTGGTTGGTGATAGGTCCCATATGTGTAGGTGTTCCCGTGAACATTTGCGATGCGTAAGGCGACGTTGTCACCGGACCAGAGACACCGGGAGCACCCAAGCACGAGTCTGCCCCTGTAAGTAAAGAATATCATATAATCATACATAGCAAACTTGCATATTGTATTTAAAATTTACTATAATAGATATCGATAGATATAGTGAGGTGTGTAAGAATAAGCCTGAATGGCGCTCAGTTGTTCGTGCCTACCCCGCAAGGGACCTGGCGTGAAGTTATGTATGTATATAATAATAGATATCTAAGCCTTCGGAGAGACTGCGTCCCTCTGCGTATTTTACCGCCTGTATAACAGGGAGTGTTCCGAGGAATTGTTTTATCTGATGCCAACGCCTCACTTTTACAACCACACCGTTCGCCAGCGACGGGATATTCACCGCCATTTCCTTGAGTTCCCACGTTCAACTGCTCAACGGTTCTCTAGAACATTTATTCCGCGTACAACACTGATCTGGAGGGAACTTCCCCCCGCGGTTTCCCCTTTACGCTATGACGTGGGGCTCTTTGAGAAGGGCGTTATAAAATTTCTTAGAGGTCGGCGACGCGTTGGCGACACCTCTGGTGTTGCAAACCTCCATAGGCGACGGTATCCACTTTCCATCAGATGGACCGGCTGCCTGTTACAAGCTATGAAAAAAAAAAATTACCTGAAGGACATCAAATATAAAGAAGTGGGATTAGAATATACAAAAATATTATATATATTAAGGTCTTTTGAACTAGCGTCCATATCAGTCCGTGAAAACAAAAACTTATATGCACATAAATAGTAAAAATTAATACATAAACATAAAATAATAGTGATTGTGCATGCATGAACATGCAAAATCACTATTATTTTGTATATTGTGTGTAGGATACTAAATAAATGATTTATAAATCATCACACTCATATATTAATTAAAACACAATAAAGTAAAGAAATATTACAATGCTTGTCTCACAATCCATCTATCAACAACTCGTTGCATGCAACGAGTTGTTGAAAGGAAAGAAAAAGATGGCGCGTAACCGAAAAATGTGACGGTATTTTTTTTCCCAACTTTTATAAAGAAGTTTCACTTTAATAACATTCTAAAATAATGTTATTTTAGATAAAGTTATTATGATTATTGCGCAAAAGCAATACAATATGGAAATGTATTATTTTTAAATGATAAGATTAAGAATAAAAGCATCAAATATTGGTTATTATTTAATGGTACCTACTTAGTTGTTCATAATTAAAATGACTAAATACTTAATAAAATACATAGTTTTACTTAAAACTGTTTTAAACAACTAGTTCTAATCATGCCATTGCTGATTATACATAACCGATTGGCACATCTATAATATTATGAAATTCTAAACATGCTGTCTGTATATTGAAACTATTAAACCAAAATATCTAACAAAATAAAATAAATAAAAAAGTATAGCAAACAATATCATTAGACACATACCAATGGATGTTGAGGAGTTGAGTGCTCCAGACGTGTTGAGGCTATCAGAATTGGTTGAATAAAAATATGTTGTGCCTCCAACATTTTCCTGTGAAAAATATTTTTTACTTAGAGTTGATTTTCATATATTGTCCTGACTTGGTTTTTTTTAAAATGCTCACATACATTATAATTATTGCTGTAACAAAGATATATAAACTTTATTGCAGCATGGCATTTAAATAAAACCCATTAACATTTATATGTATATTATTATGTAGTGACAAATTTCTTGTTTTGTATTTTGTAAAATTACAAACTCATACAAACATTTTTTATAAAAGTTACACTTGTTATTGTTAAAAGCAGAGCTAATCCCTGTAACAACCAGACCAGTCTAAATTTAAGAACTACTGTAATAGTAGATCCAAAAACCTTTGATAGAATGTTATAAATTTGATATAATGTAAATTGTATTTTTGTTATACTATAATTGTAATTAAAATAATATCCACAATTCATAAATTATATAATTTCAATAGACACACATTTTTGTAATAATGAGTAAAATAAAAAATACAAACATTAATATAAAATTATTTTAATACATCCAAATAACTGTAGTCATGTTGATTAACCATTTTGAAGATTAATATACGTAAAACACTATTTTAAAATAAAATAATTACCTGATGCACTTGCTGTGTGTTCTGAACTGTGGGCAACGTGGATGGCGAAGTGTTCTCAGGTGACCCAGACAATATATTAGGCGGACTGTAGTAGTTTATCGGAATAAACTCATTAATGATCACCTGTAGGGAATAGAAGCTTTAAATGAAACGAAAATGAGTCATTTACCCTACATATACCCACATGGGTTATGAGACCAAACAAATATAATTAGATATACTGTTTTTCCTTAGAAGATCATTTTCATATGTTACAAATAGAATGAGTTACACTAATGATGTTTAAACAACTTAGACAACTTAAGCTACACATATAATTTTAGATATTAGAGTAAAAAATATTTTATATTAATGATCTGAAGACACAATCAAAAGACTGAAGTTAGGATTACCAAACTACATTCACCGTTTATAGGTTGAAGGAAAACATCATGGTGAAACCTGCACATTGAGATAAACAATGTGTCAAACCTGCCAAGCCGCCCTGGACAAGTGTGGTGGGTACACTGCCTGTTCCCCTATAGTGGGAGGTCCGAGCCCAGCAGTGGGATATTTATGGTCTCTTATTATTATTTAAAAATACAATTTAACAAAAATTTATATTGTAAGAAAACACAATTCAAATACAATTCAATCAAATATTAATATAATTTTTTTTTGTGTACTTCTGTTATGGGAAATATAATTATAAAAGACAACTCTAGGGTCATCTACAAACACCCAGACTAAATAATATAATAGTTTACCATTCTGGGACACAAAACTGGAACCTGTTTCAGCAACCGATGCCGACAAAGGCTTAGAGTCAACCACAGAGGCTGTCATCAATATAAAAGTTATAGTATGTTTGTGTATATGTTTGGTTCTGTGATTTTAGGATTTTTAGAAGGAATGAGGGATGTATGTTTTACATAGATGCCAAAAATGAGCATACATCTTCGACCTGGACTCAAAATATAGCTCTAATTACATTAAAGAAAGCAAAGCATTAAATGTTGTCTTCTTACATGACTTTAAACAACCTAATGATCTGCTTCTGAAACTGTTTCCCATTGCAGATACAAGAACCCAGAAAAAAAATTATATCTGCTTTTTAACTTGACTCCTATTCGCTTTTCCCCATAAGTTTAGCATTTACAAAAGTTATCTTTTTAATATAGGTGTTACATGAATGTCCCTGTATAAAGCTTACATGACTGCAAGAAATGTTAACTACTAGTGAAATATAGCTGGACTAGCAATCCAATAGGAAAATACCTGGTCGCACCAGACAACTTATGGGAGGTCTTCAACAATATTAAGGCAAGTTTTGCTGGACAAGCTTGGTTGACAAGTAACCAAATATAACATACAAAAGGCACACCAAGTTATTCACAACAATGTTTGTACCAGCTCTGCGTTTCAACATAATAATGTTCTTTTTTCACTCATTGGCAGTTGTAGTATTTACTTCAATTCATTTTGTTTGTTAAGTAAACTTGTTAAGGCAACACAATAAAGGATTTAATTTTCAGTAGTGTAAAGCATATTAATGCTTATTAAATTTGTTAACATGTGTAAGACTTACCTTCCTCATAGATGTTGGTGAGGACTCAAGGCTCAGCTTTCCAATTGCATGGTTAAGAGATCGTGTTGGCGTCGACGTGGAACGATTCTAAGGGAAAAATGACAAGTTGATAAAACTTAGAAACAAACAAACAATAGAAGTACAAAACCAAGCATACCATATATGTCGCCAACTTTGACTCTTGGGGCAGCCCATTTGGCGGAGAGTATTGTAAATAAATAGAAGGATCCATTTTGAACGGCGACCGGTACAGCAATGAGGCCTACCAACAATTTAAGTATAAATTACTGAAAATAATTTAAAATATTACGTAGGTAGATCGCAACAGCATTTGACATTACGTGGTAACATAAGCGCTATGCCTCTCGACTCACCCGCAGTTCACTCTAACATCTCATCTTTTGGTTCCTTTCCTCTTCCACTCTATACATGAGAGGAAATAGATGGTAGTTCGGACATTTTTGATTTATTTTACAATGAACTATTTAACACCCGTGTCGGACAATCAATCCTTACACAAATACTGTTGTTCTATTCTCATTGTCAAAAGCAGTAAGTAAAAAATATTTGCTGACTACGCAATATATTCATTAATCTACGGATGGAACCTTAATAATTAATTGTGATCTACATATAAAATTTCTAAATAGAAAACACGAACTTAGGGACACGAAGACAAATACAGTTTACAACATAGATAAAACTTATATATATAAAAAGTTTACCATTTAAGAAATAAATTCTATAATCTATGGTTATAACTATATTCTGAGGGCATAGGTATTATATATTTGTGTACCGCGTACAGTTTGATTATCGAAGAAATGCCGACGGAAGCTCGTGGCTAGGTCTTAAGATTTTAAATAAATAAACGTAGTTCTTATTTTATTTATAAATATTTTGTATGTATACATTGTCATTGTCAATATTAATTCATATTATGTAGGTAACTATAATTTTGTGGTGCTCCCTCCCCTCCTCGCTTGAAAGATCTATTGAATGTTCGTCGGTAGATAAAACTTTTTTTAAATATATTATCTATAATTAACAGTCACCCACTAAAGTCAAATGTCAAACGTCTGATCTGTCATTTAAGTCATTAATTCATCTATTTAAGAAAGCTTAAAAACATGATTAATTTTTAGTTCGTAAAACGTTCACAGTTTGTTAAATATTGGTTGTACAAAATATATTCACAATTTGTATACAAAGAATTGGTGCCCGTTTGCGAGATATATCTTACGACGAGTTGTTTTAAGTGTAGTACTAGTATTTAGAAGTTTCAAAATACAATATTAATTTGTTTAGTGAAAAACAAAGCACGTCACAAATTTTTAATTAGTATAACTCGATTACAGGTGCGTGTGGATGTACTGAGTTATTGTTGCATTGTATTACTAGTGAATTATAAAATTACCAAATGTAATCTTTTGTATAGGCAAAGGATGGAGAATTCGTACCAGGGAGGCGTGTCTCGTGACGAGGGAGGTGACAACTTTCAGCGGCTTTCGCAGACAATAGCGAGTAATATCAAGAAAATATCGCAAAATGGTATTGTGTATAAATTTTGTCTTTATCTTTTGTTATCTGAATACTTTACATTATGCTTAGTCATAAGAACACTGCTATAATTTGTTTAGGATATGTTTTAATGCCTCTGCTCTATCTGTATTAGTGTTAGTATTTATACTGAATATGTTATTGGATCTAAACTATGTTTTTTAATAGCTACATGACAAATGCCTGTTTCTATGTCCATGATTGGTATAGTCATTTCATACAAAACAGTTGTAAAATTTTCTTTTATGATCCTATACTGAGTGTATAAGAATCTGTACATATAAAAATGAATCATAGAAATGTATGTATGTGTACAAGTTGAAAGTGGCCAATGTTGATGAAATTTTTGTGTATTTGAGTGGCTTCCCGGTTGGATTAGATTCACAATTGGAACTGGCAAGAGGTGCTGTAATCAGGTTCTAGAATCCAAAACCTGTGGATCGATTTTGATGAAATATTTTGTTTATTTGTGTGGCTCTCTGGATGGTTTAGATTCACAATTGGCATTGGAATTGAGTCCTAGATTTTTATTTTTTAGGGCAGAACAATGTCGGCTGGGACTGCTAATAGTATATATACCTTTGTATCATTACAAAAAGTATCCAATCTTATAAACTTTTGAGCTATAGGTATGGTAGAAAGTTAACAAACAAATTTTACACTACTAGAAATATAAAAAATCTTTCTAATCAATATGTTTCATTAAGATAGAGAAGATTATATACACTTACTACTATGATAACTGAAGGTATTTTTATTTTTTATAATAATCACTCCTTCGTGCTTAAGTTGATTAATTATTAATATGCCTGAGTGTGGCATATAAACCCAAAATTTCAATTTCACAAAAATGAAACAATGGTGAGTGTAACTTTCACCTAGACTTTGTCTTACAGGTTATTCATACAATTCAGCATGGCTAAAATTAAATTCTCAAAAGATAATAGTATGTCTTTTATTCCTGTTTTTTATCAATTTGTTTGTGGTTAGCAATTTTAAGCCATAGTGGCTAATGCACTCAATTTCAAACTTGCATTTCCAATTATTTTAGCTTATACACTTTATTTATGCAGGAAAGGAGAAAGAATACAATTTTCTGCGGCAAGCATGGCCTGTCATAAAAGGCAACCAAACTACCCACACTCAGGTGATAGGGCATTTGCCCAACTGGATGGTAGCCACCCCTGGTCTAATGTATGTCACCATAACAACCTTGAGTTGTGTTTCTTAAGAGAACAGCAGTGCATATGTTAACACCTTTGGTGTTGCAAATGTCCATAGGCAATGGTAACCACTTTCCATCAAGTGGGCAGTCTGCCTGTCTGCTGAACTGCTAAAACAAAAAATATGTTTATATTTTTAAACATGTTTATTTAAAGTGCTTTTTACCTGACCTTTCTTCAAAAATCCTTAATTTGATGGTGACCATCATTTCAATTGTGCAGGTTTGAATCCAACCTGGGAAGCATGTAATACTTAGGAGAAATTCTGACTTAAGATGCATATTCTTACAACTACTGTGTATTGACGGCAGAGTAAAATATTGTTATAGAACCTGCATATTGAAAGAGCTAGTTGTGGTGTTGTTCCCATAATAAATTAGGGTGGGAGGCACTAGTACAGTAGCAAAACATTTGGAACATTAATCATTTTTCTAAAAACAGATGTATATATTTTATTGTGTCTTTAGTTTTATCTAGTACATTGAACTCCATGTAATCTTAGTTCATTGTTTTCAAATCTAATATTAAATCTCTGTTACTGCAGTAACATTTTTTTAATTGGCAGATAAAAACTTGCTTTTCACATTTCCAAGCTAATATTGCAAGTAAATTCACAATATTACATACATGTAAAAGTGACTTTGTTGGTTATGTGTTTAGTTATACTTATGTTATATTTTCCTCATGGCCTCAGTAATTGCTGATTAACAATAAATTTACCTGTGTAGTTTATTGGAGTTTAATCATAAGATATAAATCTAAAGTTTATATAATTAATTAAAGTAGCATGAAATTGGATGCAAAGCAAAAACTACACTTCAAACATGGCAGATTTTGAAACAGCCAGTCCAGAGTGTTTTTATTATTAAAGACAGTTAGTTCTGTTACGGTAACCCTTCCCTGCTTCCTGAAATTGCTACAGATATACATATAAATGACTATTTGCAAGTTATACAGTTATTTTGTTTTCGTGTGGGAATCAAAACTATTATGTTCAACAAAAGTCTTAATATCCACTAGCACTTTATTGTTGTATAAGGACCTGGCCTCTATAATACAAGTGTCACAGTATAGTTCTACTCTTCCCACATTACAAATGCTTAAATATATATTCACTTCACTTTTTAAGGCTTGTGGCTCCAACACACTTAGCATTGATTAAATATATATTATATACCAAGAGTGTCCACTTGTCCTTGTGGTTTTTTTTTGCAGAACCCTAAAAATGATTCTAAGTTACTCCTTACAACATTACAAATAAACAAATTAGGTTCCAGTCTCCCTTAAGAGAGCAGCGGCGCATTTGTAGCCCCTTTGGTGTTGCAAATGTCCATAGGCGATGGTAACTGCTTTCCATCAGGTGGGCCGTCTGCCTGTCTGCTGAACTCCTGCAATAAAAAAAAATGCCTTTTCAGCGTCATGTGTAGGCTAAAACATAGTTTGCCAGTATTATTATCATTT
Source organism: Dendrolimus punctatus (assembly GCA_012273795.1). Classification (NCBI taxonomy): domain Eukaryota; kingdom Metazoa; phylum Arthropoda; class Insecta; order Lepidoptera; family Lasiocampidae; genus Dendrolimus; species Dendrolimus punctatus. The sequence continues at coordinate 20,130,694 of CM022533.1, forward strand.
TGAGGTACAGTTATGTTTAATCAATTTTTGGCTGATTTAAATTAATTAATTCTCATTAGCGATGTTTATTTTAAACTAAAATTATGATATCAATATTTTAAGCAGGTCGTTAATCAGTTTCATTGTTTTATACATTTAATTAATTTTCGCTTTACCAATTTTGATACTTTACAGAGACTAGTTAATTTGTGCTTACATACCCATTTTTTAACAAAAGCTTACTGTCTCTGACATATCTTTTATATAAATAAGTTTTATCTATATGTGTTTATATTTTTTGAAACAGTTCCCAATCGCAGATACAAAAAGCAGTCTAGTAATCTAGTCTATTAAAATAAAATAATAGTTTAAAATAAAATTTACAACAAAAAACATAAATTGGCGGTAGTAACTCGGCATTAGTGGCTGCAGTAGCAAAACAGACTGTTTGCTTAATTGGTTTTGACATAAAACAGCAAAATCCGTCTAATGTAATTATAATATTATGGATATAATGACTGAACATAAATTAGCATAGTGAAGGAGACAGTACTCGTATTAATCCATTGCTTAGGTTGTAACATAAGTCCCGCTATCTTCGCGTCGTTACACCCTACTAAAGATCCTTAAGGATCAAGCATTGTCCATGTTGTGGATTTGCCCATTTAGTTCACCCACTATTATTAATAATGTAAGTTTGCGAATGATTTACACAATATTTGATATGCATATGTATTTTTGATAACTTTTTACAGCAATTGGACTAGGTTATAAGCTATGGGTATAATGGCCCGTAATTTACTTGTATGAAACTGAAAACATATACAATTCGTTTATAACAAAGTGTTGTATCTTTTTACTTTCATTGAAACGATGAATGTATCTCGAAAAGCGCGATATTTTCCTTGGGATATGAAATCAAAATGCCAGTGATGCCACAACAAATGGATTCCTATAATAGACAGAATCTTTGTATAATTCTTTTACGCATGTTTAGTAGAAGTTATAGTATTTTGTTTTTCCAGAAATATAGATTATTAAACACAGTATTTTTACTTTTACTAATAAAACCGTTTAGTAGCATATACACTATATTCTAATATAATACAAAAATTATGAAACTAAACTCTACTAGCGGGCCCGGCATACGTTATCCTACCCTGGAACAATACTTTAGAACCCACTTACGCCAAACCGAATACAATGGTCAAAGAGTTACTACTGTCTTTTGTCCCATTGACTTTTATATGGAGAATTTAAATCAACTTTGTCCTATAAATAACAACTAAAAAAGACTAAAGACTTAACCAATTAGCGTGTTTTATCGGTGCAGGAACGAAGAGAGAATACAATTTCCCACGGTCGGGCGGCTTGTCGTAAGAGGCAACAAAACAACCCACAGCCAGGTGCTAGAGCATTAGCCCGTTTGGATGGCTACAACCTCTAGAATATGTTGCGATAACAACCTGAAGTTATGTTCCGGCTTTAGTGGCCAGGTTCCAGTCTCCGTTTAGAGGGCGACAGCAAATTGGTAGCACCTTTGGTGTTGCAAATGTCCATAGGTGGTCTACTGAACTCATGCAATAAAAAAAAAATAGGTCCGTCGTTCTGAAGTGATGTGTTAACACATATACAATAGATGGATTAATAGAAACTATGAAATGGTGATGGACGAAATAATATACTCAGTTGTGTTGGAGAATGCTTGACTTTTCTTAGTAATTTTATGTATATTTAGTTTTTGCAATTATATTTTGATGATAAGTTAGTGATCATTCTTTATTGTTACATACATACATATATAACTTCACGCCAGGTCCCTTGCGGGGTAGGCACGAATAACAGAGCGCCATACAGGCTTATTCTTACACACCTCACTTGCTTCTTTGACATTCATAGCTCTTGTCATGCACGCTCGTCTGTTCTTAAGGCTCCTGACATCACCTTCTTCCATCATCATCATTCTTTATTGTTCATCAGTACAAAATACGTTACTGTATACAATTGTGCACAAAAAACTTTGTTATCGCTACAGGGCGACCTCTTCCACACAAAGTATTATTTTTCCCTATAGCATTATAATGTGACAATAGTATTAATTTAAGTATTCTTTAGCCAGTGCATGGACATTACTTAGGTTGACCTGGATGAAATTGGACAGGAAGGTATATGCTATTTAGTGATAGAAAGTTGCGTATGAAATGGCACAAATAAAGACTAATGGTGGCCATTATTTATCTAAGGGTTAAAAAAATCACTGTTAACAGTCGGCTCGTTAGTCAGATGTTAAAAAACATAAAAGTTGCTCAATGGTTTTTTGACGAAGTCAATTGCAAGCGAAACTTTAGCTCCAAATCTTGTGAAAATTGTTCTCCACACCCCTCTAGATTTTCGACGATAAACAGGAAAATTCTGGAAAAAAATGAAAGTTTTAGAGCATAGATTATATTACGAGTTGCAGGACTCGAATTAAAATGCCATTAGAACTACTATAGAATTTATTAGTACTATACAAACACGTATAACATAGGTACAAATATAATAACACGCATAAAGTCCGTCACTAAATAGATTACCGAATGCAGTACACACGTCTTGCGTCGCTAGTGCTTATCGCTCGACTGCCTCACCCCTCCGTTAGGGCATTGCTGTATACTGTACAAATACAATATGTCTCGACACAATACTCGACCGCGTGGACCGAATTTCCAAGAATCACACCTGGCTAATGACTATCATAAAGATTACAATATGCAATGGACTGTTTTTCTAATTACAAATTTTAAACAATAAATAAACAAAAGAAGTCCAAATGCGAAATGGTTATAAATTCCAGGTGTGAATTTGTCGTCGGTCGTAACAATATATTTTCATCGAAAATTGTTTTGAACCATATTAATTTTTTGACGTACGGTATTTTTTTTATGGTTCCGTAGGCAAATATCGACAACGGGGGAGATTTTATCACTCATACTCATACCTACACGCGTTTGACCTGACCTGACCATTTGACTTTTGTTTCACCTGATGTTAAGCGATGATGCGGTTTTGGAGGGAGCAAGTTTACCTAGAAGACTTTATATTACTTTTTACTGTAATTTGGATCAAAATCAATAAGTATAGCGTTAACGATAAAACAAAAATAAATAAAAGGGTAATGAGTGTGTACTAAAACATGTGATTTCTTGTTACAGTCTCCTCCATGTCAAAGATGGTCAACCAGCTTCAGACATCTCAAGATTCACAGGAATTACGGAATCAATTGTGAGTGTTAATCTAATCACACAATTATAATGATTGAAAAAGACGTTTGTTATCATTGGTTATGACCAGTATAAAATCTTTTGTCCGCTACCTGTGAAGTTTTTCAATGTGACTCGTAAGTAGTACTATGAACTAGACGACCGCGGGTCGCGGTTGTGAAAGGCCGGAGGGCTTGTCATCGGCAAACCTTCTGCACACGACATATATATATCGAGCTTAAAATTCAGACCAGGGTCTGGAGAATTATATTCATTCACACACAGTTGATGAGTTAAATAATGTATTGATATAACAAAAGCTATTTATTTAAATACTCCAACAACAGGCTTCAAATAGGAGCTGTTTACATTTGAATTGTATCATGCCAATTGACGTCAATAGGTATTATATGCGTGCCAGTTGTTTACTTATCTATCTAACCTAGTGCCTAAAGCTATCTACAGATATTAACATCACAAATGAGTAAGGAAGAGTAGAACTGTTGATGCCGTCTCTGAAACAGACATTTCAGATGTAAAAGAGATTAAAAAAAATGTCGGTGTCAATAAGATTAGATGCTAAGATTGTTGGTGTAACTTGTTTATAGCCTATATGAAACTATACTTTAACAATTTTATGTAAGCTTTGCGAACACACCAGCTCAAAGATAATGGTCCATTGCGCATAATAAATACTAAACAATAAAAAATCTCCAAGATGCTGTAAGTTCAAGGTAGAATAACATCACTACTAATGCCCAGGGTCTTCTCCAAAGTGTCACGGCTGTCACGTTATCCGTGATAAATTCGATCAAATTTTGTTGCTCCGGTTCTCCAGTTTCAACGTAATATATTTTCATTCTGACAGACGACAAATCCAGAATTACACGCAAAAGTTGGCCAAAGACACATCTTCGATGTTGATGGAGTTGATGAAGCTGCCGGCAGACCAACCAGCCCACAAGCTCACCAGGGATCGCTTGAGTGATGAATACATCAATACTCTCAATAGTTTCCAGGTCAGTCGTATTTGTTATACTATTAGGGACAGAAACAATCGCTGTTCGGGTCCGGCGGTTTTCGGAGCGAATTCATTGCGATTCCCCGAAGTCGGTTTTCAATCATTGAAATGAGTGCCTTTTATGGGTTGCATAAGGTGTAAAATACAAATTGATTAATATCTTATGCCACCCTGTTCGCCGACATTCGCAGACCCTTACTGATACCTATTATACAATTCGGTTTTAAATTATTGCGAATAAAGTCCTATTTATTTTGTAAACAAATGAGTGGATGGTATGACAAAAGCTAAGCAGAAGCCGTAGGTTTTCCAATTGGTTTGTCTCAATACAACAGGGATAACTAGCAACAAAGCGTTAATGAAAAAACAGAGATGAATTCTCCGATATTATATTTATTTTAAATAATTTTTAAGATCTGGGTGAGGGCACGACACACGACTACATACACTGAAAAAATCTAACTTCAATTACCTGTATGACTGCCACCCCTAATCTTCTTTTGCTCGTTATTTTACTACAGTTTTATGAAGCTAATTAAATGGAGCATTATACAATTAGAAGATACAAAATCTTGAAAGCTCTCTCTATAAAAAAGAATGTGATAATTGAGGCAAAATATTGATTTCACGCGAAGTCACAAAGTATTATTTTTTTGCTGAATTAGTTATTATAGTGTTACGAGCTACACAGGACTCGAATTAAAATACCGTTGAAATTAATATAGAGTTTATTAGAACTGTACAACCATGTATAAAACAGGCACAACTATGACTGAACACAGCCAGTACAAACTGCACGATTCAATAACACGCGCAAAGTTCGTCACTATATCGCTTATCGAATGTACGTCTTACTCGTATCGTAGTCGTCGCTTGACTGTCCCACCCCTCCGTTCGGGCATTGTTTTATATTAAACTGTACAAAGGACCGCGTTCACTGAGTTAATCCGCACACCTGGCAAGCTTCGACGCAATAACAACAAGGATTAGTTCGACACTAATGACGGCCATAAAACAAGTACGATAACAATAGGATGTTTTTCCAAATTGCAAAATTTAAACACGAAGTAAAAAAAAGAACTCGGAATGCAAAAAAGTTAGTAGTAAACTGCGTTTTTACGCCAGGCAGGTGCGCTTTTTTCTTTGACGGCTTGTTACAATAGTATAAACTTAACTAACTAACTTAAACTTATAAATTGTCATAGTTGCACAACACTTTTGGGCGAGACTGTATAATAATTATTATACAAATCTCACGATGTCTTAAACCTGTTCGAGTTACGTTTGATTCATCGTATTATTAATTATATGGAGCCAGTTTTTTTAGATGTTTTGTTAAAAATTTACATCTTTATTTATCTGATATTGTATATATCATATAATAACAGCACATAAATGTCCTACTGCTGGGCTCGGCCCTCGCATTATAGGGGAACGGACGGTATATCCGCCACGCTTTTCCAAGGCGACTTGGCAGGTTTGAGACATCGGGTTCGATGTGCAGGTTGCATCACGATGTTTTCATTGACCGTTGTCAGCACGTGGTAATTGTAACAATATGCACATTAGGTCCGAAAGCTGCCTAAGTGGTGCATGCATTCCTGCCAGGATTCTAACATGCACCCTTTGAGTTTGGTACGCGTGCGCTAGCCATTACGCTACCACGTATTCTCTTATATATCTTTTTGATATGTAGTGAGTGATAATAGAATATTTGTGTTCATTCTCAGCTGTTATGCTTAACTACCCATAGATTTTATGGAATGTTTATTCTGCAAACACGTACGATTTGTAGGAAATTTCCCAACAATGAACAATCTCCGTTTCGATACAGGGGTTTTTTATGTTTGATCAAGTTTGTGGCTACGGTCGCCCATGGACATCTGCAACGTTAAGGCAGTCTACTTCGTTGCGTAGCTTACTTCGTTCAGACTTTAAGTATCTGTTTACGCCCTTTTTTAAGAGCCCTATCTTGTAGCGCTGTTTAAGAGAGTTATAAAATTTCTTAGATACCGGTAGCGTTTCGGCGATGCTTTTGGGTTGATGATTAGCTCATCATAAGTTCATAAGGCTTAAGGAATAAGCTTCTTTGGCAGCTAATTTCCCGCGATATAAGCATTCTTATAATGAGCTTCCTCCACACGCCCCGAATCGTGTTAGCTTAGTGGTTCATACCCTCGCGTTTCAATTGACGTGGGTTTGAATTCTACACTGCTCATTTGAGATAATCATGTTTTAAACTCGTCAATCTGTCTTGGATATGTGTTGAGTGTCTTTCTCGCATAAAAATGCAGAGACCTAAGACCAGCAGTGGGATGTTTAATGGCTCTTACTAATATATGGATTAACTATACTTTATATAGTTGCACAAAATACACCAACGCCTTTTAAGTTCGTTTCTGTATAAGAATAGAGTTCTAAGTAATTTTAAAAGATCTGAAAGTATGTGTTCTTAGTCATATTAAGATGAATTACGTGTCACGTTTGATTGTTGCCCTTTTGTGGGAATATATATTAATCTTGGTGATATTTTAATCGTAACTATTGTACTTAATATTATATATATATATATATATATATATATTTATATTTCAATACCTTAGCTTAGAGCTTATGGCGCTCCTGTCAGTCACATTGTAAGAAAAATAACGAATAGTACATGTTGAGCTTTACGTATTGCTGGGAGGTTTCATGCGACTTCTTCATATGAAAACTATTTAATAATAATATAATGTAATGCGCAGCGTTTATTTTTGCACTAGTAAAATTAAAGTGTGTCTGTGATTTTAATATAAATATGAAGACTTAATCGAATTTGTTTCAATGCCTGCTCTTAGTCAACCCTTTTTATCATTTTCGTCTCCCTGTTTGTCTGACGGTTTGGCTCTGATGTACCCCAAAATGGAACACCAGAATTCAATGAACATATACATGAAGTATTTCATAAATAAAATAAATATAATGTCAATGCCGACTTTCTATATCCTACTATACGTTACTTTAAAGTATCATTGCTAGATATTTGACGTTGCCAATATGTGGTTTGTGTTACATTTTAATCAATAGTAGTAGTAATGTGTAGTAAGACCTGGCATAATTTGGCACAAGGCTTCCAAGAAAGAAGTGGTGGACACAGCTAGTGTACGTTAAATAGGAGGTAGATTTAGTTTTCAAACGCATGTCTGGGATCGTCCCTAAAGTGGTCATTTGTATATTACCCATAACACAAGTGCAACCTGGTATTTATTTATTTATATCACTATTTAATTTCTAACTTAGCATTTTGTTTTTTGTACTGTAGGTAACGCAGCGTTTAGCTGCGCAGAAAACGAAAGAGGACGTGAAGAAAGTGAAAGCTGAAAATGCGACCATTGGCGACCCTTTTGGAATGTCTAGTGAGTATTAACTAGCTAACTCCGTTGGCTCAGCGACCCAAAGTGAGTCTTGGCCTCCGAAACGAGAGCACGTCACTTTTCTATCCTGCGCAGTGTCTTATAGTACGGTCAGGTCAGTTTCAACTCTAAAGTTTAAAGGGAGATTGTGCGATTAAACTGTTCGACCTGAATCCCCCTACACCACTCCATTTTCGCATGACAAGACGCTCTTGTCTGTGCCATCCTTTCACAGTGAAAACTCCTACAATGCGAGTGAAACGTTTCGCCGTTTTCAAGTTCTTCTACTTACGGCTTAGTTGTGGTCAGAGTCCATACTTCCCGAAAAGTACATTTCGGGTAGCTCCAAGTCTATTATAGTATTATCTAGGTGAGCGTGTTCCACCTTCGACCGTATCATCGTCTCACATTAGGCGTGATCGTGGTCAAAGGCGAACCTGTTTATCATAAAAAAAAATCAATGCTGGTTTATATTTCTTCACTTGCGCCGTGTCTCTCGTAGGCGAAGACCGAACAGTGCAACAGGTTTGGTCGGGTTAAATTAGTTTAAATATATTTCCCCCAGGGGGTGCCGCCCTGGTCTCTTCTCCGACCAGGTAGCGGTACAAGGGGATGCGTCCCCGGGGCCCCGAGCGGCCACTGTCACATTCCCCCCTTCGCTCCGTGACAGTGGTGTCCCACCTTTCCGCCTCCAAATCCCAATGCCTGCCCTTCCTTACCAAACCTCCTCCCCAAACGCCCCTCCTTTCCGATGCGACCGCCAGCGTCGAGGTGTTCTCCGCTGGCTGTCAAGGAGGGTGGTGGTGATGTCCACCCCACCACCGCCCTCCTGACAGGCGACCTATCCTCCCCGACCCCGTCTGCCAACGCTGCTGTGTGCGCGAGGCGACGGGAAAAGGGGAGGAAGGAGAGGGGGGAGGGGTGTTGGCGCAGGAGCAATCCTTCGCAGCCTCCCCCTCCCCCCATCGCGAAGCCCCCCCCGCCACTGACGCTGCTTAGAGCGCGAGGCGGCGGAGGGGGAGAAAGGAGAGGGAGGGGTGATGGCGCAGGAGAAATCCTTCGCGGCCTCCCCCTCCCTCCTATCGCGAGGCCCCCCCCGCCACTGACGCTGCCGATTGCGCGAGGCGGTGGGGGGGCGGGGTGGAAGAAGAGGGGGGAGGGGTGTTGGCGCAGGAGCAATCCTTCGCAGCCTCCCCCTCCCCCACCGCGAAGCCCCCCCCCGCCGCTGACGCTGCTACGAGCGCGAGGCGGCGGAGGGGGAGAAAGGAGAGGGAGGGGTGATGGCGCAGGAGAAATCCTCCGCAGCCTCCCCCTCCCCCCCATCGCGAGGACACTCCCCCCCGCCGCTAACGCTGCTGAGTGCGCGAGGCGGCGGGGGGAGGAGGAAGGAGAGGGAGGGGTGATGGCGCAGGAGTATTCCTTGCAGCCTCCCCCTCCCGGCGGCAGCGGGCGTCGAGGTCTGGGGGATCAACATAGACCTCCGCCCGCACTAATGCCGCGAGAGGGCGCGAGAGGTAGCCGCGCGTCCCTCTCAGGGCCGGGGACCACCATCTCCCCCGGCCCGCACACAGGAGAGGCCGCCTCTGTTTACGAGGCGGCCGGCCGCTGCCGGGGTTGCGGGTTAAGCTCACGCATGTACCGCGACCCCGGCGCTAGGCGGAAGGAAGGCTCCCATGGGGTTTTAGTGGGTATACCGGCAGCCGGTCGTATTGAACCGGCGTCGGGGAGCCCCACACACCGGCCGCGCATGATCCCCCGCGCGGCTGACGGTGCGGCAACGCATTTCCCCATGTAAAAAAAAAAAAAAAAAAAAAAAAAAAAAAAAAAAAAAAAAAAAAAAAAAAAAAAAAAAGTTTAAATATATTACTTATCAACTATATATGACAGATTTGCCAGGCTTTCCTTGGACCGCTATTGTGATTGAGATTACCTAACAGGCAAATGTTGATTTTAGTTCGATTCTTCCTTAATATTCCATCAATGACTAATTTTCGAGATAAATAAATATTATTGACTATTGACACATAATAATAACGTCTCATATATGTATGTAAATTCTTCAATTTTCGTTCGAAACATCCACATGAGGGACGCGCTATGTTTTGTGTAAATTAATTTTCTAGTAAATGGTTAACAACAGAGTGGCAGATGATATACATCTGAAAGTGAATGATGGTACTATATTTATAAGTTCTAAGTAATAAGTTACTTTATGATTAAGCAATCGAAAGGAAATGTTTAGGAAAAGATTCAGCAAATAGACAGTTTTGGTTTTCTGTTTTCAGTTAGTATTATAAAAACACGCCAGTTCGTCGTTACTTACATAGTTTGATCAATTCGCAAGTGCTTGACTTATTTTTTCTATTGCGAAGCTGCAAACATAGTTGCAGCTGGAAAGCGGTTACTGTCGCAAACCGTCACCTATACATAATTCACAAACAAGTCTTCGAAGATGTATTATTATCAAGCGCAATAGTTCTTAAGATATTTCTGTTGCGTACTTTACGTATTTGGAATGAGCTCTCAGACGACATTTTTGTACGTACGTCAATATATAGAATCAGTCAGTCAGATATAGAATTTTTGGTTGTTATAAAATTCCTAGGCTGGCAACACGTTGGTGTACATCTGGTGTTGCAAGTCTCAGTATACGACAGTAATTATTTTCGACGAGGTGGATCAGGTTATCTGTTAAATTCCAAGTCTTTTTTATTATTTCTAAAGTACAGCAGGCTGTCAGCCCAATTGTTATGGATAATGGCTACCGTCGCCTATGAACACAACACAACACTAAAAGTGCTACCAATACCAAACTCATAGATGGGACTGGAACCTGGCCACTATGCCGGAATATAACTCAAGGTCTTTATGGCGGCATGCTCTAGACCAGGGGTGGTAGCCATCCAGTCGGGTAAATGCCCTACCACCTGGCTGTGGGTTGTTTTGTCGCCTCTTACGTCAGGCCGCCTGGCCGCAGGAATTAGTATTCTTTCTCCGTTCCTGCACGGATAAAAAGTCTTTGAAACAGACAAAACTTCCCGATTCTGTGACAATCAACCTGATGCTGGGAATCTTGATTACACTTCTTAAGGCTGGCTTTATTGGTGTGATGCCACCGTTCACAGAATATCGGAATGACACGGTTAGCCTTGATCTTATCATGTTTGGCGTTAATCGAGTGAATATTCCAATAGCCTACTTGCCCTATGTTCAGTCCTTGCCTCGTAGTATAAAGTAGGTAGAACATCGCTTCATCAATTTTCTTTCTTTCTGTGTAAGGCGACGGCCAATGCACAGCAGCGTAGAGGCAGCCATTTTGGACATTAATTCGCTGTCAACGTTCAACTACGTCGTGCCGTGCCAATAACCTTTATTAAGACCGTACCGTTAATCTGTGTACAGAGTGAAAACATAGTGCCTTGCGCTGTTTCCGAATGCAATCTGAACCGACCAGGAGTGACTGATCATAATATTGGTGGAGCTTCTGCTTTTATAGTGCAAGGATCTAGTTCATATCTCCGCTATACAGTCCATAGAAATCGAACCACATTAATCGGGGCTTAACCGTCCCACACCGCTGTCATTATGCCCTATCTTTATTCACCTATGTGCCTCCTGGCTGCTCCTTCTGTTCCAACCCTTTATATCACACCCTTCATCCTAACCTACAAGCTAGTAGCGCGTTGATCCATCATGTATCCTCCTCGATTTTCATTCACACATCGGTCGATTTCGACGTAAGATGTATGGAGCTTATGTCTAATGTTGACCATGAAAGCAAGGCAAATTAACGGTCAGTTAGATATGAGAATCGGGAATCAGCGGACGGCCTGAATATTTACCAGATTAGCAATAAAAGAGTTGTCTACTTTTCTAATTCAAATGTACTAAATTAGGCTTAAATATAAAGTTTAACTTTCTTTACAGGTGGTGGTGGTGGTAATAGTGAGTTGTTAGAATTGGACGATACAAACCAGCGTAAACAAGACCAGATAAACCTGCAAACAGAACGTACGCTTTTGGAACTGGAAGAAAAGGAACGAGATATACGGGAGTTGGAGGTAATCTATCCCTACTATTTCTCCATTAATATTATAAATGCGAAAACAACTCTGTCTGTCTGTTCCGTTTTCACGGAAAAACGGCTGTACCAATTTGGCTGAGACCCAGTATATAGTTATATATATATTTTTTTTTTTTTTTGATCGATATGGCCGATTTGTCTGTTTGATCGCTTTCTCATTTTGGCAGTAAATTAGCAAAATAGTTGCCGCTGCAATCACAAATTTTCAATTCCCTAACAAATACCTACGTTGTCGTAAACAACGTGTCGTTCGTTGTATTACTTTAAATCAGGTTGACATCGATTCACCTCTGTTTTGCTGTGCAGTTATCTAGGCTATATAAACTTAGTTATTATAATATGTAAAAAAATCAAATAATTTTTTTATGTAAGTAAAATAAAGCTGATGAGAATTTCAGTAAAATTAGTACGAGTTTGCCTTGAAAGCGTAACAAACTGACAAGAGTCAATTTCGCGTATATAATGTTAGTGTCGATTTGATAAGTTTAATTAAAACGTTAATAATAATTATATGCTGTAATTGTTTTCAGAGTAACATTACGGCCGTGAATGAAATATTTAAAGAGTTAGGAACAATGATCCACTCTCAAGGCGAAGTTATAGATTCGATCGAGTCGAGTGTCGATCTTGCTTCGTCTAACGTTGAAAGTGGAACCAGAAATCTAGTGGAGGCATCCAACTACAAGGTAAATAAAGATCTCAATTTTTTGAAGTGAAACTTCTATATAGAGGGGGTCTTACGATTTTTCACTCACGAAAAGGTGTCACGGTCACGTGGTCACCGTCACTAATTCTTACATTTTTACACTCGTGATATCTTTCAAATGGAATGTCCAAATTGAATAATTCAAAAAGTTATATAAAGGTATTGATGCAGTCTTGAATATTAAGTAATTTATTTTGATAAGTATCAATACCAAGATACAAATAAAGAGCATTTTCTAGCGGCGGCATTTTAATTAAAATTTCAAAATAAAAGAACACTTATTGTGGCTGAATTATAACAGTTAGATACATAGTATTGCGACACTTTTTGTAAATAATGATGTGTTCTGCAAAGTCGTAGTACATTATTTTATTCTATCATCAATAGTTTTCGCAGCGCACGCGATTTTTTATTTGCGTGAGTTCAGCAGACAGGCAGACGACTTGATGGAAAGCGTTTACCATCGTCTATGGACATTTGCAACACCAAAGGTGCTACAAATGCGCTGCTGCTCTCTTAAGGGAGATGGGAACGTTACAAACGAACTGCTATGGCGGCATACTCTAGACCAGGGGTGGTCGCCATCCAGTCGGGTAAATACCCTGCCACCTGGCTGTGGGTGGTTTTGCCGCCTCTTACGACAGGCCACCCCAACACAGGAATTTGTAGTCTTTCTCCGTTCCTGCACGGATAAAATCAAATAAAATTAAATATTCTCTTTCTCGTTTATTTCAGTGTCTCCCAAATACTTGGGATCAGGACAATATTTCTTCTGTTTCGCTACTTCATATATACGTCCTTTGTCACACCACAAATCCTCATGTCACCCTTCACACAGTCTATCCATCTTTTTGATCTACCTTGTTTAATTGTACTGGGGCCCAATTCTTCTGTTCCAAGTGGTGTTATATATTCAAAGTACGATTCCATTGCGATGGTGTCAGATATTCGTATTCTACTAAGTCCATAATGTCTTCTCGATATCGTCGCGGTGGAATTGTAATAGAAAAAAAATTGGTATTACCATTAAGAGGTCTGGCAATTGCTTAAATGAATATTGAAAATGTAATAGAATTTTAAACATTTATTTCGCGGGCTTTCGCTTGTAAATATTTACAGAGATAGTGGTATATAACAGGCACTCCATTGGAATTAACAGAATACCAAAATCAGGCAAATTTACGATTGAAACAACAATATCTGGCGATTTTGATGAGATAGCAGTAGCAGAATTGTGCCCGTGATTAACATTTTGATAGTTTTTAAGTTGTAGCATCCCAAAAATAATTTCAAGGAAAATTCTATTGAATACATTTTTTTCAATTAATTAGTTTTTGAGATATAACCAAACCGTTGCCAAATGAGACAGTGGTACTTCTGTCATCTCTACGGAACTCTTTATGATTCGTCATATTTATATAATCTGTTGCCCTTTGAGTTTTATCCCAGGACTCGACTTTTTGGCGGGAACTGAAAGGAGATGTGCTCTGCAGTTTTATTTTCTAAAAATTTGTAAAGTTACTCTAAAATGAACAATAGTAGAAAATATGTATTTTTTGAGAAATGTGAACTGTATAGTCGAATGTGGCCTTTTAAGTTGTCACAAGAACTCTGTTGAATGGCACCAGCTGACTACCTACAGTTCAGCTGTGCTACACATAGGCTTAAGAAAATGAAGAAACAATAATGTAAAGTAAGATCTGGCTTAAAGGCCTAGCTGCCGAGCCATAAACCTAAATAAAAAAAAATATCCCAGGACACAAGTACAATTTCTTCGTTTTTGTTTCAGAATAAATTGAGGAAGAGGAAAATTTACTTGGCTCTCATACTTATTGTCGTCATATCAATAATATTGATCTTAATATTCCGCAATTGAAAACCCTGCTTGCGCCTTTAATGTGTTGCATGACTACGATATGACGCGTATTGAAGAAAACATCATATAACTAGTATTGCCGTGCAGTTTTATCATCAGTGTTATATATACATAACTTATATTATATTCTCAATAGAAAAATCGGGACATCTAATTCTGAATACATATGTAAGGATAAATCGTAGTTATTTCAGACTGCAGTTAAATCGAATGCCCCTACTATCGGTTATCAGTTCTCAAAAGAAAATGATGACGAACTTACGTTATTGGGTCTGATTACGAGTTTAAAGAAAGATTAATCGCTACAATATATCGTTACGTATCTATCATAGCATATGTATTTTTCAAAATTGGACTGATTTTACCTGAGATTAGCGTACGCAATTACATTTGTAGATATAGTTGTTGCATGCTCTTATACGTGTGTCAAACGATGAAATTCATAACAATAAGAAGAAAAAAAAAATCACAAATAGTCTTAATAAGAAATTTAGTAATATACAATGTAGCAAATCTTAGTATTGTTATTTAATTTTGACATTATTTTGCACTGTATAGTTCATAAATAATCAATTCGAAATCATGGAAGAAGACATGGAATTTCATGCTTATCTAATTTCACTGTTCACTGTCAAATTTCTTGGATGGATGATTATTTTGACAGCTCACAGTAGGTATGGTACAGTGTAGCACAACTAGTAGTAATTCCTCCCGATGTATGTTACCTGCGCAGTAGTTCAATTTCAGTTGCGATTGTGTACGAATCGTGTTAGCGAAACAGAGTTTCGAATTAGCAAGCAACACTGCGATTTCCGCTTGCGAATAAAGTTCGATATAGATTATTTACATGTCCGTAACCGGTCTGCACTGTTCTGCGCAAAACAAAACTGCTCAGTCAGAATTATGATTGGTGTACACTTACGGTTTTACGCAACAGTTCTATTTAATCAAATATGTTCATTATCTTGTAATGTTTTAAATGAACATATTCGATTATATCGATTACTAGGATATGTCCGCGAATTCGTCGACGCTTAGCTTAAAATTCCGACGGGATTCCCGGGTCATAATACCGCAGTATTTGAAAAAGATTGTAAGCCATCGCTTTAGTGAAAGTTGTTTCGAATTAAGCCAATTTTTATGCACCAGAACAACTTTGAAGCAACCAACTTTAAAAAGTATCACACTTTTATTACATAAAATTTGCCATCGATCAGTGAATAAATCACATTGAAATTCGATTTTATTTAATCTGCCCATTTTGATTTATTCCTAGAAAAATCCTGCGCAATTTCCAGGATAAAAAGTAGCGCAAATTTTAATCCTAAGAATTTGCTGCCGACCGGCGAAAACTGCATTGAAATTGACCTAGTAGTTTTTACTTGAATCCCGAACAAACAGACCAAATGATAAACAGACAAGAAACCTAAAAAAATGCGTCGTTTATCCTCAATCATTTATATAGTCTATTCCAGTTTTTCTTTCCAAATAGCTTTTTAATGTACAGAACTTTTATAATATTATAGATTATTGTTACAAAAGTTGAAATCGATAGTAGCGTAGTTATGTTGTATTACGTATGTTATATAATATTTACAATCGATATTTAAATTGTGTAGTCTTGAGTCGTTCGTGATGAGTGGCACTACACTAATGGCCGATTCCTATATGCTACTAACTTGCCGTACCATCAGTTGAATGTTGACATCACTTGCATGGAGCTTATGTCAAATGTTAATAGTAAGACAAGTGAACGGTCTGTAAGTAATAGGAACCGGCCATAAGTGGTCGGTACCCATTAATGAAGTGCGACCTCACATTTTATTGCAAAAAATACGAAACTTCATGAGCGTGATCTGCCAAAATTATCGTCCTAAATTAGACAACGCATAAGCATGTTTCTTCCGTGGTAGGGATGTATGAATAATGTCTTTTTTATATATTTTAACACCCGTATATCTTTGACTAGAAAAATGATTGACATGCCATAATATATAATATAATTCGTCGTTAACTGTAAAAATAAAATTTTATAAGTGAAGTGAAATTAATTGAAAAAATTATCTATTGGTCTTATTTAAGGTGCTTTGATTTTTGCTCGTACGGTTTTTGCCTTTAGCGTGTTATATTTTAAGATATTATTTTTTTATTTATTGTTTTATTTCGGTTTTATTATTGCCGTTTCAATAAATATTTTCACTATTTTACTAATTGTGGTTTTGTGTAATTTTATATTATATAATAAATAAAATAACATACTTAGCATGTCCAAATGATATTACTATTTAAAAAAGCTCAGTATATGTCACGATGTATTTATTGTTTGTTATATTTTGAATAAGAGACAGTCATCACTTTCGAACTACAATTCCAGTTTCATATCTGAAATCTGTTAAAGCGTATACGTATCATGCGGCTAACCGCTAGTCAAGTTAATGATAAAACAGATTTATATAAGCACGGTCGTTCGATGCGGCTTCATCACCAGTCGACGGTTGCTATACGCACTATGCGGTTAGCCGCATATTTAAACGCATACTGCGTTCCGCTAGCCGCATAGTGCGTATTGGACCTTAAGCGTGCATTACATATATAAATCATCACTTCACTAAGTTCCATCGAAATCCGTCCAGGAATTTCTGCGGGATATATACTCATATATATTCACCAATACAAGTAATGGGGTTTGTGGAAACTGACTCTAAATGATACACCATCTATTACTTGATGACTTACATTTTTAAATAATAAACGTTTTATGTCTTTGATCAGGATTTGTCATACATAATAATGTTATATACTTAATTTAGTAATGTATTACGATTTTAATTGATGGACTTAATATAACAATATAAACGCGCATGTATGAAGAGGTTAATGAAAGTAGGTGAAGCGAAAGTTGTTTGTCAGGATCGTCGCAAGTGGAGATCCATAGTCTCTGCCTACCCCCATGGGAAACAGGCGTGATTTTATGTATGTATGTATGTATGACTTAATATAATATTTTATATCATAAATGCAAATGAATGTCCAGCCTTACCCGCCTCTATATTGATCCTATTTTAAAATGGTTTTTGAACTTTTTTAGAAGAAGTTATTCAGCTTCGAAATATTGTATTATCCCCGCAAATTGCTATGGCGCCTGGCCGCCTTTTTGGTGACGTAGCCGTAGCCGAACACTCAGTAGTGTTAGCACCACTGGCCGGCGAGTACGCGTACATATCGAGTTGCGGATGACGTCACGTGAATGTTAATTTCACAAGGCTCCAGCGCATTAGCAATTTGCGGGGACAATAACAGTAATGAGAATGAGCATTTTTGAGAAATCTCCTAAAATTGCACTTTATTGTTTATCCCTTATACAAAATTTATTCTATATCTCATTCAGATCAATATTGAAGTTGGAGCGTAAAAAGAAACGGCATTGATTTTGCATTTACATAATATAATCATTTTATTCTATGTTGACAATGTATTGAACATAGGTTTAAAGAGTGATTTTGAATGAACAAATCGGTCAACGACTTAGGCTTGACTCGTATGTCATGTTGGGCTTGTATTTTGGAGCAACATGTAGCATTGTCGTTGCACTCACAGTCGCGTAATGTAGCATTAAACTTAAATAACGGTGTAAAAATTGTTTCACTCTTTGATCTTAATTTTTTGTATCTTATTATGATTCCTTTTAAAACTGTGTTATTTGACTTCTCTTAGGTGGTTTAGTAGTTCGAATGTTTTAGTTTATTGATCACTAAAGACGATACTGTAAGACGAGTAATAACATGCTTTATAGTCTAGGTTAGTTTTAGAGTTTTCTTAGCGGCATCGCACCCATGCATTTAGATACCGTATCGTAATACAAATTCCATAGGTTCGAATTTATAATGTGTACTTTACACCTTCGGTCTCGGTGATGTTCCTACAAATACATAATTACATTAAAATCAATTAATATTCGAGGCAGTGAAGAGGGAACAACGAGACAAATTAACTTTAATGTTAATACATTGACTAACACATAAATTGCATCAAAGTATAGAATGGTATTAAAATAGCTCTAAATTTAATATAGTTAGGCAAATGAATAGAAAGATATAGAAACCGGCCACAAGTCAGTTTTTTTATTGTTCTAAGATCTCCTTAGACGCGTTTCTTTAGTATCTCAAAAGGCCCAAAATGCTCCGTCTGTTGTTCCAGAAGGCGACCGCGGTCGTAATGGTCGTGGCGAAAATGTCACTAATGACGTCATCATTTTGCGATCACACAGCGCCTACAACGACCCATGTCAAGAGGTGGGTCGAAGTGGACGTTGACCATAGAGCATTAATTCTCTCTATCTCTTGACAGTGAAAAAGGCATTCAATTCAACCAGTGGTATTGTTTATTTCATCGTTTTGGACATCAACGCCCTATTATCCGTTCCACTAGAGTTTATACTTGTAACGCTGGCAAACAAGTAGAACGGGAAAAATCGCGATCGTGAACGCGGTCGTTGTGAGTCTCTTCTGGAACGAAGCCCATGACTTTGCTTATTAATATTTCTAAAGATAGAGTAGTATATCAGGGGCCATCATGCCACGCCATTGGAATTAACAGAATACCGAACTTCATCAGGCAAACTTACGATATAGACCAGTGGTCGTCAACCTTTCAGCAGGCACACAAGGTGACAACATTTAGTAAAGGCGGGCCGCAATTGTGTATGTTAGCTTTCATGTTAGTAGTTACAATTCTTAAAATGGCTCTCAAATGCTTATCTGAGACGGGAAGCTTATTTAATTTTTCGGTAGTTAAGGAGTGATAGTTTGTCCTCCTAAATAAATACTACCGCGAATTGTAATCAACTGCTGAGCAAATCTTTTCAATTCGCGTATTAGCGTGGTACAGTGTAATGCACGCTTTCCCACCTACTTAATGATTACGTTATAATTATTTGTTTGGGTAGGATCCCACAAAAGTATTATTAATGGAACAATCATATTGGACACCAGATTGTTAATGCGATTGTATTTTGGGTAGATTACAATTAATTCTATAATATTACTAGCGGCCCCAGCAGACGTCCTGCTCTGAAAAAATATGACCCGATCCCAGCGCCACCTACCGGTTCCAATTGTGGATTTAAACCATCCGGGGACCCACTCAAACACACAAAAACAAAATCGCTCCCCGTTGTTAAGAGGATTCTAGAACCCGATCTCAGCGCCACCTACCGGTTCCAACGGTATGAAAACTATCCTATCTTTCAAGTTGGATCAAACTGCACACGGTGTGCAAATTTGATTAAAATCGGTTGAGTACTTTAGGAGTCCATCGCGGACAAACATCGTGATAGGAGATTTATATATATTAAGATAATAGATATATTCGAAAGATTTGTAATCGATCCAAAATTAATAATTATTTACTCAATTGTAATATAATTATTTAAATATCTCGAAATCTCCGACAGTAGTTGCATTCAAGTAAATATATTTATGACATGTATTTATACTATCCAATCTATCGTTTAAATCCAAAAATTAACAAATTGCCTCATTAAACTTATCCCTTATTCATAATAGTTACACGAGGCTTGTAGGCGGGTTAATGTGTATTTCAAAATCGTATTCAAAATGCGATTATAAAAACATACTTATAATAATATAAATACAGGGCCTAATCGGTAGTAACTTTTTATTTATTAAAAATGGATTGTGGATAGTTGTTTTCTTTGGAAATCATCTAGTTTGATGCAGTTTGTTTGTAAGTGCGTGTATTATAGTATTTAAATAAAATGTAAATAAATATTATTGATATGAATATATTGTTGCAAACCGATACTAATCCTTACAGGTGTCTTATTACCCCTTTGAATTTGAGTGATCTAATTCACGCCGCTGGAAGATGTCATAAAACCTTCTTTCCTTTGTTGGCATGTTGCTAGGAGGCCATGTCTAATATACAAATGGATGACGGTCGCTCAGTCGGGAAGTGCGCCAGTCGTGTTCTGACTGCGAACGAGGCATTGTCTAGTGCACTTTCGGAACGAGTATCTTATAATGACTAATTATAAGATACTCGTGGCGCAATTTCTTTGATAACGTTTTTCTGCCCGACGGTTTGGTTTTGCTCGGCTCATCGGTCTGCTTAAGAACTGTGAATTACGTGTGTGTACTTCTAATAAACTTTATGATAATTCCAACGGCATTTTCGAAATGACATCTTATAAATCCCCAACAAATTCGTAACAATATATATGCGCTGTTAATATTAATGTTGATTATATTATTTGTAATCTGTGTATCATGTGTAATTTGGATAAATAAATGAAACGATACTATCTTTATAAAATCATTTTTTATTTAGACCCATGTTGAGTCCACACAAATCAAATAACATGTTTCTAATAGAAACTATCTACGTTGGAAACTGAGTGGGTTGTATAATCCTATATTATTCATTCTACAAAGCTTAGGTACTCGCCGAAGCGGGGTCGAATGATACGTGCACTACGTCATGATCTTTTAACCTTAAGAAGTATATGTTGGAAAGATAGTTCATCGTGGAAAACACTGCTCTTCTCTTGCTTTCTCGTACTTTATTATTTAATTTTAATACTTATTTTTTTTAGAATGAATCACTTAGAAAGTGAAAGTTTTTATAATATCTAAGATTCTTTTGGTTGTTTTTTTGTATTGTTTATTATTCTAAATAATGTTTTTTTTAATAATGAAAGGTTTTCAGTATTAACAACTCAGTGTGATTTCTTTTCAGCTCAATTGTCTTTTCTAGTACATACCTACTCTTTCATGACTAGTTTGCTTATGTGTGCATTCTTAAGGTACACTTCACAGTAAATGAAATCAAACTATATATATATATATATATATATATATATATATATATATATATATATATATATATATATATATATATATATATATATATATATATATGGATGTAATGCAGTGCACACACGTCTGGTTTTGATTGGCTTCGAAATATGTTGTTCTTCTTAAAATTAACGTTAAAAACTTATTAAAAGGAAGATTCCTTACAAGTTATTTGATAGTGATTTCGAATTGGTAGGTCCTGAATTAAACATTAATAATAATGGTGATAGAGCGCATGTAACGATAATCCTCCGTTCAACTTAACACGCAAATGTATTACTAAAATTTACATATTTTATAGGTATCTATAATCATGTCGACCCCACCGCAGAATTTGGAAATTGGTACATCTATATAGATATCTACAGATCAAACACTATCATAATACAATGAGAAATATTTCATCCATTTTAAACTTCGTCATTAAAACTAATTTATAACTACACTTTATGCTTTTTAAATTATGCGGCGTGTACATTGGCAATGCATGCATAACTGTAAATTAATCAATTAAAATAATGATCTTATCTACATTTAAATTAAATACACTAATAAAACTTCATTAGTTATGTTAATCTTCGGGCATCATATCGATAGGTGAAGTTTAATAGGTTTAAGTGACATTTTTACAAGTAATAGAATAAATTATTTTGTTTATAATTGTGTAAGATCGCGTTTGACTGACATTACCAACTGGTATCAGGTGGAAATGCAGTCTAAGATGGACCACGCTTACCTAGAAGATACAAGTTCACCCCAAACTCGGAAGGTCAAATAATTGGGTGTAAATTTAAATAAAAAGTTTTTTATATATATTAATATACTGGTAATTAATTAATAAAGATTCGGTAGATTTATCTTCCACCCATCGATATATAAGAATTCTAAATGATATTCGAAAAGTAAAATGTACGGTTTCAGGTATTGTTAGAAAATTGTTTTAATACACTGGCGTAATATACGAGTAATATTAAATCTTGATATCGGTAAGTATTAGTGCTTGCTCACGTTATTGCGTGGACGCGGTCATAGACAATTAAGCATTGAAAATATCAAGCGTATGGACCTACTTATGCAAAATGGAACCAACCCACATACTGACAGTTTTGGGAAAAAGCAGTTTTTATTAAAATTTTGCATACAAATAATGTGTCTATATTGAATAAAAACGGCTTTTTCTCAAAACTGTCAGTATGTGGGTTGGTTCCATTTTGCATAAGTAGGCCCGAATGTAAGAAACGCAAACGCGATCGAGGTAGCGGACACGCTTGTAACTCGCGGCGTAGCGCCCGCGTGACAATGCCAGTCTTAAAATAACTTGTCGTTAGAGATGATAAACAATATCAAATGTCTAGCGGCTATCATCTGAACTCGCTGGATTATCGCGTAGAACGCCACTCCTGCGCCCGCGCCTTGTACCTGAGCAAACACTGAAACAACACGTTCGATTCTCGTTAAAAATGACTCTATTTTGTTTTAGTTCTTTTTGTGAGAGGAAATAATGCTGTAATTAAGTGGTTTTAATTTATTGACTATTTGAAATGTTTTAAAATATTTAACCCATCCTCAAAAAATCGGTTCATTTACTTCTCCATACAGCACACACATGATATTAAAATTTTAATTAAAAATATTAAATACACAAGTAATACTTAATTAAATTAAATATTAGGCCGTAAACCCAATCGCATTCCTACGAAATAGGTTTATGAAAAATCAAAAAAGCCGTCTTTAGTATTTATTAACTTTGAAACTAGCTTGCTTTTAGCATAGCACCCAGCGCTCTTACATACTCAAGCTCATGTCAACAGAGCAGGAGAAAGCAATCCTACTTTTATTTAAATGCTACAGTTCTGGTATCCCATTCAATTCTTCTCTTGCATTTTAAAATGGAAAAACATCATACCCGTCAAAAGTTTGGTCCTAATTATTAATTAATTAAATTAAATAAACTTTTCTTATATAAAATAAATATGAATAATAATAATTTGGTTTTTAATTTAAAACGTATGTTGTAACTGAGTTCAAAAATGTTGAGATGGATATGTGGTACAAGAGGGGATAAAGTGCGACATGTCACAAGGAGATCTTTGAAAATTGTATACGGCTGAAAAATTGAGTCAACGAAAACTAACTATAATATGCCCATAACACGGGCATATTATAAGAAGGGGTGAAAGTCACGTGACAAAAAGAATGATACACGATACAGGTTTAAGGATATAAATATAAAAGGTGGACTAAAAAGAGATGGATTATTTGTGTGAGGAAAAAAAAATATTGTCCTGATCCCAAATAATTGGGAGAAGTTGGAAAAAAAGAGAGCTGTAAATGATAAGATCTTGTTTGAAAGTCTAGTGATGTTTTTCTATATCAAAGCTTAAGAAAAGAAAGTTTTGTGGCATCCGATAGAAATGTAGGTTTAAGAGCTTTTTTGAGGGTACATTCTTCCATGAATGGGTGTCATTAGACTGTAAATCTTTGCGTGCTGTCAAAAGTGATTTTTATTATTTGGTTATCTGCTCTTTCTCCTACTTTGCCGAATGAAATTACCATATGTCCATAAACCTATCAGTGGAGTATTAAGATTTTATTATAGTCTGTTTATCTACTATCATTTTAGTAGACTTGGCCTATGTGTATTTTATTATCGGGTGATTGCTGTAGTTTATTGCCTGGTGTCCATATCCTAATATCTATTCATTTGCTTTAATAAAGGTTAGCATTTAACATTGACTTCATGCAAGTAATGTTTTTTTTTTACCAATAGTATAGAAGTAATATGGATGGTCAATGCACGTATGTTTTAGTTAGAATCCTGACCGGGGAATATAGTAGTTGGTAGTAGTAGTTTTGTCTGATTTGATGTGATTTTTATAGCGAATGAAAACCATCGCAATGGAAACTGCACATCGAGATAACCGATGTGTGATTATGATAGTACCTCAGTACCTCTGTCACCAGACTTCGAGTTGCTCCACGAGCAAATATTTTAAATAAGTCTAAATTAATAATTATATAAATACTGGTTTTTGGATCTTTCACGAAATATTGTTGAGATGGACTTATTCGCTTTATTATTATTACTATACGACCACAGAGTTTTTGATTTATTTATGTTTTAACAATAACAGACTTCTTGGTCTTAATACACCACTGCACACAATACGTTCAATTTAAACGATTACAGATTAACACGCCCCTCTTCTCATAGTCATATAACTAAATATTTAAACATGTACTTTTCGACTAACTGAATAATAATTATTTGCAGCTCAGAGGCATATAATATTAACACCATTTTACGTTCTTGTTATGTTAATATGAGTATTACATATTTAGAAATATGTAATCCTACATTATCCACTTTTTGACATTTGTAAACTAAAACTGTTTTAGAGAGATTGTCAGGTTATCAAACCACTAAGCTTCAAAGCCTCCTACTCAGCTGTGGTTTTTATCAGCTGATCAGTTTTCCTTTCTTTAGCAGAATACTGTCATTTTGTGTTCGTATTAGGTATATGACATTCAGTTACATATATCTGGGTTCATCTTTTTGCGATTAAATAATTTTGGTTGTCAAGTATTGTATCCCGCTGAGTACAGACAGTATTACTATTAAAGCGGGTTTCTAATAAAGTTTACTTAAAATATTATTACAATGATATAACTTCAACAGTGAAACTCAGGTCGTGAGAATCTGAGCTAGATGTTTGCATTTCCCGTCGCGCTCGCGTTTTTAGCTCGTTCGTGAAATATATGTTTTTCTTCAAAATTACTTGAAGCAATTTCGTTATTGGGGCCTTAAAATAATTAAATACACTGTACTTTAAAAACTTGCACATTATGAATTTTTGAGAAACACTTTACAAAGGTACAAGTTGGTAATGTTTCGTCCCCAGTTTTCGTTGTTGAAAATGATTATAAGTAATGTTCCCTACTTAGTATTTTATTTTGTACTACATGAAGCAAAATACACACTTCAATAAATGTCTTAGTCGCTGTCATTGAATATAACTCAAAGTAGTGTGTGCTTTTGTTTACCAAAATGTTGTAATTGCTCAACATTTTAAAGGTCAGTGTACATTAATTCTATGGTATTAAGATATAACTTTCTGCTCTACCGTCCCCTCTCCTCCTTTTGTGATAAAATTCTGGCTATGAGTATAAGTACTGCTGCTACTAAAATTTTGTTTCGCTCTTTATGATTGCCTGACAAAAAATCAGTTGGTTTGATGCCAACTAAAATGAAAAGCTCTTTTTATTAAAAGAATATACCTTTTATACCGCCGAAAAAATTTAAACACACTTTTTATTTCCTTATATTTAACACACATTTATAAAACAGATGTATACAATATTAAATTAAAACAATTAAACAATATCGTTATCGAAAGAAAAATACCTATATTAATTTAACATCTAATACAATTGTGAATAATTTAAAATAATTTAACATAAAGTTTTGAAGTTACTTGGTAACCTTACACATATTTTATAACTAATTTAAAATACATTTACTTCTATTAAATGTGATAAACATGAAACATCAATGGTAGTGTTATATTAAGAACATCAGCATGCTACATTCAGTTTGGTTATATATGTATTGTGAAATATTGTATAATAACATGTAAGTGAGCGGGACCCATTCTACCCGAAAGAACACATGGAATGACAAATATTGAATTGCAACATAAACATACATCACAACCATACAATAATATTTAGGTATATAGAACACTGAGAGAACGCATAGATCAATTTATTTTTCAAAAGTTTTGATTGGTTTAAATAAATTCAGATTCTTGCACAGAAATACGAATGATATAATTTTGAACGATATTATTAAGATTTTTTTTATTGCACAAGTTCAGCAGACACGCAGACGGCCCACTTGATGGAAAACGGTTACCAGCGGCAATGGACATTTGCGACACCAAACGTGCTACAAATGCGCTGCTGCTGTCTTAAGGGAGAGTGGAACCTAGTCACTAATGCCGGAACAGAAATCAAGGTTGTTATAGCGGCATACCCTAAACCAGGGGTGATAGCCATCCAGTCGGGCAAATGCCTACCTGGCTATGGGTGGTTTTGTCGTCTCTTATGACAGGCCGCCCGGCCGCGGGAAATTGTATTATTACTACTTTCCTGCGCGGATAAAATTTTTAATTAAAATTATTGTACGCAATTTTTACTTGTAATTTAATGTATTGAATATAAGTGACGAATTTCTCATTCCACGTGTACTTGGGGTTGGTTGTATCTAAACGCGAGCTGGGTGCGATGGGTAACGCGTTTAGCAGACCACTGCCTCCGAGATGGGGTTCTCGGTGATGCGGATGACCGGGGAGTGGCGGCAGGAGCGACGGCGCTCAGAATCAGACAGGCGGCGGAATGCCACTATCTTCGTCGGGGACAACGGGGCCACTGTGAAGAATAAACAATCCATTAATCCCGTCCATTCTACATATACCATTCTACCATGCTACTTATGATGGTCGGACATCATCTGAGATAATGTTATAGTTATTGTCTATGGCTAATGCGTCTATGAATTATTTATAGCGTTAAAATAATGCCGTTAATGATGAGATACATACATTTTTATGGACCTAGTCTGGATTAAATTATTATTATTATTATTAGTGTATATACACACGTTTTCTCAATGTTACGTCATTAATAAGTTAATAACAATATAACGTCACAAATAATGCATTAATAGGTAACTAAGACTAAAATTACCTAGGTGGACAAATGCGAAGCACGTGGTGGACATCGTAACTGGTTTATTTCAATTTTAATCAGTGTGTATACACGTTACACTCTGTGGGTATATATACCTAACACATATACGCCAAAATGTCTTCAAGCTGATCTACATCTACCTAATGCATCATACACTGTACTCACTTCCACGGTAGCTAATAGCAAAGTGACGAGGGAAATGGGCAGTGGCAGTATGTAACATTTGTGAACATGTACATAACGTTTTAGCTCCCAAAATCGTGAAAGTAACTTTAAAAATATAAAGTAAAAAATTCTGAAATAATAAAGGTCTTAAACAATACATTACTTTCAATGAAAAATATTGTAATTTATATTTTGGCTAATTAAACAGAGGGGCGCAGCGGGAAATTATCAGGAGCAAACTGAAAAGTAATAGTCCTGCCTGGTCTGGCCATTCTTGCGTCCCCTAGAGTCTTCGCCCTGTGTCTGGGCACCGGCCGCACCGCCCTATTTACGTCACTGTTCGACGTAACCTTTTAGCGCGGATTGTCAAGCGCTTACCCAATTTATTTTCTGTTGTTATCAAAGTAAATACAAAAACATAAAAATATACAATAAAAAAAGCATTTTATTTACCTGGCAAAATATTAAAGTAATTACATTAATATATACAACCATTTTCTTGTAAGCATTATTTTAATACGATGACAAATATGAAATTTAATTATTTACAATGGAATACAAGTACGTAAATTATATAAAACTATTTTAGTAAGCGGAAATTAACAAAAAATCAACAAAAATAAATAATAAATAAAACAATGTTCGGACTTACATTTGGTGAAATAAACTGCTTAACCCAAAACTGGCTAACTTCTCCTGTTGGTTTCTGTGTTAAGTTTGTGCAGTGCTAACGTAGCTACGGGTGGGGAACATAAGTCAAAATAAATAAAATTGCGCTACGAAATTTGGTAATACTAAATGTCTCAAAACCTGTGACAGTAGTAGAGATTTAGAATAAAAACACAGTTTGACATTTATAATAATAGTATAGGATAGACTAAGCTTATGAATATAATGTAGGCAATGAGACACATTGTATTGTAATCAACTTAGGATGTTACTAATCATGCGGAAACATTCAAAACAAAATTTCTAAATCTAATTTGCATATCAATATTTAAAAGAATATTAAAATATATTAATTGTAAAAAAAAGAATAGAAACAAAAAGGATATGATTTTGTTTATAACCATTAAATCAGAAAGTTGAAATGAAAATCTTAAACTAAATTCTGTCTTGAGACATACCAAATCCTTCTCCCTGCAGGAATAAACGGAATGCTTCAGACACTTTGGCGGGTTGCTCTTCAAGCACCATAGCACTGTCTGAGATCTGAAAACAAGATTTTTCATTAATTTCTTGTTTCTGCCGGTAATTGCTCACGTCGAATCAACACGGAGTCGTGGTAGTATAATGGTTAGCGCACGCGCCCCTAAATCGAAGGGCGCGGGTTCAATCCTGACCGGAACGGATGCACATCTTAGTCAGTTTTCTGGTCTAATGTGCATATTGTCACAATTACCACATGCTAACAACGGTAAAGGAAAACATCGTGACGCATCTTGCACATCGAGATAACCGATGTGTCAAACCTGCCAAGCCGCCTTGGACAAGCGTGGCGGGTATACTGTCCGTTCCCCCTATAATGGGAGGCCCGAGCCCAGCAGTGGGACATTTATGGGCTGATATTATTATAATCAACACGGATGCTGTTACTCTTTCGTTTTAAAATAAACACTTATTTCTAAATATACTACTACATTTTTATAAAGTCATGTATCCGACCCAGTTGGCTTTGATTGTTTAACCAAAACGTTATAGCTTGGCACAATAATCTTATATAATATATTCTTTAATTATTGAAATCAATAGTGTACAAGAGAGGAGGCTATAAGATCCATATTACATGTTTTGTTCTTAGTTTGGTATTTTGTCTGTCGCTACTTACCTTTGTAATCCTTCCTATTGTATAAGAAGATTAGATTTATTCATACATTTCATTGTGTTTATAGAATTGCAAACTTTTGCTACAACACTTTTATATATGAGAGAGAAGTTAAATAAATATTTTATTTATTTTGTTTTAAATCCAATGCTCTATATATTCAAACACAGTATGTTCACAAACTAAGTTGTTATGATTACGATTTTAATTAAATAGTGTGCTGTAATGGTGATATTAGACTGATCAACAAAATTGAATCCATTTGGTTGACATGTACAGAACTGAACTAGTTAAGTACATTGGACGTTGCAAATTTATGTTCACACGGATCAATTTGATTGTCTCATCTACATCTACATAAATGAACTGTCTTATATGAGCTCAAGACAATACCTTCATCCAAGTGGAGTTGTTAGGATTGAGCCTGCCATTGAATCGCACAGTATCTTCGACGTGAGGTGACAGTGCCCCAGTGATGTTCAGCACGGGGACTTTGAGAGTGGCAGAGTCCCGACTGATGCCAAGGTCAGTACGACGCACGTACGAATCAATGAACATGGCGAGGTTAGTAGGGTTTATGCTCCGGGTGAAGTATGTGCGGTACATCTGCACCAAGTCGCAGCTGCGCTCCTCAGGAAACTGTTGGTAATAAACAAAAATAATAATATTATGTAAAATGAAGGCAATTTTATAAAATATAGCCGCACGTCTAGTAGGTTGTCTTAACCGGCCAAAAGGCTAGTCTATGCCACAAGTAACACATTAGCGTTGCCATTCAAAAGACAACGCGGTTCGTTTTTTGGGATTTGGGATTTTTCAAATTGCGCCTGCCTAAAAAAGTAACGCAATGAAGCCTGTGTGAATACTTGCTGTCAAAATAAACTAAATTAAAACCAGAGCTTGATCCACGGCGAAGCTGCCCCGAATAACTTGGTTTATTTATAAAGGAGAAAATGTTGGCTACCTTGGGTAATAAAGAAAGTTAAATATTCTTACTCTGCCGAAGTGATGCCACATGAGATAATCCAGCACAGCCTGAGTCATACCCCGGGAACGGAGCGAGCGGCTGTTCATCTTCTGGTAAGCCCATTCGATCCATCCAGCAGTACCCGAAGTGCAATTAATCAGGGCGAGCAAATCCACCTAAAATTTGATGAATTTGTTAGTATTATCTAGTTTTAAGTTACAATGAGCTATTAAGCAAAGGCGTCCTAATTGTAACCACAATAGATTCAAGTTAAATGTTCAGAATAATTTTGTATTTTGTTCAATATTAAAGAGTATTGGAGTATAGGACCAGTCCTAATACTACAGCATACTATGTGTATATACATATGTAATGATATGTACACGAAGTGTGTGAGTGGTCGTGGAACGTGGTCTACCACGTTCAAACTTCACTCTAGCCATGCCATGACTAAAGCTGATTGGGCGGACTCGATCATTGTGATACTACGCTTTCAGAGGATATCGCCAACAAATGGTTAGCTAACAGTGTTTCATACAATAAATGAAAGTTCCCTTGGGCCGATTTCCCTTACTCAACTCCTCCCTAAATCATAACTCTATATCCCATTCCTCCCACCTCAGTCTAGAAGCAGGCAATACTGGTGTTGCAAGTCCACGGGTGATCCACGTTCCATTGCGAGTTGGGCCCGTCTGCGTGTGTGGGAATACATTTGATGCTAACATTTTAATATAGCAAAATCCTTAAACAAGTATTCGAATTATGCAAGTGAGGCCACGTGAAAATTCTTGTTCGGAACTATTTCCCGACTGAATTTAAAAATAAAGTAAAATGCAGCTCTTATTCGGTGTTCTTGTAAAAAAGTTCTTTTCCGGGACGGCTCGTTTGCTTTGCTCTTTGGTGCTCCGTGTATACGGACACTTGAGTCAATAGGGTGCTAGAAGCCTCTCTCATGCACTGGATTTAAGGGCAGGAATGCATACCCCTGCAAAATAGATCAGTAGCTTGTTTAGCGGCTAACGACAAATAAATGCCAAGAAAACTTGCATGCCAAACCACGGTATATAGATTTCACTGAAATTGATATGTAAGTTACTATATGTCTCCGTAATGTAATACCGAGAATGGACGTAGGATACTTAATAACTAGGAAAATGGGATAGTGTTTTTTGCGGGATGGATCGTAATTTTCCAGACTCGAATAGCACTTTGTAGGTAAAAAATTTACGCAATTTAACATATAAACAACGTTTAAAACCAGATCTTGGTATCGCTTGCCACCAAGAACCAAGTACCACACTACTGAAGTCATGTCAGCATAAAGTAAATGTGGCTAAATTAAAGTGACAAAAAGAAAGAAACAAAAGAATATGGATGAAAGGTTTGATTAGCTTTTGTCAAAATTATGGCTACAAAATAATTTGTTCTCAATCGCAAATATACGACAAGAATATATGACAGCTACTAGCATTCATGTTGCTGTCTCGTAGATTCACACGTGCCAGTTTCGCAGCCACTCCTGCCCCCTCCCTCATATTTTATTCCAGTAAATCAAATCTGTGCTATCTACTTTTGTGTCTGGTACAAAAGCACATGTAGCTTGTATACAAGAAAATAGACAGCAAGTGAATGAAAGTGGTATGCGTGTGCAAGGTAGTTTGTACCTGTATATGTATTCCTGCCCTAAACCCCAGTTCACAAAATTGCGAGGTAGGAACTACAAACAGCGACTTTAAATATAGTTTTGCACTGCGTAAACAGAAGTCTGTTAAGTGTAATTTGTTATGAAAATTGATCGCGAATCACCTGTCGTGACATATTGATTTTCATTTTCATGGTAAATTGTTACGAGTAGACTTGAAGATATTAGACCGCTTGAAATCACTATGTAGACTGAGATATGTCTTTTTGAGTTAATACAGTCAGCCAGGGACCAATGATTTGTATGCATAAATTAAAATACTCGTTGATGCCATTCAGTACCAAAATCAACACAAAACCAGATATCAACTTTTCTAATGTTACAGATGTTACATTTATACAATTTGAATTTCTTCATCAACTAGTTATCAATATATAAATAACTGAAGCAAAAATTTTGTTATTTTCTAATAAGATACGTAATTAGCATGCAACTGTTTCTAGACGATTCATATATTATTAATGTTAATAACTACTTACTCAATGTGACTAATATTCATTTATTAGGTTTAATTAAAGTTAATGTTTAATATTGATTTATTTAAAGAATAAATTTAAGTTCCGTTAAATATAACTTAAAGCTTAAACTTACCTTTCTGGGATTGTTGAGAGCAAATCTTGCCAGAATGTTGGCACCGGCACCAATACCAAATCCAATGAAAGAATTGATACCGAAATGTCCCATCACGTAGTTGATCTGATTAGCCAGCTCATCGATCGTCGGGTAGACATAGCTGGAACAAAGTAAAGATCATGTATTCACTGCAACATAAGTAGCCGTATGCAAGTCGGACTCCTGCATGAAGAGATCTTCTATTAAGGAGGAACACCTCTTTGTAGATTCTTCTTCCCCATGCACGCCATCACGAAAAGAATAAACTTTTAAATGAAGAGTGAGCAAAACAAGAGTCATTCTGCTTAGTGTCAGTGCTATCACCGCAATACATATATAAAAACGATTGTTGGAACACAATGAAAAATAAACCACTATAACTAAATTAAATGCTCAGAAGTATATTCTAGTGAGTGTGTGAACCCCCGGGGGATGATTGCAGTGGCGGCGTACTGGTGGCGAGGTAACTCAATCTTTCTTTGTTTCTGCTTCCACGTCCCTTTGCCTTCTGGCGGCCATCGCGTCACGCCCGCAGAGCTACTGTTCGCCATGTCGCTTGCGTATTACCACATTTATAAAGATACTAGGCGACTTCGTTCATGCTTGACTTGAAATTCCCGCTGAATTCTCGGGACGTGAACTACCGCAGCATTTAAAAAATACTGTAAGTTTCAGTGAAAACTGTGTCGGAATAAGCTAATTTTTATGCACCCGACACCTACAAACCTCTCCCGGTTTCTTTTTCACGGGATTTCCGGGATAGAATCTCATATATTTTATTACATCTTTTTTATCGATCAGTGAAAAATCACATTGAAGTTAGATTTTTAGCCTGGCCAGTTTAAATAATTCACTGGACAAAAGATGGTGCAGATTTTAAGACTAAGAATTTGTTGTCGTTCAGCGAACACTGAATCGAAATCGGCTCAGCAGTTTTTACGTGAATCCCGAACAAACAGATAGTGTACTCCTGTTGTTTTTTTTAAATTACTTCAATGCACAGACACAGCGTTTTTAGAATTATATAATCATGATAATAACCAGGTGAACCTGCAGCCCACCTCTCTACACCCTTTAGCCACTCACATTCATGTTGTCCCTCGTCAATATTAGCATTTTTATGGGTCCATGGAGTGAGTGGCCATCCGTATGCCCATTTTTTCCATGTTACTTGAACGTTGCAACGGGCAGACGCCACAGTGCCCATAATCCCCGATCTGTAACCCCACTAGCAGATCATCCAAATAGCCCGGTACCTTCCGTTCTCATTCCCTAAAATAGTCCTACACTTAACGGGGCTTGTCCTTGAGTACATTTTTATATGGTGTAGATAGGGACAATCGCCGGACAGTGTCACGCCACATTTATATTAAATTTGTCAAGGGGGCTCTACGTGTTGGCCTTCTAATGGCCCTGCGCAAGTCCTCCAGAAATACAGGCCATGTTTATTTCCCGTAGTCTGCAGAGACATACATGTATAATAATAATTGCTGTATGTCTTTCAAGTATTGTGGGAAATGAGAAGAGAAAGTACCAGGCTATTGGGATGAACTATTAGTGGTACTAGGGCTCTGGGAATATGGGGACTATGGCGTCTGCCCGTCGCAATGTTCAGGGAACATGGAAAAATGGGCAGACGGTGACTCGCCACTCCCTGCATGGGCCCCTAAAAATGACATAAAAGGCAGGGGCAACATAGGTGTGAGTGGCTAAGGGGTGTAGAGAGGTGGGCTGCAGGTTCACCGAAGCTACTTCTGACGTGATGCCATTTATCACTTCCACCCCTGAAGCTTGAGTCTTAGCTCTAGCGATCTCCACTCCGTGCCG
Source organism: Dendrolimus punctatus (assembly GCA_012273795.1). NCBI lineage: Eukaryota > Metazoa > Arthropoda > Insecta > Lepidoptera > Lasiocampidae > Dendrolimus > Dendrolimus punctatus. The sequence goes on from CM022533.1 coordinate 20,164,718, forward strand.
GCTGGCTAAGGCAAGCACGGAAGCGGGGGCCTTGTCGTGGCCCCCGGAGTCAGGTACGAGGTGTCGCCACTCACCTAAGGCTCCGCCACAAAGCCCCCCTGCGGGTTAATAATAATAATTATTATGATTGTCACAGACAACACTATTGTAGTCAATAAGCCTGATATCATGACAGTAGATCGATTTGCAATACTCGTTGATATCAGTATCCCACATGACGATAACCTCGTAAAGAAATAAAAAGAGAAAGTAAGTAAATACTTATCTTGCTTACAAGGTTACCGCTATGTGGCGGCTGGAGTCAACGAACATTGTGCCGATTGTTGTCACCGTCAACGGTCTTATAGCGAAGACCTTCGATCATCAACTAGAGAGGCTTTCGCAAGGAAGCTGGGTGAAGGGTCAGATACAGAAGGCAGCACTCTCGGACATCGCACCGCTACCGGCGTGATCCAGTGTTTTATATGTTTTTAGTAAATGTTTATTTGGTAAAAAAAATGTAAAATATTGAATGAAATAAAGAAACACATAATAATAATTGATTGTAAAAAGCCAGATAATATTGTAGATAAAGTCTTAGAATTTAATTACGATAAATCTGTATTCTACGATTCTCATCAATCAAATTACAAATGTTTAAAAAAAGCACTTTAGGATATGACTTTAAATCAAGCATTTCATACATGTACTTTTTTCACAAGAATTTATTTTTATATCTTAAAATCCATTTGACCAGTTTAAAAGCCTATTCGAGACCAACTTTCAGACAGATTAAATTGCTAAAACAGTAATTTATGATTAGACTTGGTATAAAAGCAGTTTTCAGATTCACTTAAATCTGGGCATTTATTATGAAACCTCGGATACTTTTATTTTATTGCAATAGTGAAGGTAGATAAATAATATATTGTTACGAATTGCGGGACTCGAATGCCGTTGGAATTATTATAGAGTTTATTAGAATTATACAAACACGTATAACACTGGTACAAATATAACCGAACACAACAAGTCCAAATGTAATGCAGAAAGTCGTAACTCAATAAGACGCGCAAGGTCCGTCACTATTAGATTTCCGACTGTAGTACATACGTCTCGCTTTGATCGTGGTTCTCGCTCGACTGCCTCTCCCTCGATCAACTCTTCGTTTAATACTGCACAAATGCAAGATGGCATGGCACGTATCGTAGTCGACTTAATCCGCCACACCTGGCTAACGACTCGGCCGCAAACTGCCATAAAAGAGTACAATAACACAATGAGCTGTTTTCTAGAAACGTATGCCAATCAATAAGTAAACAAAAGAAGACGATCATAAAATAATTACTCTTGTAAGTTTCAATGTTATTATTAGTTCAAATGTCGACGGGTAATAAATGCGCTTCTACAAATGTGTACGTCGAATCTGTCTTTGTCGGTGCCTAGGTTGTAACCATATTATATTGACGAAGCTTGGCCACGTTTCGCTGTGGCTCAGTTTATTTTCTATTTCTTATTTTATTACGGTTATACAATATATAATAATAGTAAATTTACAACGTTAGATGTAAAAGTTATCAGACTTCATGTTGTACTCGTACATGAATCTTATATTTGAATGGCCGATTCCCATATCTTACTATTCATTTGCCTTACCATCGCGCGTCGGTTGAATATTAACATTAGTTGTATGGAGCTTATTTCAAATTTAAAAAAATGACCGGTTGGTAAGTTATAAGAACCGGCCATCAGTTATTACAAACTAATAGTTACGTAATTAAGTGATCGAAGATATCATAGAAAGCCGTTATTGTGGTTATTAACTCAGTTTGACATTAATTATATTATTAGCTTAGTCATTACATCCATCGCTTTCAAATATAGCGGACAAAAACAAATGATAGCTGAATCTTTATTTATATAGAGTTATTGCGATACACAATTGAGGTCCTAACAGCCGTTTCTACGTTCATATGAAAAGTGATCGGCCCTGTAATATTTGATCGTGATGAGGGTGGGCGTTCATGTGAAAATGTCAGTTATGCAGCGTTGAAACAATTTTCCGGTGACTGGATTCCTAAAGAGCGCGATGACGCAAAGCGCGTTGTGACCAGACGCTAGGTGACGCGACGCGTCACTCGCTAGCCACCGCGCCGCCGTCGTATAGTGGGTATGCTCTACTACGAGTAGGTATATCGAGCGGTTCCACTTACATAACACTGCGGTACGAGACCTACTGCCTATTCCGCTTTACAAATAAACCGTACTTTTACACACATACATCACGTGCCTATATTTGTCGTCGTATCTCGTGTATATTTTGTGACTTTTTTCAGCATTTATAGGCTCGCTCTACGATTAAAAGGCTGTGATGGCTACCTCGAATAACGGTTAATTCTGGCGATCGAACAATCTTACTCATGTAAAACGGAGTCCATTTAAAGCTTAGTATTCTATTTATAGTTTGAACAGATTGTACATAGTCTGCGCAGCTCGTCGGACATAATAATATATTTTGTTCTACGCTGATGGTGTGGGCGATACCCTGGTCGTTGTAGGTGTAGAACAGGGGTCAGCAATTAGTTTCGCTCGGGGTCCATTTTAAGAAATGAAATGATCATCGTGGTCCGCACAACATTTATATAGAAAAAAATATTTATTAAACAAATATAATTACGTAATAACTAAGGTACTTTTTTAAATGTCTTTGGGAAAAATGAAATTATTTCGCGGTTTGCACAAAATGGGTCGGCGGTCCAGATGCGGACTGCGGTCCACCATTTGGCGACCCCTATAGAAGTTAAACACTGCTTGCTAGTGGTGGAAACTTATAATAAATTACTTTTATATAACGAATAGGTATGCACTCCACCAAGATGGAAGAAGAAACAAAAAACAACGACAGTGTTGCAAGTTTAAAAATAATATTTTAATGTTGGTGTTGCCAACAGGATATAAATAACACTCACACAAATGAGGGTATAGACAGAGGGCCTTGCTAATAATCATTTCTTAAATTAAAAAAAACTGCTGAGCAACTGATTAATGAAAATCTTACCCATAAACTCCTCTTTAGTGGAGTATTTTGGATGCAAAAATTTCTTTTGGGTGTAAAAAAATTTATGTGAAAAGATGAGCCCATAATATTAATATTAAGATAGTCCTCATCGCATTTTTTTATTCCCATAAGAATAACACAGGAATTTTTTTTTTGCTTCTTCTGATTTTTGTACCGTTCAAAGACTGGTTGACTGATAAATCGCTGTTCCAATCTTTATAGAGAATTGAACGCTCTACAAAAAAGGTCTGATAACATTTTTTGATTTTTGATTTGTCCACGCGTTCAAAAGTTATTCAAGATCAAAGTTCAATTGTTCAAAAATTTGATCGAATTTTATAAATTACGCCGAAACTGTTGGTTTCAGTGTCAAAATAAGGATCAATTTTTTGTCAAATATAATACAGTTCAGAAGGATTTATTTGAAGGCAAGCAGCGAGCGCGAAAACTAGCGTTAGTACACGAGCACGTATGTCGTGCGTTCGTGTTGAAGGCGTGAGTCGGACTCAGTGTCATAACAGTTAGTATAATTATTTTTTCTTAGAGATTTTTTGCGTTCTATTAGTAGGTACGTATTGCAGTAGATGTCACTGTTCTCAAATTGAACACCAAATAAAAGAAAATAATATGTTTCGTTATACGCAGTTGTTTTAATACTTGTTTAAGAAATGTTTGATATGTTTTTATGTTTTTGCAAGCCATGTCAGCTAATAAATATATTTTAAAGTGTGTAAATTCTATTCCTCACCTTTTTCAAATTATAAAGCTCTTTTTAACTTTAATTACTGGATTTTTGATGAATTGTCGATTTACCAAAAACTTATTTCAAAGATGTCAATTATGTCAAAACCAAAAAGACATTCCGATCGATACGAGTTACACTCGTAAATGTATGTACTTTGTTTGTGTTTTGATTATTTTTCGATAACATTGTTTGATTCCTGGACTCCGAAGACTACGCTTATCACGTTTACTAGTGTTCTGTGATCACGTTGGACTTACGGATGTACCCTGAACACCGATTTGCCTAACGATTTGTTCTCTGATGACTTGGATTATGGCTTCTTCTGAAAGAGGTTGTTGTGTGCCCAGATGCGGTAAAACTTAGTAAATTATCTTATTATATATTAAAGTAAATCATCGTAACGGCACCAGATTAGATGTGGATACAAATGATGTTATGAAAATGTATGCCTTTGAATAGTTTAATAAAAGGAAACATATTAAATCACGCTACCGCTAAATTGTTGTTTTATTTACTAATAAATAAACATTTTTTGGAAAGGCTTTTGGGAATTGCAGGAGTTAAATTATAACTCCCGCAATTTCCAAAAGTCTAATATAAAAATCAAAATAATAGGGGTCTAAGACCCTTGGACGGTTTTTGCCGTTGAATAGTGTCGTATACCGATAGAGTGCGTTAGTATATATATTATGACTGTTGACTCTATACCAGTATATATAAAGTACTCTGTGGTCGGACTGTAGCCGAAAATCAAAAATCAACAAATAAAAAAATGTTATCAGACCTTTTTTGTAGAGCGTTCAATTCTCTATAAAGATTGGAACAGCGATTTATCAGTCAACCAGTCGTTTGAACGGTACTAAAATCAGAAGAAGCAAAAAAATTTTTCCTGTGTTATTCTTATGGGAATTTAAAAAATGCGATGAGGAATATCTTAATATTAATATTATGGGCTCATCTTTTCACATAATTTTTTTTACACCTAAAAGAAACTTTTGAGCCTGTTTGGAAAAAAAGAAAAAAAAAATTGGATCACCCTAATATACATATATATATATATATATATATATATATATATATATATATATATATATATATATATATATATATATAGATTATTAAAGGTTAAAACACCACGCATCAATCGGTAACTTTAAATATATAAAACGTTTTATTGATTCGATTTCTGCACTTTCAACATTACAAGAAAAAGTCTTGCCATACGCGCGGCTGTCGCCAATCTGTCGCGACGTCGACCATTAATGCAGTTTATTCACCTACCCTCCATAAGGAAAATATTGTCCATTGTCAGTTTACGACTTACCCCGAGGAAGTGATTCCTTTATACATCTAGATCCTAGTGAGACTATCCAACTCAATTACACTCGCCTGGCATTGGCAAAAGTGTCACGAGATCACGTCTTGTATTACCAAGGGAAGGACCTTCCATATCTGCGGCAAAGGTGTATTGCATATTTATAAGCTACTTGTTCATATCGAATCAAGACCTGATTTCTCTTATACACGGCTAGACTTGGTGCACGTAATTCGAGAAACTATCTATTATAAAATCAGCAGTATTTTCCGATAAACTGACACTTATATACTTTGAATATTACTATACTGTGGATACTAGTGAATAGTATTTTATAAACAGAGTAGCTCCATTTAAGTATACCTAAGCTTAATACTTGATCGGAGGGGCAACCTGGTCTAGAAAAGCTACCAATAGAGAAGAATGGAAGCAGCCGGAAGAGGCCTATTTGTCACTGGACACGCTGAACACTGAACCGGGAAACCCGATGTATTAGATTTAAGTTAAAACAATTTGCTATTGTATGTAAAATCCTTGTTTAGTTTCAGCAATCAAGGCTAATAAAAAAAGCTTAGTAATTATAGTACTAATAATTTTGACCCGACACCATACACGTAATCAGCCGTGCGTCCTGCCTCGCGCCCTCTGTCTCATTACGATGATTGTAAACATCGTTTTGAGTTTAAGTGACCTTATTAGTGCAGAAAAATAGGATTACTAAGTGTCTTCTAACTTCGAATCCATTGTTAATGTCAAAGAAAAATCTTAGATTTGTATAACATTTTACATAGATATCATGAATTACTAAGCGCGTACTAAGAATTACGTTGTATAATACAAAATACACAACGCAATACAATCTCTAAAATTAGAACAAAATTCTTGGTACCGCATAATTCAAGCAACGTGGTTCGGCACTCCCATTTTGGGCGGAAATAAACATACTATACATATAGTATACAAATACTATACAAATGTACATCCCTACTAATATTATAAATGTGAATGTAAGTTTGTTTGTTACGCTTTCACGCGAAAACTACTCAACCGATCATCATGAAACTTTGTACACATATTCTTGGAGGTATTAGAAGTAACATGGGATACTTTTTGTGAAAAAAAATTCACGCGGACGAAGTCGCGGGCAGAAGCTCGTACTATATAAGTACATGTAGTACAGCATGTTTATTCCCGTCCAAAATGGGAGGAAGCTTCTTTTCAACATTTAAGTAAGTGTATTTTTATTGAAAGTCTATTGACAGTTCCAAAGAAATTAGCACCCTCGATTCAAGGCTCTGAATAATCCCCACCTGTTTTATTAGCTGTCGATAGGGCTTATTTCAGTTCATGAATCATCAATGTGCTATCGTATCTTCGCTTCAGGAATATTTAAATTATGGTTTGTGAGAGGAAATTTTATTTAAGTTGATAAAGAAGACGGGTACTTTTAGGACAAAGAAATATAATGAATTAATGAGTGAGATATTATTTAAAGAAGCGTTATATTTTTCTATTACGAAATGGAAAGCATCAGCCCTAAATGCTATCTAAAAATTATAGTAATATAATAACAGCCTATAAATTTCCTACTGCTGTGCTGAGGCCTTGTATTATAGGGGAACGGACAGTATACCCGCCACGCTTGTCCAAGGCGACTTGGCAGGTTTGACACATCGGTTATCTGGATGTGCAGGTTAATGTTTTTCTTCACCGTTGTTAGCATGTGGTAATTGTAGCAATATGCACATTAGGTCAGAAAACAGCCGTAGTGGTGCATGCATTCCGGCCAGGATCGAACCCGCGCCCTTTGAGTTTGGGACGCGTGCGCTAGCCATTACGCTACCACGACTATTCTATCTGGATAACAATAAATCATAAAAATAAGGTCACAAGTAAAATAAGTTAAAGATTGTAAAGATACCCTTTACAATCTTTAGTCAGTTTTTTGTAAAACATAAACATTTAATTACTTTTTTTAAGTCAATAGACGATAAGATATTAGATCATAAAGTTGTAAAATTCGCTAGATATTTACTATCTAGCTAAATTTACTATCATCAATGACAAACAGATACTATCTCGTAGAATGCCACAGAAAAAGAAATTTACTTGACGTAAAACAAACATAATAATAAAACATGTCTAATAATTTTTAAGTCAGTTGCTATTGAACTGTTGATGAAAAATATTTATTATCTGCTATTCATTTAATACAAACTATAGTTGAAGTGAGTGCAGTTTTAATTTTGTATATTTACGCGCATACACCAGCAAAATATTAATACAGTCTGCTAAAATATAACTTTTAAACATGGTTTTGATTTTTTATTTTAGAAATATCTTTAAGTCTTTAATTTAGTTCCTTTATATAAGTTTTAGGTTCAGTTTTGAATGCAACAGCTACAACCTGATTCGTCATTTGAGAACTTAGTTCAGTGTCATGAATGCTCCCAGGTACGATACTTCAAAGGTCAAAGAGGATTGAGGATCCATATCGGCAAAGCTCATAAGGATCGAGATGGATACTCAGCCTCTTTGCCTAACCCTCAACCTGTTTTTGACTCATTATCGGATAGCACCCAAATTCCATTTTGGCAAAGAATTTCAAAATTAAAACATTCGGCACCAATTTTAAAAAGAATCCCTCGAGCAGTAAGATCTAGTATATGTGAAATCTTCTCAAAATATATAAAAAAAGTCTTGGCTGAAAATACCTTACGTACCTGGGAGGATTTGTTACTGCTCCCTTATCAAATTCTCAATATAAATAAAGATGATCAAGGTACGGTTACATCTAAAATTAGGAAAAATTGTAAAATCATACAAACTATTGGACAGAGATCAGATACACAGATTAACCAAACGAAAAAATACCCAAATCGTAAAACTCATTTGAAAAATTTTATAGAATCAAAATTGTCAGACGGTGATATAAAGGGAGCAGCACGGATACTGTTCTCAAACGACGATGTAGCTCCTAATGATGAGACTACTCTGCGTGCTTTACGGGATAAACATCCACCTTCAGGAATCGCCCAATTACTGGATGACGATGATACTAATAACAGCAGTATCTACACTACCCCGGAGGAAATACTCAGGGCTGCTATGTCCTTCAGAAGTGGCTCAGCTGGAGGACTAGATGGCCTCACTCCACAACATTTGAAAGATTTGTTAAGTGGGGCCACTGGTACCTCGGGCGTGACACTCCTGAGAGACATAACAGACTTAATTAATTTAATGCTTTCGGGTAGTGTGAATATGGATATACTACCCATAATCTACGGTGCCAACCTATGCGCTTTAAAAAAAAAAGATGGTGGTATACGTCCTATAGCAGTTGGCACCACGTACCGGCGTCTCGCAGCCAAAATATGCTGTCGAGCCATAAAAGACTTAAGCTCCAGCTACTTTCCTCCAAACCAATTAGGTTTTGGAACCAAAGGTGGCTGCGAAGCGGCGGTACATGCGCTGAGAACATTCGTCGGCAGTAATGTTTGTGAAGCCATCCTTAAGGTGGATGTCAAAAATGCATTTAATTCGGTCAATAGGTGCACTTTGCTGACAGAAATCAAAAACCGTTTTCCAAAAATTTACAATTACATTAGGCAATGCTATAGTGAAAATTCTTTTCTGGTCTACCAAGACAACCTCATATATTCGGCTACTGGTTGCCAGCAAGGTGACCCTCTTGGGCCAGCCATCTTCTCGCTTGCCATTCACCCAATCATACAGAAGCTAAATTCAAAATTTAACGTATGGTATCTTGATGATGGGACCTTAGGAGGTGACATAGACACTTTAAAAAATGACCTTAAGTATTTAATAAGTGAGTTTGGTAAAATAGGTCTGACTTTGAATTATTCCAAATGTGAACTTTTTATACACAATGCTAACGAAAACGACAACAACACTATTTCCGATTTTCAAGTTCTGGCCCCAAATTTAAGATTAGCAAAGAAAGACAATCTAAGCCTCCTTGGGTCCCCTATCTTCGATGAATCTTTCCCTTACTTCGTTGACGATAAAGTGCAAAATTTTCAGTCCAAAATTAAAAATTTAAAAGAAATAAGCGCACATAGTGCCTATTTTATTATTCGGCATTGCCTGTTTACTCCAAATTTCACGTACATTTTGCGGTGCTCTCCACTTTGGAGGCATCCAAATATTTTGTATAAACTAGACAACATTATTCGGCAAACCTTAACCTCCATTATAAACATACCTTTGGAAGATCGATCGTGGACCCAAGCATCCTTACCAATACGGTTAGGAGGCTTGGGTATACGCAAAATTTCCGACATAGCACTACCTGCCTTCCTGTCCTCAGTTTATAGTACTGTGGCCCTCATAGGACAAATATTAAGCCCGTCACTTAGTGGCTTTGAGGTCCCATACTTGACTGAGGCCAGAAATGCTTGGTCCTTGGCTTGCCCAACGCAAAATTTACCCGCGGAACCGAAGTCGCAGAAGCTATGGGACGGACCGCTCAGCAAGCTAATACAAGAGAACCTTTTGTCTTCCTGTATTGGCGAAACTGACCGCGCCCGTCTTTTAGCTGTCTCTAAATGGGAGTCAGGTTTGTGGCTCCAAGCCCTGCCCTCGGCGAATCTAGGCACTCTCTTGGATGACACTACATTCAGGATTGCTGCCTGCATTCGTCTGGGGGCAGGTGCTGTGGTGCCACATCGCTGTCGGTGCGGAGATAGAGTTGATGAGTTAGGCCACCATGGCTTGTCATGCGCAAGGAGCGCTGGTAGGATGTCACGGCATGCTACACTTAATGACATTATCCGTCGGTCTCTTGCCACCGCCGGGGCACCGGCTGTCCTTGAACCAAATGGACTGTGCCGCGACGATGGTAAGAGACCAGACGGGATGTCGTTGGTGCCATGGAAGATGGGACGCCCTCTAGTATGGGATGCAACTTGTGTCGATACTTTGGCGGCGTCCCACCTTTCAGACACAGCCGTGACAGCCGGGGCTGCTGCTGCACACCAGGAGGCCCTGAAATGTCGCAAATATGTATCCATTGGTAGTGGGTACGTATTTGTGGCTTTCGGGGTCGAGACCCTGGGGCCGTGGGGGCCTGGAGCGCATCACCTCTATCGAGACCTCTCAAGGCGTCTTATTGAGGTCTCGCGTGACCAAAAGGCTGGCTTGTACCTAGGGCAACGAATAAGCGTTGCCATCCAACGTGGAAATGCGGCCAGCATTTTGGGCACGCTCCCCGCCGACAGCGATATGGAGTCAATTTTTTATTTATAGATCTATTTATATACCTATTGTGTAATATATTATTAAGTTATTTTATAATAAATTATAGCTTGACGTAATAAAATAGTTAATCGGATTTCGATATGGTTTAACGCTTTTTCAGTAAAGAAGTAGTTAACTAATCAGTTTTTCTTTACTTTCTTAGTAATCGAAATGAAAAGCGAAGTGTTATCTCGGGTGGAAGTCCTATTTAGGCACTCGAACTATATTCTTTCATACCTTGGTTAATAATCTATTATTATTACCTATGCATATTATTTTGCAAAAGCATAAACTATATATTAATTTTTGATTTTTAATCAATATTAACTAAGTATAATGAGATTTTGGATACCTTAATCTTCTTATATATAAAAATGAACGTTTGTCTGTATGGCCTTTATAAAATCGTAAACTATATTTTTATCCGTGCAGGAACGGAGAAAGAATACAATTTCCTGCGGCCGGGCGGCCTGTCGTAAGAGGCGACAAAACTACCCACAGCCAGGTGGGAGAGTATTATATATATGCTCGACTGGATGGCGACCACCCCTGGTCTAGAGTATGACGTCATAACAACCTTGTGTTGCGTTCCGGCATTAGTGACCAGGATCCAGTCCCTCTTAAGAGAGCAGCAGCGCATTTGTAGCACCTTTGGTGTCGCAAATGTCCATAGGCGATGGTAACCACTTTCCATCAAGTGGGCCGTCTGCCTGTCTGCTGATCTCCTGCAGTAAAAAAAAATATATATACATTTGATCATGTGATGATCTTTAGCAAAGGTTTTGAGTTGGTTCACAATTGGACCCGGTAGGTGGCGCTGCTGTCGGCATATCGATTGAATCTTTTCCGGGCAGGATGACGTCTGCCGGGACAGTAGCTAGTGAATAGAAACAAAGACATAGATTTGATGTCTTTGTTGATGATTTAATTCTTTTATTAATTAATTCCCACTCAACATGTAGTCGGTATTGTAGTCTTGATATTCATTTATAATTGAGGGACATGAGTGGGTTTTAGAGATAATATATGTATGCATATATGAAATCACGGAGACATTAATAATTAATTAAATACGTCGCAAGAACGCTGATACCGCAACAGACATTTGTAATAGAGGCTAATTGCTTTTAATATTTGCCCTTATATAAGGTGAAGTGCCGAAAGTCCGTTGAACCAGTTTAATGTAATTGAAACGGTCAGTGGACTGCAGCTTAGCAACGCGAATGTACACAAATCCGATAGTAAAAGCTTCAGTCAACTTTTGTTACGTATTATTAACTAGCTTTTGCCCAAGGCTTCGTTTACGTTGACAAAGGAAATATGTGTGCCCAATGGGCATGTTATATTTGCTTTATTTTTAGAACTGTCGAACTATTTACTTTAAAGTAACGAATGAATGCTGTTACCACTAAGCACTGTTTTTAATAGCGATATTAGTATTTAAATAATTTTCTACTGGGATGATTTACATTCAAATTTGTATCAGATAGATGGCGCTGCAATCGGGTACCAGAATTTAAGTGTTTTTTTTGTATGGATTCAAATTGATTCCGGAATGGTTTAAATTAACGATTGGACCCTGTAGATGGAGCCACGATACTCCTGCCTAACGGTGGGCCTGATTTAGATGAAAGTTTTTGTTGTTCAAATGGATTTGAGAATAGTTTAGATTAACATTTGGTCCCGGTAGATGGCGCTGGAATCAGGTTCTAGATTTTTATTTTGCATCTGCCAGGTACAGCTTGTATATCGTATATTGTTTATATTAAACATACATATAAAAATGTATCGTAGAAATTTGTGTACGCGCATAACTTGAGAACGATAATACCGAATTTGATAAAAAAAATTGTGTATGTTTGAGCTGATCCCGGATATTTATTTTGTGGAATAGGACAACGTCTTCCGGGACCGCTAGTTATTTATAAGGGACACACCAACTAAAAATTCACAATGCAGCAGTGTTAGTTCAGTAAATTGCCCAAATGGCGCATGTTTGCCAGTAAGGATTTGAACCTCCATGAACGTAACACTGTTTGTCACTTACAGTAGTAGCCACTACCCAAAACCTTCAATGTGCGATCAACATGTACTTGGCCTATTTTTTGTATGAAATTGTTTTCTATTCAGATTAATAATAATTGTTCCTTTAACTCTGAAGGTTTTAGTGCTATTTCTGTTTACAATTGATGGATTGGTTCAGGAAATTCGCGGCTCCAGTTTTAATCGACTTGCTTTCATAATGTCAAATTACGTCAAACTATTTGACATATCTTGACGACGCTCTTGGGTGTTTGATGTGAGTTTGAAATAGTCGAGTGGGCTGGCTTGTGTGAAACAATATTGCCCTCTGACCTACAAACTCCACTGTGAAGATGGGACTGACATAACCGAACCCAGCCGAACCGAATAGCTCCGTTAGTGTAATTGCGTCCTGATCCCCGAGGAAATTACTAAGAATACTTATGTATAGAGTTCTATAAATAAATATAAATGCTTATGTATGAACTTCCCCAAATGTAAATAGCGCAAACTATTCAAAAATTTCTACATCAAATCTAAACAATTAAAGATACCATACTACACAATAAATATACCAATAAAAAGAAATGGGCTTGAACTAAATTTTTATTAATAACAAGTATCGTAAATTAATTTGCTTAATTTTGGTATGTCGTAAAATCTGTACATTTTACGCCTTAGGCCGCCTTACTTATAATAATCTCGTTAAGAAAGGATTACCCATCTCTTAAATAAGAGACTTTTAAGCCCCTAATCAATAGCTGTTTCAAATAAAACTTGCCATCTTGCCTCTTAGCAGTCACTTAAACTACCTCTCGATGTTGGTTATTTTTGACAGTTATTTATGAGTTACTTTACCACCACCTCTTATCCTTAAGAGGAGTTTATGGGTAAGTTTTTCGTTAATCAGTTGCTGAGCAGTTTCTTAAATTTTAACAAACGATTATAAGTAAGGCCATTAGTGTGCAAACTGTTTACCTATACTATCATAAGAGAAAAATTATGTTGTAACAAAATACTTATTATTTGACAGTAGATTATTTTATTCTAATACTCCGACTGCATTTTTCCTGACAATTCGTAATATTTGAATAATATAATAATGATATAAATATATTAATTGCCCCTCGCCAATCTTGGCGTTTTTTCATGTTCCTTGAACATAGCGACGGGTAAGCGCCATAGTCCCCAATCTGTAACCCCACTAGAAGTTCATCCTTCTAGTCCGGTACCTTTTGTAACTCATTCCCTACAATAGTTCTATAATGATCGGGGCTTGTCCTTGTGTGCATTTTTATATGGTGTAGACAGGGATAATCGCCGGTCAGTGCCACGCTACAATTGGATTGAATTCGTTAAGGGGCCTCTACGTGTTGGCCTTCCCATGGCCCTACGCTAGCCCTCCAAAAGTCCGTGCCGTTCTATGGCCTACGGTCGTCAAAGACATACATTAATATTAATACTATATGATTAAATCATAACTAGTAAGGAAAGGGTATATATAAATTTGACCACGAAAGATATTTAATAATAGTTAATTTACTAAATATGTACTATTACATTTTAGTATGAAAATTTTATAAGTTATTTATAGGAAAAATCTCAAATATTTAAAAATAAAATAAATATATTAATACCACACATACTGCTTATGTATTATTCTGATATATATTTTGACGTTTGACAGTCTTTCATAGAAATTGATCCTTAGAAGCTAGTCGGTACACTATAGATTGGTGTAATGTTTTTTTTTCCAAAAAAAGTCGATCAATGTCTAAACCAAGGTGATTGATTTTTCAAGTTTAATTATGCCGTTCTAGTTTCCACCGAATTCGGCCCCAATAGTTGGCTGACGCACATGGTTACAATATAGACAAAATCAGATCCGAAAAACTGCATAAGTGGGGCATGTCACATGGTCAAGATTCAAATTAACACCATTGGAATAGTCATAAAGATAACACGACGTCATATTTAAAGACTGAGGATGAAATGACAGAACATAAAATGAAGTTCGCGAAATTTCTTCTTATAATTGAAGACGTGAGTGGATGAAGGTGATATGTCGCATATTCGGTTTTTTTTTGCATAGATGAATGTTATAAGTCGATACCAAATAACTACAGACCTTAGACCATAGATACAAGGCATATTCAAGAAATAAAACGTTGCTATAGGTGTTAAGTTCCGTTCAGTTTCAAATGAAAGTAAAACTTTTATCTCGATTTACTCAGAATTGGAATTATGCGACTTATCACCTTCATCCACTCATGTCTTCATTTAATATCGAGTCTTGTATTTCGTTAAATACCTATTGTTAGTAGAGTATTTAATTTTTTATTTACGTAAATAAATGACAAGATATTAATTGCCAGTCGTAAATATTTTGTCCCTTTCACCTTTAATAAGATAAGCAAAATTATGAAAAGAATCCAACTGGTAGAAAGTTATAAAAGTTTCAAAGAAAATTGGTTTCAACGATATTCGTTACGTAACAACAACTGTTTGTCACTTCTATCGAATCCTTCAGAGTTCGTGGACTGTCACGCACTTGTCAAATTTTATAATATCTTTTATAATTTTAAAATGTCGTTTGTTTATTAAAATATAATTTCGTTTCGCCATCTCCAAGGAAGTATTTTAGGAGCAGTTCTTTTGCTTATTTCTTTTGGACGACAACTTTCATAACTTAATTACTAATGATTCTTTTACGGTAATAAGAACGCGAATAAACATAGATATATATACTTTTTTGATTTCAAAAATCTTCTTATTTGCTCTGTGTTTTACGGGTAATCTTACTACTACTCTGTGTTATAATATATTTACTTAAGAGATGGCTAATCGTTTTTTAACGAGATTATTATAAGCTCATAAAAAAATACAACTGGGATAGACTATATAAAACGATGGAGAACACGATGCAATTTCTTTGAATTTTTTGGATGTTTGTCGGTTTGTCTTTTTGTTCGGCATTCACGTAAAAAGTGCTGATAGAAATTGTTCTATTCGGTTTTCGCTGATCGAAGGTTAACTCTTACGGCCTTACTTATAATAATCTCGTTAAGAAACGATTAGGCATCTCTTCAGTAACAGAATTAGAATCAGGCCCTAATCAATGAATATATTTTTCTTCACTTATAACTGTTGTTAATCTAAGAGGAGCACGGAAACAAAATTTCAATGATTAACATAGGTTATATCCAAAATTTTTGTCTAAAGAGGTGTTTATGGGTAAGATTTAAACTAACCAGTTGCTGAGTAGTTTCTTTAAATTTAAGAAACGATTATAAGTAAGGCCGTTAGACTTATTTGCGCTACTTTTTGTCCTGGGAATCCGCGGCAACTTTTCTGGGAATTATTTAAAATGGCCAGATTTAAAAAAATCGAATTCCAATGTTTTTTCACTGATCGATAGCAAATTTTATGTAATAAAATGTGTGATTTTTTTATCCCGGGAGTACCACGGGAAATTTCCCGGGAGTGTTTTGTAGTTTTTAGGGTGCATAAAAATTAACTCATTCCGACATAGTTTTCACTAAAACGTTACATTCTCTTCTTTCCGGGAATTCCGCGAGAATTTCAAGTCAAGCGTGGACACAATCGCGATCGCCTAGTTGTTAATAAAAATACTTGCTAGCTGATAACTTTAACCAAACTACAAAACTGTTACCGCGATCGCTAACTTCAGGGATTAACAAACAAGTACTCCTAAGAATAAAATTAAATTACAAGAGTTAATTTCTTATCTACCTCTGTAAAAGATACTTCATATAACTTCTGCCTGCTACTACAACCACTTTCCACTTCAAGCGTGTAATTTCTTTTTGTTCTTGCTTCATGGCCTTGAGAACAAATCAAGTAGGATAAAAAAATATACATATATTTTTAATACATGTATCACAATTAATTCATAACGCGAACATATTATAATTGCTTGTCTATCAGTAATGTATTCAGAACTAGGGCTAGTACTTTCAGTATCACACGGCTGCTTACCTAAATATTGGTCTTATATTCATGTGTACTCCTGCTAAAGTACTTTCAAACTGAATTTCAAGGAAACCGATACCTCCAGAGAGGTGAAGGTGGAATAAATAGAAACTTTATTGCCACGTGTCTATAAGTCCTAAAATAGACATCAACCAATTCTGAGGATCGGCAAGAATTAAATTCGTAATAACAATATTCGCAAAGAGTGGGCTTTCCCGAAATCGTATTGGGATTTGTTGCATGACAAACAACTCCAGGAAATTATTGTAAATGCCAGGGACCATGAACATTGGGTGTTATATTCCACGAAAATATATATTAAATATTTCAAAGAACATTTTTTGCTATTTATCTGTGATAAAAATGTCCCAAGTAGCTACCCAGAAATTCACTGTCAATCTTACCTGGGAATCATGTTAAGTGCCATGTCTTTCATATAAATTTCAAAGGTAGTTAGAAAGAAATTAATTTCTTTTCATTACTTGAAGCCAATAATGAGCTTATGAGAAGCAATTAGAGGGCCACAACAAATTTATGAAATTGTTTCTGGCTATAGTTTAATTCCCTGATAAATGACGATTTCTTTTCATCAAGTAAAGCAGCTTTTATTAAGTAAATTAATTTTCTATTGATTAGTGGATATTGCTCGAAAACCGTTTTTGCGAATAAATGTGTAACACTTGTAAAGTGGTAGTAGCACGCTTATAATTCATACCATCCCAGAAGTGTTTCCGTTTTTTTCTCCTATTCTCCACTGCACACGTCTAATCAGTATTTCTAGATCTAACATCCAAGACTAATGTTGACCATTTGTCGTTTGAAGAGGGGAATTAATAAGTTCATGCAGCTCGCGGCATAACTCATAGCGACGGATGTTCTTCCGGGCGCGGCCTCGGCATAAAATACTGGGTGAGGTACAGAAGATGATCTAAATGTGTAGATATGAAATAGGCAATGCAATTAGTGCAGCGTAATCGGAAAAATAAACTAATTTATATAAATGAATATCGGGTTATTAATTAATAATTATTATTCATTCTTGTTTCCTGTGTAATGTAATACATACCAAGTAAAATGTATACCTTTGTCCTACGATTAAATTACTCTGGCATAAACGAATCAGAGATCTAAAGTAGGGCGAAATAGACATGCGTTTGCCTTCATAATATGTTTATAGATAAAATATGCGTTTTATATTAACGTCGCGCTTGCTTCCCCTCTCGTATATTCTTCACGTATTGTAATTTCGCACTATAAGTGTAGTGTAGTGTGTTCTAAAGTATGGAAGTTACTAATACTACATATATATCCCTATATAATTAACAGATGTAGGGATATATAGTATTAGTAAGTTCCATTTCGGGGGTCATGTCAGAAGCGTGCTCGTCGCGATCCCCGCTGGCCCAGAGGGCCACAATTCTGACCGAGATTCACCTGACTGCAGAGCATGATAGGGCGTCCCCCGCAGGCGACGCTCACCGATGCGCCCCCGTCGGTGTGGACTCTTGCGCATGCGGCGAAGGGGGCCGCCACCCTTCACGCAGCGCCAAACCTGGCGGGTCGAGAGGAGCAGAGTGCCGTATAGGCACGTGGAATGTGAGAGGTGGAATGAAAGATAAGATGGACGAAATGATTGATATAATGAATGAGAGAAGCCTGGATGCCTTATGTCTGACAGAGACAAAGCGGAAGGGGTGTGACGTCGATGACCTCCCCAATGGCATGCTTGCTCTGTGGTCCGGCGTGGACCTGGACAAGCGTGCAAGTGGGGGGGTAGGCGTCGTACTCTCATCTCGCTTTGTGTCTGGAGTGAAAGACTATTGTCTGGTGAACCCGAGACTTCTTTGGGTCCGTCTAAAACTGGGGATCACGCGAGTTTTTCTGGTCGCAGCTTATGCTCCCGTAAGCTCAGCGGATCCCCAAGACCTCGAGAAGTTTTGGGAATCTGTAAGAGAAATTCTGGATCTGGCTGAAGGGAACGAAAGACTAATTATGTGTGGTGATCTTAATGGCTGGGTGGGGACCAAACGAGACGGCTTTGAGGCTGTCCTTGGACCCTATGGCGACAAGAGAGCGAACGATGCTGGTAAGCCAATCATAGACGTATGCATGGAAAGAAACTTGCTTGTGTCGAACACCTTATTCCATCATAAGGATATCCACACGTATACATGGAGAATGAATGAACAGAAAAGTATGATTGATCTGATTTTAATAGATAGTCGCCTCCGAAACACAATAATGGATACAAGAGCCTACAGAGGCCCCACTCTTGGAACGGACCACTACCTGGTGATAAGCCGGTTTGTGGGTCTTTTCAAGAAGTGGAGGCACTGGCGAGAGCGTACCAATTTCGGGGAGCTTGAAAGAATAAGATGTGAAAAATTGGAAGATGTTAGTGTAAGGAGTATGTATGCGCGCCTAGTCGAAGAAAGGCTTGCAAAAGCGGACTTCTCCGACTTAGATGTCGATAATGACTGGGATAGTATGAAAGAAAGTATAGTGGAAAGCGCAAAAGAAGCATGTGGATGCGCAAAGAGGCATATAACAACGAAAGGTGACGAATGGTGGGACGCGGATGTTAAATCTAGCGTAGAGAGAAAGAGAAAAGCCTGGCTGGATTATATTGCATCTTTGCATCAGAATGACAGCATGAAAGAGATGAAGAAAGAAATGTATCGCCTCTGCAAGAATGAAACCAAAGCTTTAGTGAAAGAGAAGCGTGAAAGAATAAAATTGAAAGAAGAAGAGAAGCTGACGGAGAACTTCGAGGCAAATACCAAACTCTTTTGGAGAGAGGTTAAGAAGTCTCGGGGATGTTCGTCAGCTTCCAGAATGGAAAGAATTAAATCTAAAGCAGGGGACATTCTTGCTAACCCACAAGAGGTTTTAGCGCGATGGAGTGAATATTTTAGAGAAATGTATGATACTATCCCGGATGCTGGCACCACGACTGAGTCTGTGACTGACTTCGAGGAGTCAGCATCCGAGATCACCTTGGAAGAGATCGAATGGTCGATAAGAAGTCTGAAAAATGGAAAGGCAGCAGGAATCGATAGTGTGTCTGCTGAGATGATCAAATATGGTGGCACCTGCGTCCGGGACGCTTTCCTGTCCTTATGCAACTTGTGCTGGAGGACGGGAAAGGTTCCCAACGACTGGAGGCGCGCTGTCATCGTGCCCTTGTATAAAGGCAAGGGGTCACGTATGGAGTGCGCCAGCTACAGGGCCATCAGTTTGATCAGCACAGCATCTAAAGTGTATGCGAAAATTGTTGAAAGGAGAATGAGAGTGGTATCCGATGGATTACTGTGGGATGCACAAGGAGGCTTCAGAAATGGAAGGGGATGTATGGATCAAGTTTTCTCGCTCCGCAATATCGTGGAGAAGCAGCTGGCTACGGGCCGGAAGGTTTTCTGCGGTTTTGTGGATCTAGAGAAAGCATTTGACAGGGTTGTGCGGAAGGACCTCTGGGACATATTGCCCGGATATGGGATTGATGGCCATTTGCTGCGTGCTGTACAGTCCACTTATGAGGACTGTATGGCATGCGTGCGGGTGGACGGCAGCCTGTCGCCCTGGTTTGACGTCAATATTGGCGTCCGGCAGGGCTGCGTGCTGTCGGCTTTGCTGTTTGTCCTATATCTGGACAATTGTCTCCAGAGATTAAGATTGATGGATGTTGGGGTGCGGATGGGTGACCTAGTTGTTAGCAGCTTGCTTTATGCGGATGATGCCGTGCTTTTAGCCGAATCGCCATCAGAACTGCAAACACTAGTCACAATGATGAAAGATGACTGTCAGGCGAGAGGCTTACGTTTGAATGCGAAGAAAACAAAGGTGATGGTGTTTGAAAGAGAAACAACCAGAACGAATGCAAGGATAATGGTCGATGATGTTATGCTGGAACAAGTGAATGAGTTTGTATATCTCGGATGTGCTTTTAGCAGGGATGGAAGGTACACCGCTGATATAGAAAGAAGAGTGAATTTGGGGAATAGTGTGAATGGAGCGTTAGGTAAACTTCTAGGCGCTAAGAACCTCAGCCAGAAGGCCCAGCTTGCCATACACAACGCGGTGCTGGTACCTACGCTCACGTATGGAAGCGAGAGTTGGGTATGGAATAGAGAGCACGAAAGTAGAGTAAACGCGGTCGAGATGCGAGCACTGCGCAAAATCTGCGGAGTGACGCTCGCGGACCGTGTTCGTAATACCGAAGTAAGAAAGAGAGTTGGTCTGAAAGAGAGTGTCGGGGTGAAGGTAAGGAAAGGAATGCTCCGGTGGTTCGGGCATGTGGAAAGAATGTATGATGAAAGAATGACTAAACAGATATACAATGCAAAAGTGGATGGATGCAGAAGTCGCGGAAGGCCACGACACACCTTCCATGATCAAATTGATCGTGTACTAGCAGAAGGTGATGTCAGGAGCCTTAAGAACAGACGAGCGTGCATGACAAGAACTATGAGTGTCAAAGAAGCAAGTGAGGTGTGTAAGAATAAGCCTAAATGGCGCTCTGTTGTTCGTGCCTACCCCGCAAGGGACCTGGCGTGAAGTTATGTATGTATGTATGTAGTAAGTTCCATAATTTAGAACACACTACACTTATAGTACGAATCTATAATATATGAAGGATATACCTCTTGCATATCGTCTTTCTAACATCATCATCATTCGAGCGTTAAATCCCGGTTGCGTTCGGAGCGTTCACTCCGACGCCCAGGGTCCGCTTTCCTACTTTTTCTATTTCACTTTGCGCGGTCTTTAGCATTCCCCGTTTTGAGACCATTGGCATGAATGTCATCCCTCACGACGTCAAGCCAGCATTTCTTGGGCCTGCCCCTTCGATCGGGACCTAGCGGAGGCGGCATAGTTAGACATTTGTTCCTCACATAATTAGCCAGTCTGCCAGCGTAAGCGACACTTTTGCAGTTTGACTGCTATGTCATGGACATGAAGACTGCCGCGGATGCGGGAGTTCCTGACCCGGTCACTGTGCGTCCCTCCACACATCCATCGTCTTTCTAACATGCATTTAAATTGTTATTTTTCTTTACACAGACAATTTTAGCTTCTCGAAAGTAGGTAATTAAGGTTAGTGTAATTGGAGCAGATTTTCTGTAACTGGCTATTTTGTGATTAACGACACCAGCTCGGTGGGCCGTGGGCCTTTCCTCAGTAATGATAACACACCTTGTTAATTTTCCTCTCAGTAGGGTTTCAATTATTATGAATATTATTATATGTACGATACAATGAAACACTCATACATTTTTAGAAGGCCTGTATATTTAGTATTCATACAACGTATGTTTGCTTTATTACGTACGTGTACGTCTTTGCATTAATACTAAGAGCAAATACAGTCTTTACTCGACAAAATTATTAGGATTTACAATTTTTCCCTGAAAAGCTCCGTTTTATTTTGGAAAGTTATCGGTTAACTAAAATATAACCTGATCAAATATAAAAGTGAAACAATTTAAGATTATTATTATCTACTAGCTTCTGCCCGTGACTTGTCCGCGTGGTGCGATTTTTTAACTATCCCACGGGAAGTCTTGAAGTTTTCGTGAAATTAGTTCTATTTCACTTCTTACATCCCCCTGACTCGGTTTATTATCATTTTTTTATTATATGTATAGATAACGAATTATCATTTTTATGTTCTACTTTTTCCTTTGAGTACCTTGACCTGATGAGAGATAACATAAAAAAGCGACCGAGAAAAATCTTAACTTAATAACCATAAATGCGATGGATATGGATGGATGGATATGACTCAGTTTCGCTTTTACTCCTCAACTACTAAACCAATCATCATAAAATACACGTTGTCAGTGTTAGGAAAAGGACCGACTATCCTTCATTCATTAAAACTGCTTCTCTCGAGAGAAAATAAATGACATTTGTGAGCACTAGGCCTATTAATTAAAAATTTTTTTTAAATAATAGTCAGCTCACTTTGTCAACCCACATCTAAAATTGGTTGACAAACTTCACAATTACGCGAGCGGAACCGCGAGCAAATAGCTAATATGACATAATTTAGACGAGGTTTTGGGAAATGTTAATTCTATACCACTCTAACCGCAGTGAATACTAATATCAAGGCCTGCGATATCGATTTCCTCCAAAACTTGAAATAAATTGCTTCAGTATTTCGCTTGGGACTTCGTAGAAGGATTTGTTTACTTCAAGATATTAAGAGTGGGCTATACCAACGTCCCTCTCGAAATTAGCCTTAAATAACGTACTAATATATATGTTTCGTTATATATAATATAAAACAATTGCTTACTTGAGTAATAATGGTTTATTTAACGCTTTAATGTTATCCCCCGAGAACGAGAACGAGAATTTTTCGAGATAAAAATGTACTATTCCTGACTAAAATCCAATCATCATGCCAAAATTCATCAAGATCCATTCAGTCGTTCTGGCATGATTAAGCAACGAACATCGATCCGAACTTTCGCATTTCTAATATATAAGTATAGATAAATGTTCATTTACTTTCATAAGCAGGAATATCCAAATATATCGCCCGCCTACTTCGCCAGATTAACTGCGAATATCCGTAACTACAAGTTGCTTGAAAGAGATCTCTTTAAGCGACAAAGTGGCAGGGATTAATTTTTTGCCAAAAAAATATTGTAACTAATGTATCATGTCCATTATTTCGGTAAGCAATAAAGTATTATTCACCTTGACCCTTCAATGGATCAAGGGACACAGTGGTGCCCGAAGTAATGGTAATGATGCGGCAGATCAACTGGCAAGGAGAGGTTCCGAAACCCAACCGGTTGGACCGGAACCTTTCCTGCCTTTGTCACACAGTTGGTTTAGAAATCACATAAACCAAAGGACAAGGGCACTACATCAACAACTTTGGGACAACTTGGAGGATTGCAGGCAAGCTGAGCTGGCAATGCCTCGAGTAAACCTGCGTTTCTCCAGGAACATCTTAAAGCTCAGTGGGTCCAGGCTGAGACTAGTTATTAGCGCAGGCACTGGACATGGCAATTTTAACAGACATCTTTTCAATACAGGTGTCATCGACAGCCCCCTGTGCAGAGCATGCTTGGAGGCAGAAGAAACAGCCGCCCATGTCCTGCTTGAATGCGGAGAGGTGGCACAATACAGGGCGAAGTATCTGGACGCCCCAGGTAGCCTCCGCGAAGTCTTCAGCAACGTCAAGAAGCTGGTCGACTTCCCGGAGGAGCTGGGCTGGATGGAGTAAACCCTCATCCACCCTCGCACGCAAAATAGGCGCTTTGTCATCGAGTTGCGGAAACCGCCCGCTCGCAGAAGAAGAAGAAGAAGAAGAAAGTATTATTCATGTATATACTAGTTTCAGTATTTTAGGCAAAACAATGGGCTTTCTCGCTTAAAGCGGTTTCATCCAGGCAATCTGACTTATTGGATGTTTTTGGCTCCAAAATAAATGAAACGATTGATTTTCCAATCATTTTTCGTTTTATCTTATGCTACATATATAGAATTAATTTGAACCTGAACGTCATTAAATGTGACTGCATGTAAAGATAGGCTTCGAGGGTATTTCCCGTCGGGGATTTCCCTTTGGGCAACATTGGGTTATTTGAGAGAAATGTCAAAAAAGTCTTTAGCGAAGCTCTCACAATACACAGCATAGGCCTTTTGTATACATTTGTATGTTAATTACACAATACTGCAAATATATATATTTCTTACATAATGTAGCAATAATCTTTAGCCTATAAGAGTCCCATAGTTGGTTTGGACTTTCTCATTTATTATGAACCTTATACCAAGTTTATCATAGTTTCAATACGAAATTTGGTTAAATAGAATAGAAATAGAATTGTACAAATTACTACTACAAGATTTTATTGTCGTTTTCTTAGCAAATAAATACTTTCTTTATTTCGATGTGTACAGGGTGATTGTCAGGAAAGTCGTGGTAGCGTAATGGTTAGCGCACGCGCCCCTAAATCGAAGGGCGCGGGTTCGATCCTGACCGGAACGCATGCACCTCTTACTCAGTTTTCTGATCTAATGTGCATATTGTTACAATTACCATGTGCTAAAAACGGTGAAGGAAAACATCGTGATGCAACCTGCACATCGAGATAACCGATGTGTCAAATCTGCCAAGCCGCCTTGGACAAGCGTGGCGTGTATACAGTCCGTTCCCCCTATAATGGGAGGCCCGAGTCCAGCAGTGGGACATTATGGGCTGACATTATAATGTTATAATTATAGGGTGATTATGATAATATACATACTAAACTTGATTTCAAATAAGTATAAGACATTATATGGCAGACACATCCATCAGACCTAACTTGTAGCGTAATTGCAAACTTTCCTACGTTCCAATAAATATTAATTTTAATGCTTATTTCTCTATTTACCATTTTTTCCCATACCGTATTTTTAATAGACTGTAGATTAGAAACCTGCCTAATCCGTGTACGTATTCCAACGTTCGGAACCATATTATTCGATACGAATATAGGCGGCCTTATCGCTCAAAGCGATCTGTTCCTGGCAATGTAAATAAAAGAAATTTGAATCAGGTGATATAGGTGTTGCAGAAAAAAGGCAATACATACATAAATATGAAATACTCAACCTAATTTACGAAACATATATACAAATACATACACATAATATATTTTTCATTTGATAATGTATACCACTATTACTAGTTAAACTATTTCTGCTTTGTTGTTAGTAGTTATGGCTTAGAGTTAATAAGCCGAAATCTTGTAGGAGGATTAGAAAACAATGATATCGAGTTAAGATGGTATTGGTTGAAATCGCATTACTTGGCCGAAGTCGGTAGCGCGTGCCGTACAAAAAAATCAATACAACCCTCACGCCCCGACTCGTCCGCGCTCGCAAGGACACGGAATAAACGGTTAACTACATGCTAAAAAACTTACGTCACTTCCACTAACTTTGTATCAAGTGGGGGAAGTCAATTGTTCGACTTATTTCAAGAATCCGTAGAGACCTTCATAACTATAATTAAATATCGTTATACAGACTCGTTACTTTACAGACATCACTCTATGGCAATGATAAGAAGCTGTCTACAATAGTAGTCTTTAACGTATCACTGCGGTTTCGGACGTCCTTATTTCAGGCCAATACCCTAGTCAGCCCTAGTGAATGTAAAACATACACATTCGCAGTGGCAAATAAATGGCATATACATATTGTTGATGAGTAGATTTCGTTTTTTAATCTTTTTAATTATAACAATAGACACATAGGAAAGAATAACTACGTTACCATTACAGAATACACTCGGTTTAAAATATTAAACGGCAGATAATATTAGACGGCAGACGAGCGTCCATGACAAGAGCTATGAATGTCAAAGAAGCAAGTGAGGTGTGTAAGAATACGCCTGAATGGCGCTCTGTTGTTCGTGCCTACCCCGCAAGGGACCTGGCCTGCAGTTATGTTATGTATGTATGTATGTAAAATATTAAATATTTGATTCCAACTGGCAAAGTGCGTAATATAAGATAAATGGTAAAATATGTATAATATACAGATATATGATTTGTGAATTGACAGGCTTGTGAAGAAGCACTATCTAACTGTATAACGTGTTTGTTTGTTTTGTATGTCTATGTATGCACATAAATAATAGATTTATTGTTTTTTTTGTTTTGCTTGGTATTGTAGATAGATAGATAAATAACACTTTATTGCTCACCAAAAAAAAACAAGTACAAAAACAAAATGCATAATTACAATACTACTTGGCAAAACAACAGGCGGCCTTATCGCTGAAAGCGATCTCTTCCAGGCAACCTAGCTTAAAAGAAATTCTTAACTAATCTGGCGATGCAGGTGGCGCAGAAAAATATAGGACTCTATTGTATTGTATTATTTAATTCGTTTAAAAAAATGTATTATAATTTTCTTATAGTTTTATGAGCCAAATGTGGAACATGTTTTTTTAGTGGAAACTTAGTTGATATGTGTATTAATTTATGTGTTTGATATTGTAAGAATTATAATTCAATAATAAATCAGCGTTCAGTCGGATATTATGCCGGCACAACAACAAGCTGAGTGCAAACCTTGTTTGCGGAAAATGCGGGGTACAAATTCTCAAAATATGTTATTTTTAATACATGTTAGCAAAGTAAGTACTTCGCTATTTCTTGAATTCATTTTTGCTTTCTTTCTTTAATTATTGTATGTTTCCCAAAAAAATAAACGAATAAGTAATATTTGCTAAGATTTCGCGACTTGTATACATAATAAAACTACGTTTTAACGGTTTTAAGCTCGGTAATGTATTTGATTATTATTATTCCGATGTTACACTTTTCAGTGGCCGTGATCACGGAACACAAAGATGTCAAGCGACACTTGACATCTGCCACGAACGCGGGCTACTGACAAGTTTTATTGTATATATGTAAGCACATGTTTTACAACCATAATATATGTTTAATAATTACTAGTATTGTATCTAATTATTAGCAGCTGAACTATATAGTTCAACTGCACACCAACGCTATCTTTGTAATTCTATCTTGTCTATCTAAAGGTTGCCTGGATTGCTTTGAGCAATAAGGCTGCTCATTGTTCTTTTAGTATTTAAGCTTGTTGTGTATATTTTTTCTCTGTAATGTTGGTGTTCAATAAAGAGTATTGTATTTTGCGAAGGATGTCATTATAATTTGTGGTGTGACAGAGGATGTATTTCAAAACAGTGGAGTACGGAAGACAAGGGCATATTGAGCCGACCCCAAATAATTGGGAGATGGTGAAATAAAAGAAAAAAGAAACATTGTACTGGGAAGTTTGTTACATCGCTCATTTTCCTGTAACAGCAACGAATTTAATAAGTAATTAATAATGTCAATTAGCCGCCATTAATTAATTGCATAAAGATGATTTTGACGATTTTTGACCCCCCATTACTTCCATAAGGATAATAAGATTTCTCGAACCCACTTCTCTTTTCTTACGTAAGATTCAATCTCGTTTTTCTAAAAAATAAAACGTTGTTAGAAAAGGATCAGTTAGACTAAAACTCAGTTGAACGTAAATCAAAGATTTTTGTAATTAGCCAATAATTTAAGTTATAAATCTTTAATATCAGATATAAATTATCTTTTCATTGTTATTTGTAAAATAATATGTAAATTATTATTATGTATATGATGTGAACTATATTAAGCATTTTTTCCAAATTATTACAATAAACAAAACTGTCTTATAAAATCTAACTTAAATATATATATACCGTAGTATAAAACTAAAATAAAAATAAAAACCTATAT
This sequence comes from Dendrolimus punctatus, assembly GCA_012273795.1. Taxonomy (NCBI): domain Eukaryota; kingdom Metazoa; phylum Arthropoda; class Insecta; order Lepidoptera; family Lasiocampidae; genus Dendrolimus; species Dendrolimus punctatus. The sequence continues at coordinate 20,192,392 of CM022533.1, forward strand.
TAAAAGTCCACCTAGCCCCACCAGACCACTGTCGCATTGTACCAAGAAGGCTGGCAGCAGTACCTCGCTGGATACAGAGGCTGATCCTTTGAGCGAGATAAGCTCCAGCCTTCCGGCCTTCTGTTGTATCGACCAGACGTATGTATGTCGAACTCAAAATTATAGACTGAAGAAAACCTTTCGGCATCCGAAATAGATCTATATTTCAATTTCGACATGTAACATATTACGTAAGTATGGGTTTTACCCCTCTCTACCCAAATAAAGGCATGTAGATAGATAGCAGGCAACCATACTCACTCAAAGGAAATTCTTAACTTATCTAATGATTACAAATTAATGAAAAAAGGAAAAGCAAAGGAAAATTAACACAGATAGTAATGTGGACAGCCGATTAAAATTTAAGATAGAGTAAACTAGTACATATATTGTTGCGTAAGGTTAACAATGTTTCTTGAGTGCCCCTCACACTTTGTATGGTAGAGGGCCACTGTTTCACGGGGGTATTGGTGGAAACACCTTTATTGTACGAAGTGGCCCGGGGTCCCTGTGTTTAGTACCAAATCGGCGCACTAGGATGTCAGAAGAGTTTAACTACGTTATACATCCCCGGCATTCTAGATATATGCTCTATAGGGGCCCAGGTAGCTTTAGTGGGTAGTTTTCGGCCTCCTCATTTAATGGAGGAGATCACCTTTGCCGTTGTGTGTAAGTGTCCCACACGCACATGAAACGTGCGGCACTAGGCGCCGCTTTTGGTTATCCGCTGTATCCAAAACCCGTGTGTGTATTACAAGAAAACACATTCCCCTTGGGTTAACAAAAAAAAAGCGGAGTGAATTTTTAAACATGGCAAAGGATTTAAACTTTTCTGACGTCCATGGGCAAAGAGTTGAAAACAGCCTGGGTATAGACCCTTACATAATTAATGAATGGTTTCTTAGTAGTTAATTTTAATTACACAAAATGTGGAAAATACTAAAAATAAAATACAGATGGCAATATCCATATTATCACGGTTTAATTTTGCTAAAAACTATGCAGTCTTAAAAACGCGTCGAAATGTTCTGCATTCCTCGTTTTCAATCCCCACTTTATGCACTTTGCATAAGAGCGCATCGCTTCTGAAAACAGTTAGAAACGATTTGCCTAAAGCGTGCTCTAAAAATATCATGCATTCTATACGATCTTTCAAGAATATAGCCCAAGGGCGTATTTTATATACGATGTTATGGCGTAAGAGCAACTAGAGATATATAAGCTAATTAGAATTTGCCCGTTACTTTGACTACATTGGACAGATAACTAATTTTCACAGACAGTTTTTCAGCTAAATATAAAACCAAAGATTATGTTCAGCAGGGTAGTGGTTTTTCAGTGTGGAAATTCCTGTAAAAACCGGAATAAGTAATGTTATAAAGGTATACACTACTACAATTGTTTTACTAAAGACTTTATTGATCAGTGAAAGTTGCGCAATGGATTCAAATTTTTGTCTGACCACTTTAAGCTTGTCCCAAGAAAACTTTGTATGATTTTGAGGATATAAATAAAATACCGCAGATTTTAAGTCCAGAAACGTACTATCGATCAGCGAGCAACGTATTAAAATCGGCCCAGTAGATTTTACATGAATCCCGAACCAACCTAGTAGTCTACATACAGAAAAATGTAGGTAACAAAAGAGTAAACTTTGACAACTTTATAGTATTACTAAAGATTTCCCCGCGGCTAAGCCTTTTGAAAAACCCTTGTTAGTAGCTCTATGTTACATACATAAAAACAATTAGGTGTTTTATATATATAAGCCTTCAACTCTTTAGTTTCTTGTTTAATTCCCTACAATCACAAAGAATCTAAGTCAGTTTAGAGTAGACTACTGTAAGAAAAATCAACCTGAATTGAACTACCTAATACGTAATGAATGACATGTGGGCAACCTGACAACGTATTTGTTATTGAATTATAGCGATAGTTGTCTACATCGCAATTGCAGCGTCACCTATTTTGCTAATCCGTCTAATTCAAGTAAACGACATCCTTTATTGGGATAAAACGTATCCTAAGTGCTGATTCGGGTTATAAGCCAGCCTTATGTCATGTTTCATTTATAAAAGTTTAGTTGTTTCTTAAAGATGCGATCTCGGCTTCATCTTTTTCGCATTCTCGTCTATCCCACAGAAACAACATTATTTATTGGGATAAATAGTATCCTATGTTACTTCATTGATATAAGTTACCTCCATTTCGAATTTTATTTAAGTCAGTTCATTAGTTTTTACGTGATGCTCTTACAGAGACAGATAAAGACAAACAAACAGAAAGCCTGACAGACGGACAGACGAAAAATTATAAAAATAGAATTTTTGAAATCTTCTAGTCCGAATTATTCCCGTCGATATTTTTCTCATTTTTAAACGCAAAGTACAAAGTCATACCACTTACAGATTTATTATAGTATAGAAGATAGATTATAGAGAACATAATCTACTGTACGTAAGAGTATTATATATATATTATACCTACCTATAGTAGAAGCAACCTGAATTACGGCGCGTAATCATTATCGTGAATGGTATTAGTAAGGGAGGAATTTACGTCCTTCTTTATAGCAGAATTATTATATTCTCAATCTTAAGGTACCTATCCCATTTGCGGCATTAAAAACTATCATACATATTATGTTCATCCCCATTGTCGAAATTTCATACTACACCATCTTTTCATTCCAAGGACATTACGAAGTATCAAACATCCAAAGAAAGTCACTTTTAAATTTATGCTTGCTATACCGTGACTCTGTTCGCGCTAGAATAGGGAAGCAGACATACTTTACAATAAATTACAATAATTTTAAGTATAAAAACTTTATTAAAAGCAATTTTTATTGCTTTTAATAATGCGATGCGATGTTTTGAATGTTTATAAATCTCATTTCATCTGAGTGCCCGTTTCTTTAATCGATTTGAAATATTCTAAATTATGTACAATATTTAAATGTGTACACAATAAGTTAAAAAAACTCCTGTTTTAATGCCTAAAAATTTCATTGAAATCGTTCAAAAGCTCTTTCGGAGCCTATTCGAGACAGAATTCTAGAAATTGTAATTTTGGCATCGTACAAATATCAATGGTCAATTATATGTTTGGATTTATTTTTAAATTATGGGGAGATACTTCAATAATATAATATAAGCCCTTATAATAAAATAAAAAATAATAATGTCAGCCCATAAATGTCCCACTGCTGGGTTCGGGCCTTCCATTATAGGGCATAATATAAGCCCTTAACCACCACCATATTGCCCCTCGCCAATCTTGCACCGCATTTTTTGGACCTGATACAAGGAGTGGCGCGTCACCGTCTGCCCATTTTTTCCATGTTCCCTGAACACTGCGACGAGCATTCACCAAAGTTCCCATAGCCCAGATCCCTAGTTCCCCTAGAAGTTCATCCTAGAAGCCAATAGTCATACGAGGCCAATCTTTTGTTTTCTACATTGACCGGGGCTTGTCCTTAGGGGCATTTTTATATGGTGTAGATAGGGATAATCGTCGGTCTTTGTCACGTCACACAACATTACATTTGTCAAGGGGGCCTCTACCTGTTAGGCTTCCCATAGCCCTACACCTGAGGGACACCCCTATTAATACTCATAGGATACATACAGTATTTGTAGTATAAAGGTATATTTAATGCAAATTTCAATTACAACAAAACCACAATGTAAACGGTTTTCTAATGGGTAGCTACATAAAATATGAGCCTAATGGAAATTACCTTGGTATACAATATGTTATAGAAAGGATTACAAAGTGCTATTCAAGACGTCTAAGAGATCTCAATACATACTTGGTCTAGAATTCTAGAATGTAGATGAACAAAGTATACATTCAAAAAAGAAAATATTCCGGAGAGCTTTTTTAATTTTAAATCAATATATGTATCTTTTTATAAACAGGCTGAGGACCCCTGATAGTAAGCGCTTATCATCGCCTATGGACATTTGAGCCAATGTGTTGTAGCTTTCTAAAGGGAGAGTGGAACCTGACTACTAATACCAGAACACAAGTCAAGGTTAATTATGCTGGCATACTCTAACTCGGCTTGGGAAGGTATGGAGAAACAGAAACATCACAAAGGCCACTAAAATGCGACTTGTCAGGGCACTAGTGTTTCCCATATTCCTTTATGGTGCCGAAACGTGGACTATAAGAGAAAGTGAGAGAAAGAAGATAGACGCTTTAGAAATGTGGTATTGGAGACGAATGTTTCGCATAGCCTGGACACGGTTCCGAACCAACGTCTCGATACTTGAAGAACTCGACATAGAACAACGTCTATCTTCCATCGTTCAAGGTCGTATTCTCACTTTCTTTGGACACATTACACGACGAGAGGACACGTCAGTGGAGCGACTCGTAGTCCAGGGCAAAATGGAGAGCACGCGGGCGCGCGGTAGATTACCAATGCGCTGGACCGACCAAGTTAAAGCCGCACTAAATGGTCCACTCCATGAATGCACGAGGCAAGCTACAGTCCGAGAGGAATGGCGACGAATTGTGAAGCTTGCCACCACCCCTGTCATGAGGACCACGACCACTTTGCCAAGAGTGTGACGACGGAGAAGAAGAGAGACTCTAACTCAGGGGTCGTAGCAATCCAGACAAGCAAATACTTCACCACCTTAATGTGGGTTGTTAGTTGTTTTGCATATTCTGTTTACTGTTGACACGATTGGACCATGAGGCCCTGGGACCTTTACAATTACCTCTAGAAAGGCAAGATAATATAAAGTAATTCATTAAACAACTGATTAAAACCAAGTAAGTTAAGTTGTAATAGACATAGCTTAAGAGCCAGTGATCGGCTACCTGTATGTATTTGACCAGACCTTAGGTTTTGTACATTGAAGCACCTATACCTACCATGCATGGTACGGGGACTCACTAAGCTCTAAGTGGTGGACGCGACGAGCTGTGAGGTAAGACAGTATCGATTTTTGACGAACTTTAAATCCATTTGACCAGGGCTGCCGTTTTGATATTTGAAAATATAGGCTTATTATTATCGGAAAATAAGAATGGCAGACCATTATCACGCGGTTAACTTAGTGGCAGACCATTTTGAAAATGATAAAAAAAATTGAAAGTAATTGACCGGATCTATTATTGATTATATTTATTATAGTCTTAAAAACGTATATTGATCGCGGCAGACGTCTACTTTGCGTATATATACACATCAATAAATAATAAAATCGTAGCTACTACCCAGTTAGATGTATATATTTTCCGTTCGCTGTTTTACATCAATATAATTTACTTGCGATTTACTTTGTCACTGTATTTACAGAAGTTAATATTTTTATATATATTCTATATACTAAACTTCATTAGCTAGATAATAAAGAAGTAGGACAACACATGTGTCTTCAAATAGTTCGAAGGTGACCAACTTCCATCTTGTGTGAATGACTTAACCACCGATGTCCCTGGTAAGTTGATAAAGATTCTTTCTTGAACATGTTCAGATCAATTTACTTCTACTTAACAATTTATGTTTTATTTTTGCAGAATTCGATTCAATGGATGATGAAGATGAGTCACCTAACGATAAACATGACTCCGATGAAGATGAATGAAGATTTATTTATGTATATTGTAATGCATGCATGATATTTTTTAAACTTATCTAACGCTTAAATTTTGTCTTGACGAAATGAAAAGATTTTTTTTATCAGCACTATACCATATTATTTATGATTCTTAAAAAAAATCACTTCTTTATTATCTAACTAATGAAGAATATAGAATATAAAAAAAAACATTAATTTCTGTAAATACAGTGATAAAGTAAATCACAAGTAAATTATATTGATGTAAAACAGCGAACGGAAAACATATATACATCTGACTGGGTAGCAGCTAATATTTTATTATTTATTGATGTGTATACGCAAAGTAGACGTCTGCCGCGATCAATATACGTTTTTAAGACAATAATAAACAAAATATATCAATGGCAGATCCGGTCAATTACTTGCAATCTTTTTTATCATTTTCAAAATGGTCTGCCATTCTTATTTTCCGATAATAATAAGCCTATATTTTCAAATATCAAAGCGGCAGCCGTGGTCAAATGGATTTAAAATTCGTCAAAAATCGATACTGTCTTACCTCAGCGCTCGTCGCGTCCACCACTTAGAGCTTAGTGAGTCCCCGTACCATGCATGGTAGGTATAGGTGCTTCAATGTACAAAACCTCAGGTCTGGTCAAATACATACAGGTAGCCGATCACTGGCTCCTAAGCTAACATAATAAGGACCTAATGTAAGTTTTTTGAAAAGATCTAAGATCAAAAAGGAAGCGATAAATAAAAAAAGACAAAACATATACAAAAAAGAAAAATAAATAAAGAAATAGTGTCGAAATATGAAAGGAAAAAAAGACCGGACAAATCATGTTCGTCCGATGGAAGGGGAAAAATCAGCTGATCGGAGTGCTAGTGCCTACGCATCCGTATTTCCAGAAACATACGCTTTGATAGATATACTTGATAAAAAAATCATAAAATTGTACGAAGATCTTAATTAGTTTTAGGTTACAATCTTACTTTATACTGTCAACGGACAAAGAGTGGGATTGGCAACGACGTCTCATCGTGCCTGTATGGTCAGGTCATTATTAATATACTGTTACGACCGACAAAGAACAATTCACACCTGCAGTTTATTGCCTTTTGGCATTTGGACTACTTTTGTTTACTTTGTGTTTAAAGTTTGTAATTAGCAAAAACATTCTATTGTGTATTATAATCGTTTATGCTAGTCGTTAGTCAGACGTGATTCTTTGAAACAATTTTTATGTAGTCGAGTATTGTGTCGAGATATATTGTATTCGTGCAGTATAAAACAATGCCCCTCAACTGAGAGATGAGGTAGTCTAGCGATAGGTACAAGCGGGACAAGACGTGTGTACATTCGATAAGCTATGTAGTGACGGACTTTGCGCGTATTATTGAATCGTGCATTACGTTTGTACAGGTTTCGTCCAGTTATATTTGTACCTGTGTTACACGTGTTTGTATAGTTCTAATAAATTCTGTAGTAATTCCAACGACATTTTAATTCGAGTCTCGTCACTCGTAACAATACATTAGCTAATAACAATTAAAAAGTGTTTACTTGAAACATGTTACGTTGTGCAAGTTTCCTTTTATCAAGAAAATGTCTAATTGAAGTTTCACACAGAAAATGTAGCTTTGCCTGTTCAAGCCATAAACACTTGACAACCTCGTGTCGTGTAGTATTTACCCATTTATAATGCAATCCTTTTATCATCTCGTTAAGGTTCGTAATTTAAAACAATTCAGCTCAAAGCGATGCAATGTGACATTGATGTCATAACCAGTATAATTAAAATATCCCGAGGCTGTGCAGTTGAAATTGCTATTTCATTTGCACGGATTATCGTAGCAAGCGTATGTAGAATAAGCGTTTAATTTAAGCTTATCTCCACGGCAGAAATAGGTATAAAAGCCAACGGAAGCCATTGATGAGCAACTTAAGTCCGAGATGGTCATCGGATGTCACAGACTGGCTCACCAAGTCCTTGATGTAGGCGAAGCCCGTGGAGACTACTGAAAGCCGCATATCGGCCAAAGAGAGTCTCTATGTAGGCACCAGTCTTGAGAAGTCTCCAGGGACTCCACTACCACACCACTGGAGGATTGTTGTGAATCGAATTGTAACCAGGGGAAGACTGACAAAATCATCAGCAAACAGGAATGTGGAGAGGAAAGTGGGTAGTGTCAATATGTAAACGCAACTTATTTGAACATTTGATGCTCACAGAATGTATACAAGTTTCACAGAATGTATTGTCTTAAGATAATAGACAATTGTTCAAGAAAATAATTCCTCTTTGTTAAAAATTAATTAAGACCAAAATGCTAGATAAACTTGTGCGTTAGAGAGAGGTTACAATTTAAAAACAAAATTATATTCGCGATGCTCACTTTCTTGTTGACTGTCGTGGAAATGGGCATAATGTAAATAAAAGGTATTGACTGTCCAATGTTAAACATGGACCATAGGTGGCTTTACTTTTTAATACCTTCATTTTAACCGTTGTAAATAATTATTTGATAATTTATTAACTTTTTTTTCATAAATGTTGCATCTTAGTGATACAACATTAAAATTACAATCTAATCTAGGAAATAAGGCTAATGAGTTGTTTAAATCTGACCTAAAATAACTAGATATAACTTAACCTAAGAATATGTCCAATAACACGTTTCCTATTGCCTTTATTAAGGAGAAGACTCTTTGTTCCTGTGTTCTTTATTTAGTACCTTATGAATTTTTAAGTGACTATTTGTATTGGTTGCGTATTAATATGTCAATTGATGGCTGATTGTTATATGTTATCAACCGTTCTTTTGCCTTATAATCGGTTTAAATTTGATATAAACTCCATACACGGAATATAAAAATTCTACAGGTAGAAATTGGCCGTTATAATATCAGCATATTCGAATTGTATTTTTCCATTTTTAGACGGTAAGTGTTTCGTCAATACAAAAGTGATTACAAGCGATGCCGTTAAGTCGGTATTCCAATTGGCACGAACCGTGGCGTCCACCAATATTGGTTTTCAATAACGAATTTATATCGCGTTCTGCAAAAACTTAAGTAAATAAATTTTCAATCTTCCAAGACATTTTTAATTTCCTGGTGCTGAGAGGATTTTTAACAGACTAGATTCCTTCGGGACGGGCTAGTCGACTTAAGATAAGCTTTTACAGACCAGCGAAACGAAGTAGTCTTTAGCAAATCAAATTTTGTGCTCTGGAAACCGTTTAACTTCGCTCGTCTCTTTCCTTATTTTTTTCAACATTTCATTACTTATGTTTTCCTCTAGACATTGGTATAGAGGGTTTATCCAACAAAATTCTTTTATTTTACTTATTACGTGTTTGTATTTAACTTACTTACGCTTTTGTATTTGTCAATGTTTTTTTTCTAATTTGACATATTCCTATTAAAATTAGTAGTTTACCCCGCCGCGGGTAATTATAGACAGATCGAGTCACTATCGTATTTTTTTAGATGATGATTTTTTATATATATAAACTTGAGAAATGATGAGTCGTCCATACAAACTTTCATCCCCGTTTTCAACCCGTGCTGGTTTTATTTTTCTATACCCCGTCTATGAAAACTACATAAATGACAAAGGTGATAAAAATTACAAAAATGTCCAAAACGACAAAAATTTCCAAACTGTCCAAAATGTTCAAAATTAGCAAAATAACACAATTGACGAAAATGTCAAATCACAAAAAATCTATACCACTGTTTGGGATAACCTTTACATAAATCTGTCCCAAAATCTTCCCCCATTATCCGGGAATAGAACTAAAAGTAAAACCAAACAATTGATGATACTAGTGCGTTAAATTGGTTTTTACAAACGAGTAAACAAACATAGTCGAGGTCTTGCTGTAGTCCCGAGTTTGTATTTATTTTAGGCATCGTATGTATTATAAATAAGTTGTGGTGGCGTAACGGCTAACGCACTAAACGCGTCCTAAACTCAAAGGTCGCGGGTTCGATCCTGGCCGGAACGCATGCACCACTTGGGTGTTTTCTTACCTAAGGTGCATATTGTTAAAATTCCACGTGCTATCAACGGTGAAGGAAAACATCGTGATGCAACCTGCACATCGAGATAACCGATTTGTCAAACCTGCCGAGTCGCCTTGGAGAAGAGTGGCGGGTATACCGTACATTCCCCTACCGTGGGAGGCCCGAGCCCTGACAGTTATGGGCTGTTGTTATATTTTATCTATATATATGTATTATAAAGAGCAGTTGTCGCTTAATTTGCGGAACATATTTTAAAATCACAGATCTATTACTTCTATTTATTTAATTATGTATATCTAGAGAAGTTTATCTATCTCTTGTTTTTTTATTAGTAGTTAATTAAGTTTGTATTATACTTGTATGTATTTTAGTTTAGTACACCACCAAATATTATTTAAATTTTCTCCTTTGTCTCCTTGAACAGGAAGAGACCATTATGAGCGATAAGGCCTGCAATTGTTGTAATGCAAATGTATCCATAATAATTGTCGACGTTTGTTCATGGGGTAATAAATACATTTAATTCAGTCATTCTATTTTATTTATTGGTATTGATAATCGTATACATATAACAAATCAATTTAGAAGAAGAAAGTAAGCTAAACGACTGTATTAAATCGTCATTACAGTCCAAATGGTGAAGCCTTTGTATCAAAAACGTTCAATCGATATGACTGGAATCCAAAACAATAGTCGACGCTGTGTCTGCGATATTAATACAGACTTGATCGGTGTTGTGGTTTCGGCCAGTTATTGCCACTTTTAGCGACGCAAACTCCTCGACGAACTCTAAACTCTCCGATACTAATAGTTACCGAGGTATTCTAGAAATTAGGTAATAAAATTTTATTTTGATTGATATCCGTATGTTTCAGATAATTTACAGCTTTTCACGTAATTTAGATTGATAATTATATTATTATTTTTACTGACACTCTCTTTGTCAACCTACAGAGCAGTTTGTCGGAATCAATATGGACCATAATAATCTACCTTATGAATATTGTATTTTTTTCTTATGTAAGTCCTTCTATGTAATATTAACGTACGTACGTACGTTTAGTACACTCTCAAATGTTCCTATCAGATTTATAAGGATTATTAAATATATATTAAAAATGTGTGTGTTCAGTTCACATGCAGTAGAAGTGGAACAAAGTGTGACAAGGGGTGGGAGGAATTCAAAAATTTTGTGATGTTACATTTTATATATCGTTATAATATATTTTAGCTATAAAACACGAAATTTGAAGTATTAACGAAAAATTTCAAAATATTTCCAACTTTATTTATATGAGCAGTGTTTCAACGATTAAATTATTCCATCTCATTGTCTCACAGGCTTAGTCGTATAGATTCATGTGTTTATCTCTTTTTAGTATCCATTTTCGTTTCATCGAGTTTCAAATCACGATTCTAATAAAGTCCTACTTCAAAAATTCATGAAAATTCGTATACCTATTTGTATCCATTTTTTTTGTTTACGATTGTACATTGCTGGCCAAAATAGATTTATGTAAACCACATACGAGCACAGAACCGGACCCGAAATTAGAACTAAATGTCCACAATAAATGTAGCAATTAACGGGAATCGGTCCAGAAAATATTACATTAGCATTTTGGTCTTATCTCCAGATTTTACCTATTCATAAAGCTTCAGTGCAGCCGTCAATAAAGAGAGGCCCATTATGTTAGTTTAACCCCTTGGAATGGGTGCAAGAGCCAGCTGCCGGGAACGGCCCGGATTCTCGACGCGTTTGAAGTTATTGCGTTCCTCGCCGTTCATTACGAAAGAGGGGTAAAGGCGTGTTACAGGTCGCACCGACTGACTGCGAAACGCGAAGGATCTAACGCATGTTATACGTCCGGTTCCCAACTCCGTTTTTTTTGATCGCAGGGGAATGTTTGTTCATGGGCTACCATCCTCGGGCCTGGGGGAAAGGCTCACCTAGGGATCTTCATCGGCCATACGCCCACCGTGACCACCGAGTGGAGGACAGTACCCAACAAAGCTAAGCTCCGTCCATCTCCTATGGGCATTTACGTGGTTCCACGGAACTAAGCCACAGGTACTACATCTGTGACACCCGACCGCTTGGCTTTATCACTTAGTGCATTCCCGGAGGAGGTTACCCTCTTCACTAGTAGTGGGGGGTGGGGGGAGGGAACCCGCAGGATCCTTCATTCGTCTTCGAGGACCCTTGTGATGGAATTACGGGAGGAGTTGAGCATAGCGGCGTCTAAGACTCCGAAGCGGCTTTCTGCGGATAAGACCGGTACCGCGCTCTCTTCTCTCTCTCCACTTGACCTTGACCTATTTGCTTGTAAACAAGCACTCAAAACAGGAAGGCATTTTCATTAAGTTTTTACGAAGACAGTTACACACACACAATACACAGAATTCTAGATTTGGAAAATATTTAGCATTGCACGCATCTAATTTTTTTTAAGCTGGCTATGCACCCTTATTTTCATAGCCTTGATTACGAAATCAGCTACTACTTTTACCTATGGTAAATTATAGGTGGTCCCAGAAAAAAAATATATGAAGAAGAATATTTCTTCCATTCTTCTACGGCGGATAATACAATTTTGATTAAATTACAGAAATAAGAAAATTGTATTGATTTATATTAATTTGTAAGGGTCGAAAAATAAATGGCTAGTAATGAAATAACTATATCTACAAGGTGTTTGGCGCATGGACCGACTAAATTTTTTGGGGGATTGGGTGGATCCAGAGCTATCTTTAATCCATAGATTTTTTTATTTTGAAAAGTACCGAGTTCATCGTCTTTAAAACGACATATTACCGTACATTAAAGACTGCAATAAAAGTTATTTGGTTTAATTACAACAATAAACTAGAAAAATATGTCGTTTTAAAGAAGATGTACCCGGTACTTTTCAAAAACAATAAAATCGATTACAGTGACACTTAGGACATAGGAATCTATCGATTAAAAATAGCTCTTGATCCACCCAATCCCCCAAAAAAAATTGTCGGTCCATGTGCCAAACATCCTGTGTATAATGTAATAACTAAAATTGACTATTGGCGGCGACGTTATATTGAGCTACTAGTAGCTATGCGCTGACTGGTAACCTAGAAGGTCTTATGAAATTGATATTAGTTTATCATTTTTAGCGTCATAGCTACTGAATAACGATTGATTGATGATTGGTGCAATTTTCTTAAGTGGATTAGTTTGCTGTATTATTTTTTAATGCAGAAAACGTAAACGATTATGCAAGTCATTTTTCAATTTACCAAAAGCTTATTCAATAGTCCCGCCACGTTCATTTCTTACGCCCAAAGCGCACGACATTTGACTCATGCAAGCTATTTTAATAAATTCAATGTAATTACTACAAATTACACAGGTATTTCCGTTGAACACGAATTTGAAGTGAGTATTAGGGGTCAATCAGCAAATAATAGTCGAAAAAACCCAAAAACTTATAAAATCACGATTTGTCTTTTCTCATATGTCGATAACATTCTCATAGTCATTATTTCCACATGGACCCCCAACAATGACGCTCTCTGTGGTTGAGCGGGCTAAGCCTTTGACTCCTTACCTCACTGCAGTTCCGGATTCGATTCCTGGTTTAGTAAATTTCAGCAACGATATTTCTCCGTTATTTAATATAGTCTAGGTGCCTGAGATCGCCCCTATAGTAGTTCGTTGTATATTACCCATAACAGAATCATAGTATATGTGTGTGTCTGCCGATTATTAGAAAAAAATCTCACTTCAGATTCATGTTCAGCGGGGAGAAACACACCAGAAAATTATAAACAGACTACTTTTTTGTGGACCTTCGTTCTAAAACAAATATCTGTAAATACTACTTTGCATGCTTCGTATAATATTTTGTACTGTGGATATGTGATTAATTGTAAAAATTTCTAATTAATACTTCCTTGATATTTTTTTATCTAGTAAATTAGAAAATGTGCTGAATGAATATAGGACAATCTTCTTCTTCCTCTTTTTTATAAAAATGAATGTTTGTCTGTATGTCCTTTATAGAATCGTGAATTATATATTTGATCATGAGATGTTTAGCAAAGTTGTTGTGCATGAGCCAGAGAAGGTTTCTGAGTTGGTTCACAATTGGACCCTGCAGGTTGCGCTGCTGTCGGCATATCCATTGAAGCTTTTCCGGACAGTACGACGTCGGACGGGACAGCTAGTATTATGTATGAGACGCGTGAATATTGTTTTTTAACATACTTAAAATTAAGTTAATATTACATGCATAATTATAATGTTGTAAAGTAAAATTAATCATCAATAAAAAGAATTTAAAATAAAGACCAAATTAAAAATAAATAAATACATGAATACAAAGAGACTCAACACATAACACAGGCAACTCATGCAACATATTCAACACGAGTATAACATAACATTATATAAATTTACTTGTTTGTGTTGTACGAACTAAAGCGTTTTATCGTAACACTGGCTTTGTGTCGCGAAACACCAACTAGTTTGGGGCTTGTCCAGTCATTAATCATTTTGGTAGTTTCACTAGAAAGGAATACCTTTTGAAAATGTAAGGGTATCGTGCCACCTTCATGCCACGTACGTACATGTGTCAAAAGTCAGACTCAACCTTAAAAATCATAGCACCACTTACAAAAGAAAATTAAATTAGTTTTTCTATAATATTGGGACTGGAATGTTCCATACGAAGTCAGAATTTTAAGATTTTTAATTATTTTTAGATCCAAAATCAAATAAAGTGAATGGCGACCAACCCTACTTTCTTTGATTTAATATCTTGTAGTAAATTCCCAAAAGGAACTCGTAGATGGCTAGCTACTCAGAGAGCTAGTAAATGTTGTGTTCTGAACTAGTGAGTCTGGTAAAGATTTTTTAATCATTGTTTCTTATTACTTGTTCGCTGCCTACTTGTTGAGTTACTTCTAAAATATTTTGCATTGAAAAATAATATGCATTTTGGATTTACATCACAAAAGATAAGAGAATACTTTAACGTTTTTGTTATAATATTACAAAGACATTAGAAAATGTTTGTATGAAGATATCGTGCAGTTATATATAGAAAAACTAATTACAGAACTCACAGAAACAGATAAAATAATTTAATAAACCTGCCTGACTGCACAGTCATTTGTTTTTTATCTTTCTATATGTTTTTCAATTTATTCCATGCTATATTTTTTACTTGTACAGTTTGATTCAGTATCAAAATATACATATGTTATTTTAAAATTGTAGATCATCTATATAAATATTCTCACATCTGTTCCTCAGGGTTGTAAGTAAATAGTAAGGTGCTCGTTGTTATTTTAGCATTCTTGGATGTTACGTGCGAGCGGGGATGCGCGTTTGGGAGTGAAAGAAAACACCATTTTTTTCCAACTTAATCACTTATTAACTTACACAGCCGTACGTGATTCTTCTCTGCAGTGTTGCCCCTACACTCACAACTAACGACGCACTATCCCGACGATAAGATGTCTCACTCACAATACTGTCGCCTATATTGCTTAGATCCCCTCTTGTTGCTGCGGTGTTCACCTCCAAAATGCGCGTAGTTCGCTTCTGAATCTCCTCTTAAATTACAATAAGCTCCTTCTTCACTCACTAAACTTTTCACTAAACTTACAACTAACTTTCCACTAAATTAGTCACACTGTCTTCTACTAAACTCTTCTTCCAACTCTCACGTATCGCACTTGTGGCTTTGTTATCTTCAACTGAACTACTTCGTAGGTGCGCCATACGCTGTTTATATAACCGAAGGAATCTTCTAAAACCCACAATTTCAATTTTTTTTCATTATTCTTTTATTTATTGTCTATCCCTGTTTAAACATCTATCTATCTCTGTCTTTTATTTCCTGAACCTTCTATTCCAGAATTCCAATCTTCATTTTGTTTATTATTTTGTTCATCATCTATCCGTCTCTAAAATGTATTGTCTTTGTCTTTTCTTCTAAAATCTTCTACATTTCTCTGAAACTTCTTAAACCAACTAGATCGTTCTATAATCACTCGCCACACTGTTATACGTATTTCACTTTATTATGTTCTTCGTATAGGCCCGCTGCTTTACAGTATTCTATTAAAACCTTGTTCCTACGTCGTCTACCTTCAACATTTTTCTGTCTACATTAATCTTAGATACATCTTGTATCCAATCTAGATATTACTATCTTAACATTCTCAATTCCGCCTTTAATACAACATAAACATGAATAGCTTAATGTCGCTATTTTTAAGAGCATTGTCTGGCCAAGCGCTTTGGAGAGTTATCTCGTAATAGCAACCGAGTTAAGCCTCTTTTGTTTACTCACGTTGGTAAATCTGACGCTGAACAAAAGATCATCTATTCCCATCTGGGGTGGTGTAGTGATGGAAGAACAATACTGACTAACAAGCTTATTACAACACTAGTATCTAGTGTAATGATACTTTTAAGAAGCTTTATTAACTACCATATTTAAAATCATACTTTTAGTCTTCTATACCGATTTGCCTGAGAAATAAAATTACTTTGGACAAAGTTTTACACTTTCGACTGCATTATTTAATTTCTTTCATGCTTTTTGTTTTAAATGAGTTTTATGGACAGAATTTAAAATTTATTAAACACCGTGCGCCTAAATTCTTGGACTAAAGCTTGTGTACGCGTGTAGGGATTACATTTTCTACAGGCACTTCATTTTTCTAGGTATGTTACGCGATTTCTCCATCAATTGTGGACCGATTTTTTTGTTTATTACTCCCGAGATAGTCCCATAGTCAGAATCTGATTTGTGGATGGAAAAGAAATCAAGAGCAACTCTTGTCGAAGAGCATATACACCGAAGAGAGCAATATTGTATACGCGTGGCAGTTGTACAGTTTCTACAGGTGCTTAATATATCATTTCCATAGCTATTGAAGTAGTTGCGCAAATAATAAGATTTTTTTTTAACAGAAACCGATTTCATACTAAATATATAAATATAAATATATATATATATATATATATATATATATATATATATATATATATATATATATATATATATATATAAGAATCAACTGTTCGTAAATCTCGCTAAAACTCGAGAATGACTGGACTGATTTGGCTAATTTTAAATGGTTTTGAATTAAATAATAAAGAGTAAATACGAACAAAATTCTTGGAATATAGTAAAAACAACAATTTCGCTTTCCCTTAGAAATTATTCCTACCTGTCAAAGTGATGATATCCTCTTTGTTTCTTATTGTTAAAATTAAGTTTTAACGGTTTTACGCGGGGTAATTTGTTTGATTTTTGTTATTGCGACGTTTCGGCCAGTTTTTAGTGGCCGTGATCACAGAAAACAAAGACGTCTAGTGTCAACAAGTATTGTTAAAGCTTTATTTAGCCTAACGCCAACTTGTTCATTTTAATTTTGTTTATGGTTATTATTTACTCTATGGGAGCCTAATTTAATTTACGCGACATGTTATGGCTTGAAGAGAAGAAGCGGCGTAAGAAACTCTTCAGCAAATATGCTTCGGCTTTTTCTTTCAAAGTCAAAGTCAAAGTAATTTATTTGTTTGAAACATGGACAATTTTGCAAATTTTGCTTTTTCAAAGCCGGGTATAAATATCGTAGTGCAATATACACAATGTAAACTTTATTACTACAGTACGAGTATCACCACAATATTAATATCGTGTACGTCGCTAGCTTTCGAAATTACATAATGGCTTATTGCTGAAACTCTCGCCGGACAACGATTATTGTTGCTCTGAGAGTGAAATGCAGCGCATCGCTGTGATTCAAGAATTATACCCCTGGGTAGTGTTGGGCAGTACATGGTTTTAAAATTAATTTGTACTGAACCAGTACAATGTACTACTTCAAATGCGGCGAGGACATGTGTACGGTTTGTACCTCGGCAGTTCATTTGAAGCGATCATGCCGGTGAGGTGGTGAGCGTCATTCTCTTGTCCCCTTCCAAACTAGTTCGGCAATGTTCGTTTAAAATCGGACGTGCTCGGCCTCGGTCACCTCATTTTATTTTACTAACATTGTCATGTCCTTATCCGTAGAGGCGTTATTGTACTGTTGTAGCATAAGCCTCGTTCCGTTTTTTTCGTTCTTTCTCTAACTTTTGAGTAGTAGCTGAACAAAAAATTTGAAGTGGTATATTTCAGATTTGGAGCCGAATACAAATGTATTCTGTACGGTACAAATGTACTGGGTCACACGTGTACTGTTCATCGCTAGCCTTCTGAGCTAATGTCCAAAGCGCCCACTTTAATTATGTCAACGCAGGCGAACGGGGGCTTAAATAAAGCAATTTAACGGCTCAGTGTATAGATTATTTCGTTCATAGCATTTTGAGTATTTTCGCTTTGTCTTTACAATTACTTAATTTGCTTATCGATATACTTAGGGCGGCTTGCATGACGTTCTTTAATTTCATTTAAGAAATACTAAACGCATTTACCACCCTTAAATACGATAAGCGTCTTGCACAATGATAAATTTACCGGTAAATACGTTTACAGAACTGTCAAAGGTAATCATCCAAAAATGGCTATTTAACGCCTTAAACGCGTTTAAACATTGTCATTATTATGAAATTGTCACTTATAAAAAGTCAATTACAGATTGTCACTCGTATATTATTTTCTTTAATTATTTATCTCGTTTCTAAATACCCATTATTCGTACAAACTAACGTGGTAGCAGAGTAATAAAGTTAAGGAATTGGATCCAGTAAAGATATTTTAACTAGGAAAGAGTAAATACAATATTCTAGTATTGTACTCGACCTGACATTCACAATGGGTAAGACGATCGCAGAGGCTTCAAGGTAAAAAAAATGCACCGAGATGATAAAAATTATAAGCCTTGGCGGTATCGTATTGAGACAGCGTGCAGAAATTTTGCAAGAAAAACTTCAAAAGCCCGATGAGCCTGCAGCATTTGATGGTGCAGATGCTAAAGCAAAATATGATATAAATTTACAACAATTTCTAAGAATTAACTGTCTTTTTAACTCCGATGAAGACAAACATGACGGATGAGATTCTAGAACAAGAACGCCTATATAATGGAAGCAGCGAAAACTTATGATCTTTGTCTCAAATTCTTTGATTATAAAAAGGACCCTGAACATGAGATGGGAAGGAAAATCTGCATTAAACAATATTTCAACAACTCTTTTCATAAATTAATGCTTATTATTCTTTATGAAATTGTAAGTTATTAAAAAGTCAATTACAGATCGTCACTCGTATTTTATTTGCTTTATTTATCTCAATGCTAAATACCCATAAAATCGAAAATAAAACCGCACAGCAAAAGATCATTCTTCAGGTTGCCGCTAAAAACTCCGAAATAAACTTACTAAACGAACTAAATTTCAAATGTCAATTTGAGATTGGCCAACTAAAATCCTTTTTACGCAGGAAATAACTAACTTTTGAGCTAAATTTCGTGTGTTTGTTCGATAAAACGTACCGCCACGTGAAATGAAACACATTTCGTTGTTTTATCAATGGCATAAATACATTTTACTAAATGACATGGGAGAGTGTCTCGTGCAAGACAACGTAAATGCATTTACTGTTAAACGCGTTTAGAGAGTTAAATAAAATTAACTAATTTTATTTAAAGACGATCGTTGTGCAAGCGGGCCTTATACTCTGTCCAAAGATTTATATTACTTTTGAAAATTGCACACCTATCAAGTAGCGCATTTTTGACACTCAATTTCATATGCTACAACTAATGTTAAAATTCTCATACATAATTGTTCATGGCGACGGAATAGTGACGTTCTGTGAGTTATCTAATGCATAGACTATAAATAGAATCCAGTTCGAGCTGTTTTTGTGCTAAAACCCACCTAGTTTTGTAAGCAGTCGGTGTATCAAGTGGCGCCATCTTTAAACATTCAATGTACGCGGGAAGAAGGTTTTAAAAACAATACAAATTCTTATTTTCACAACTTATAAAGTTTCATATAATCAATACTAAATAAAATAGGCCTGCTTTCTTGCATACGTACTGAGACATTATAAGTTGACAGAGATTACTTTAATTAAAAAGAGAGTTAACTTCTCTTAATTATGAAATCCTGGTACTACAACTTTGTAATGACACACTATAAACGTATCATGTTTACTATATTTAAAAAAATAGCACGTGGAGACAACGGAATCGCTTTGTCATGATAACTGCTATTAAATGCTGATAAATAAAATGTTTTTCATAACAAACCCAAATGTATTTGCAATCTGTTGTTTATTAAAATATATTTAATTTAAAATAGCTTAAGTTTACATACAAAACAAAAGACATTTAGTAGTCCTGCTTCTTACACTAGACAGTGTCACACGATTATCCCTGCCTACAATATAATAATGCACCCAAGGACAAGCCCCGGCCAGTGTAGGGCTATTGTGGGAAATGGGGACAAAAAGTACCAGGTCATTGGGGTGAACTGTTAGTGGTACTAGGGGTCTGGGAATTTGGGGACTATGGTGTCTGCCCGTCGGAATGTTCGGTGAACATGGAAAAATGGCCAGACGGTGACTTTCCACTCCCTACAAGGCCCCAAAAAACGCCATAGAAGATAGGAGCAACATGGGTGTGAGTGGCTAAGGGGTGTAGAGAGGTGGGCTGCAGGTTCACCGAAGCTACTTGTGACGTGATGCGAATTATCACTTCCATCCCTGGAGCTTGAGTCTTAGCTTTAGCGATCTCCACCGTGCCGGTTAGTTAAGGCAAGCACGGAGGCGGGGACCTTGCCTTGGCCCCCAGAGTCAGGTACGAGGTGTCGCTACTCACCTAAGGCCTCGCCGCAAAGTCCCCAGCAGGCACACTTGTTTACTATTACGAATATTTTTTGTAGTATTAGCTCAAAAGTAAATAAATATTAGCTTCTGGAATTGTAGTTCTAATTCTGTACAATACAGTTCAAATGGCGTGTACGACCAGTGGTATATACAAGAAATAAACATTTAGAAATTACTACACAGTATAACTTTAGCATCAACTATTAAACTTACCTACTTAAATAATATTATAGGTTGCCAAGGCTTACTTACGTACTAGTGTGAGACGAGTTAGACGTCTTGGAGACGTCAGGGTGACTGGGTGGCAGTTTAAACTTCGGATATGGTATGGCTAGGAATATCCTTATCATAATGCGTCTGTCTATTTATTCATACCGAGTACCATTAGGGACTCATAGCGACAACGTTGAGTACCGCGATTTTCCCGTTACTCGCTTGCCGGCGCGGCGTTACAATCGTGAGCCCATGTGGAACGGTTTTTAAACCCACTTCTTGTCGTGGGTCGTTGTAACCTCCTTCTCAACAACATTCCTCTAGCATCTAGGGAGCAGAGGAGTCTTCACCCCTATTGACAAAGTGAGTTTGCCTTTCCCGGGGCATTCTCAAACACTGATGCGCTAGTATCAGCGTGGGAGTAACTACGTTCTAAGTCTCACGCTCTTTCTGCCGCGTGGAAGGAGGGTGGTTTTATTGGAGTATTGAGTAGTTGAGTTTTCATACAAGCCGGCGATTTAACTCTGGTGCCCATTCGTGGTGTCACCTCTCGGCGCTTTGGTCTAATCTCTTATAAAGGACCCGGCAGTGTGCGAAATGCATTTCCCCGGCCTCAACAAAAAAAAGTGCTGTGTGATAAAAAAAATTACGACGTCATTAGTGACGTTTTCGCCACGACCATAACGACTGCGTTCCCCTTGTGGAGTGGCAGACGGAGCATTTTGGGCGTTGTGGCATACCAGACGAACGCGCCCATGAAGAATAATATAGTTGTACTTTTAAAGACCCTACGTCTGTGTTTGTGTAGGTGTCTTGGAATTAGGCTGCAGACGTCATTGAGCTGTCTGGATTGTTTAAGCCTAATTTATAGTAGGTTTACCAGCTTACACTTGTCTCGTTCCAATAATAATGAATTGAATTCTAACAAATAACCATGTGATGCTTAAAAAACAAATTCGTCTTATAGATTGGATGATCACAAATAGTGATGTTCAGGCCCTACAATATTTGTGTTTAATATATGTAACTAATTATATATTATAAGTGTAATACAAAAGGTAATTGATTTCATGGCGCGGTCCTCGTTTTCGAAACAGCGCTAAGCAAAGTTTTTGATAATTTGGTAGAGTGTGTTTATCATGCCATATATCATTTGGGAGTGTTCAAGCCAAGAGTGAATCTTTTAATTAAGCAAGCTCATTCTATAAACTGCGTCATAAGTCAACATCAAGTGAGTCAGTGGTCAGACGCGTTCTTACACGAGCGTTGACAAATGTAAGCGTTTTTAGAACCTCATGAAACGTCGATACGGCGTTATGGTTGCTGCGGGCTCCTTTACTTGTTATGTGATTAAACACAGGATTTATCACTGATTATAATGTATTCCGATAGGTTTACAGGTACCTTTTATGTTACCAATACAATAATAACATTGTTTTATCATGAACTTTGTGTGTAGCTGTCACATTAAGGTATTATTGACCTTAGGTGTTGCCTACAATGACCGTCTTTTACCAACAATTAGTTGTTGCGTTCGGAGAACGCCATCCTTGCCCTTCCCGCGGGAAAAGAAACCGCATACCCAAGAAATTCGAACTCGCTTACTCAAAGGACTAGAATATTCCAGATTTCACTATTCTGTCGGTTCTAGTTACGACAGGTGATGGCGAGGTACATATATAAAGGCGTTGGAAGTAGAGAAGGTTGTGCCACAAGTGGAAGTAGCGTGACGATAATACGCATGTTTTTGTGACTTCTCTGATTCGAACCCTATCATCAGAAAGGTTCCAATTAAAAGTTGGTAGAGTTTAGCCAGCGAGTCATGGTACAACCAAATGGCGGCAAACTCAAGATCTCTTCCACTGGCAATATTAAATATAACATAAAAAACCCGAGTACTCGTGTTTGTGTGTGTTTATTTCAATGTAATTACTTCTTTACAGTATCGCTATTGCTTATCAAAAAAATTCCATAAATTCAACACGCGAAGAGACGTTTGACTATTCGTTTGACATATAGAGTGTTGCTATAGGAAAATCCGAATAAACAGCTTTTAGTACGAATAGATGGCCCGACTTTACGCATGTTGTATAATCTTACCACTTCCGTCCCACTTACTGCTATGATAGGAAACACGGGCTAAGTAATGAAGAAAAAGTCTGCTAAGAAAACGCACAGCTGTTTATCGGCAAATTGCGCCTGGCAGCACTATACAGAGAGGTAATTGGCTTCACTCCCACTGAGTTGTTAATTTAATGGACATTGCCGTAACTTGCAAAGCCCGTTAATACATCACACTAGCCCAGTGTGTGACGTTTTTAATTAGTAACTTAGTTAACCCTAGTTCAGATGCCAGTGTTTTAGTAGGAAAGACATTATTTTAGCACACGAGCAACCTAATCTTGCATCTGTAACCTAATCTTCTTATCTTTAAATAGTAAAAAACCAAGTCGCTTTCTGCGTCTGTTTGTAGTAGTTTGCCCGCCTGGATGGCTACCACCTCTGGTCTAAAGTACGTCGCCATAACAACCTTGAGTTGTGTTTCGGCATTAGTGACCAGGTTCCAGTCTCCCTTAAGAGAGCAGCAGCGCATTTGTAGCACCTTTGGTGTTGCAAATTTTTTTTTTAAAAATCCGCGAACTCAATACAAATAGTTGAGCAGTTTGAATCGCATCGTTTGTGTATAGTTCCCGTTAGGCATTTGCCTAACTACTGGTTGATGATGAATGTATTAGTATTGAAGACATAGAAATCTGTCTGAAATGGTTCAAGACTTTTCGTTCAATGTTTCGCAGTGGGCGTACTATTTGTCCGTCATTTATATTACCGATGCCGTTATGTAAGTTGTGTATAAAAACAATAAGTACTCACTCTTCAGGTAGGGTGGATGCACCGTCTTCCTGCCCGGGAGCGGTCACGTGGAAAACGCAGAAGTTCTCCAGGAGAGCCCTCATATCCACGTAGTTGAAGAACGCTTGGAAGCAAAGATCTGTGCAACAACAAACTTACATTAATATTAATAGAGATAACGTCAGACCCATTACTGGATTTGAAAATTTTACAAATAACGGATGATAAACGAGTAGATGTAATAATGTTTAAAAATACACTCATAACTGAACGATTGTGAAGAATAATAATCAGGGCACTGAAGGAAGAGAAATGCAATTGAAATTGTTAAAATATAAAGGCAAAAATATGTAGATGTATTATGTGACGAATAATATGAAAATTTGTCATGTGACAGAGAATGTATGCCAAAGTAGTGTCATTTTAGAAGAATAAGACATTCTATGGCGATACCAAATGATTGGAAAATAGTGAAAAGAGAAGACATTAGATATACACCTCACATTGTCTTGTCCATGGCGGTTTTAGTCGAACTGTAAGTTCCATCACGATTTTTATTTCAGCCTTCAGCACTATGATTACATAGCAATATGTATATTAGGGTAGAAAATCGAGCATCAAGACCATTAACCACTAATTACTAAAATCGAAATAAGTCATTACAATATTTTATTTATTTGCATATCATATCATCGCTTAAACAATCAAATAGTCATATCAACCATTTTTTACTATTCGATATAAAAGCACGGATTATATAGAACATGCGCCCCACCCAACGATTTCTTTGGCGTCTGAATCCAACGTAACAAAGTTACGCAACGCGTGGTTCAATACTATTTCCACAGACGTGAAAGAAGTCAAAATCTAATTTATAACGTTACAATCTATATATGGGACGAAGTAATGCAAAATAAGAACCCGCAGGCTGACAGTTTTGAGAATAATTACGGTGTTCATAAAAGCTATTTAAAACAGCCAAAGTTTTTTTATATAAGTGTGCTGATGCATGGTGGTCCCGTCGCCTATGGCCAAAGGTACTGCCGCTCTCTAAAGGGAAACTATAACTTGGCCATTAATGCCAAAACACAATTCAAAATTTTCAGGGCAGTATACTCTGGACCAGGGGCGGTAGCCAACTAGTCGGGCAAATACTCTACCACCTGGCTACGTACATACAACGGATCCTGCACGGATGGACGCCAACAATAGGTACATAGTATAGTATAACTATCTCCTATGTACTTTCGAGCTATCGAAGAATAGAAAAGAATATCGAACTAATACTAATAAACCTGATTTCGAATTCGTTGTTTTATTGCAGTAGCTCAGCAGACAGGCAGACGGCCCGCTTGATGCAAAGCGGTTACAAGAACGACAAGAACCTGGTCACTAATGCCGGAATAGAACTCAAGGTTGTTATGGCGGCATACGTTACACCAGGGGTTGTAGCCAACTAGTGGAGCAAATGCCCTACCACCTGGCTGTGGGTTGTTTTGTCGCCTTTTACGACAGGCCGCCCGACCGCAGGAAATTGTATTATTTCTCCGTTCCTACACGGATAAAAATATCGTTCGATATTTATGCGAGCAAAACCGTGATTAAGGCTTTAGTAAAACATTAAACTATTGTTATTATTTGTATTATAATAAATACTACCCTTTTTTGTTACACAACAGCAAACAGTAGATGTTACAAAAGAATGTAATATTTTTTTAATATTGGTAAAATGTGGAATGCGTTGCCTCTTACTATCAGAGAAGCCAAATCCCCCGGTAGGCCTATTCCGCAATCTATTGCAGATAGCGGATTAGGGCTACTGGGGAAACCACGCTAAGAAATTGTGCCAAGTACTACCTCACCGGTGGCATATTATGGAGAACACAAAATTTTCAACATGAATCTTTATATCTCAGATAGGAGAGAACAGGTTAAAAGACAATTTATACAGATGATCGCAGGATCTTTAATATTATTTAACCTATTTTTATACTAAAACTTACCGTTTGGCTGAAAATGCAAAAACACCCATATTTTCAAAATTCAAATTTGATTTTTTTTTGAAAAGTGGGGTTGCTGGAGGCTATTCACATTTTATTTATAAACGGTGGTCCGAACATTCGTACTAATTTTTAGCGCTATGGGAATTATACTCGTAGTAACCGGATATGTCTATTTTGACCGGACTACTGTATACTATCAAAAAATTATAATAATGTCACCTTTTACTTTTTTTTTATTATTATAATTATTTTACTAATTACTAAACTGTTAAAGTCAACAATTTTATTTAGAAATTATCCGTTGAATTACTATTATCAACCCCTCAAAGCGTCCCTCTGCGTATTTTACCGTCTGTATAATAGGGAGTGGCCCGAGGAGCTGTTTGTTCTGATGCCAACCCCCACTTTTACAATCGCACCGCTCGCCAGCGACGGGATATACACCCCCATTTTCTTGAGCTCCCAAGCTCAACTACGCAATGGTTCTCTAGAACATTTATTCCGCGTGCAACAATGGTCTGGAGGGAACTACCGGCCGCGGCTTGCCATTTACGCTGTGAAAGGGGTTCTTTGAGAAGGGCGTTATCCAATTTCTTAGAGCCGGCAACGCGTTGGTGACACCCCTGGTGTTGCACACGTCCATAGGCGACTGTAACCATTTTTCAACAGGTGGGTCGTCTGCCTGTTAACCTGCTTCAGGCTAGAAAAAAAGCTGCAGATTTTTTTATTGCAGAAAGTTCAGCAGACAGGTAGACGGCTCACTTGGTGGAAAGTGGTTACGTAGCACCTTTGGTGTTGCAAATGTCCATAGGCGATGGTAACCGCTGTCCATCAAGTGGGCCGTCTGCCTGTCTGCTGATCTCCTGCAATAAAAAAAAAAAAAAAAAAAGTGGTTACTATCGCCTAGGGAAATTTGCAACACCAAAGGTGCTACAAATGCGCTGCTACTCTCTTAAGGGAGACTGGAACCTGGTCACTAATGCCGGAACATAACTGAAGATTGTTATGGCGACATACTCTGAACCAGGGGTGGTAGCCATTCAGTCGGGCGAATACCCTTCCACCTGGCTATGGGTTGTTTTGTCGCCTCTTACGACAGGCCGCCCTGCCGCAGGAAATTGTATTCTTTCTGCGTTCCTACAAGGATAAAAGATAGAGTTATTACTTAGGAAGACCAGTTATTCGTCGGATGAAGCCTAAGTAACAGATGAAAAATACAATGTTATATTATCTGTCGAATAAAATCGTCCCCTAGAGTACGGTACGGTAGTTTAGGCAGATAGTGTCACTGTTATTATGATTTACTTTTAAATATAGTATAGTAATAATGATTATGGATGAAAAAGTTTAGTAATTAGAACTGAAAAAGCATATTAAATAATTGTAGCATTTCCAGATGACGAAATAGGTAAGTAATTAAGTAAGAGCAAAATTACAGCATTTCCAGCTGCTAATTACGCTCGGGGCTACGGGGAGGTGCAGTAGAAACTCAACTTACCTACGCGGTATTTAATTATTATGAAGTATTTTAGTTAAACTACAGATTTTGACAAATGTTAACTAATAATTATTAGTTATATGTTATAGTAAAAGTAAAATTATGTACCTCTAAGTAAATATAATACTGACAAAATTTGTTATACGAAATAAGTAAATATATACTTAAGTAGAACATATAGATGTAGTAAATAAATTGTGTTTAATTAAGATGTAGAACGATAATAAGAAAAAAGGTTACATACACAGCTAAAATACCCTGGTAATAGTACTCATACAAAAACTGCGTCAGGAGAGGGAGATAAATAAATAAAAATTCTTGATTCCAATTACATATCACATCTCTTCCACTTCTTTCATTTTGTTTGTACCCTCTATCTACTCTATCCCATCCTATCCCTATACCATCCCTATGTTCTCCTTATCCCATCCCAAAGGTTGGCAACGCGTTAGCATCGCCTTTGGTGTTGCGTACGCTTCACTATGAAAAGAAGGTTATAATTACGAAAATTATTTTCTTATACATAAGATTTTGATTATTCATTATGTTAAATCAATACTCTTCTTTTTATAATTACAATAAATAGAGAAGTTATTACGCTCGGTAATTAGATTACTCTTGGAAGTCGTTTTGCTCATTAATCGAGTTTATACGTCGGTCAGTTTTCACAAATTGAAATTTGAAGTATTGTTTGCAATAATTTGCAATAATTGTTCCCCTATAATCGGAGGCCTGAGCCCAGCAGTGGGATATTTATGGAACGATATTATTGCATTATTGCAATAAAGGTTGCATTATTGCATACGAGATAATAAAATTTATATTCCGGATCGAGGGGTAGTTTTTACTGGATACACATTTATAGTTTAGCCATGGAAATAATTTGATACATCGTAAAATATATAAATATTTTTACCTAATATAAGCCTCGCCTGGTTTTAAGTGATAGTAAATGATGATATAAATAAAAAATAAAATAATTCATGGACTAGATTAAAAACAAAACGAATAAATAAAACACTTTATATATTCCCAAAAGGTGCTCGAGCAAAGCATATTCGACAGGTTACATCACTAATTAATATTCAGATTGTACAGCATTACTTGATGAGCTTAATAACGAAGTTTCAGTTGAAATTTGTTAAAGTAATTTCTGGAAGTTATCATCGCACCCAGTGAAACAATCGAACATTATACTTATTACATATAATATAACTCTGAATCCTTCTTCTCTTTACGAAGCTAAATAAACCAAACAGTTCATTAGGAAAAGTCCTAAAGCTGTCAGTTTGCGGTAAGAAACTTGTCGTTGTAAGAAATAGTAAACAAGTCGATGCTAGAACGTAACATATAAAAAGATTAACACCAATATTGTATGTCGCACTCTCAAAGAATGGCCAGGCAAAAAGCACCTAATATAAACGTGTTTGTATGAAGAAATTAATGAAAGTAGATGAAGCAAAGATCTTAACGAGTGGAAATCCATCGTCTCTGCTCCTATGGGTGTGTATATATACATATGTATATATATATATACATATGTATATATATATATATATATATGTAGTATATGTATATTTATCAAAACGACTCATCGACTCTTCAGGTGATAAGAGGGCTGGTGCCTACCTCGGCCAACGGATCAGTATGGCGATCCAGCGAGGAAACGTAGCCAGCCTTCTGGGCACCTTACCCATAGAAGACGGTGATCTGGGCTCAGTATTCTACTTAGTCTTGAGGGACTATGGCTAGAATACAAACAAATAAGTTAAGTTTTCTTACATTGTATTCAATAGTATGTAATTTATATTATAATTATGTATATGTATGTATATATATATATATATATATATATATATATTTATATATATATATATATATATACATACTCCCGGGAATGCCGCGAAAATGATTTGAAATTACCAGAAAAAAATTAAAAAATAATACTTATTCCAATACGATTTTTTCATTGACGATACCTTTGACGTAATAAAATGGCCGATATTTTTCATCCCGGAAATCCTGCGGAAGTTTCCTCTGGAGCGGTTTGAAGTTGTTCGATTGCATAAAATTAGCTTATTCCGTCATGTGAAATGTGTAGCAGAATAAATGTGGTAACAGATTCTGTCAATAAGGGACTTTCAAAACTGTGAGGTACTATAAAAAGTATTTCTCGGTTCTAGTGACCCAAACTGACCCCCAAAATTCTTTAGTAATACGTGGTAATAACATGGAAAAAGAATATTATGTGATATGTTGCTCAGCTATTAATTTGCTCTCCGAGTGCTATTATTGTTGAATATGATTATTTTACATATAAAAGCTGCTTTGAGAAACATACGATTTTAATCACTTAATGAATCCACATTTCCTCAAAATAATTGAAATATTAAAAGCTTAACAGTACCTCAGTCAGTAAAACAGTTCCGTAAATAAGTATATTTTGGGGACTGTTTTACGCAAAATGATTTATTTGGGACAAAGCTCCTTCAATATAATAAACAGACTGATTAGCAACCTTGGTTTCAATTTCCTTGTTTGATTTAATTTTGCCTCTTAGAATACTTTGGAAGTCGTATTTTACGTGATACTTAATGTTTTGAATTACTTGTGACGTGAACTTGACAATTACATTTTCTTCAATTTTTATTTACAGAAAGTAGATGACAATTGAAAGGTTAACGAAAACTATGTAATACTAGCGGCCCCAGCAGACGTTGTCCTGCTCTGAAAAAATATGACCCGATCCCAGCGCCACCTACCGGTTCCAATTGTGGATTTAAACCATCCGGGGACCCACTCAAACACACAAAAACAAAATCGCTCCCCGTTGTTAAGAGGATTCTAGAACCCGATCTCAGCGCCACCTACCGGTTCCAACGGTATAAAAACTATCCTATCTTTCAAGTTGAATGAAACTGCACACGGTGTGCAAATTTGATTAAAATCGGTTGAGTAGTTTAGGAGTCCATCGCGGACAAACATCGTGACAGGAGATTTATATATATTAAGATAATATTATGACATTCTAAATATGCCGTGTCTGTACATTAAAGCTATTTAACAAAATATTGAGTGTGTGCAGTTCACACGCAGTAGAAGTAAGTGAAACTTCAGGAAATATACTCACAGATAATTCTTCTCTAACTTTTATTAATATAAATATAATTTCTTTAGCCTACATTATATTTAGAAATAAACTTCTTCAGTATCACTTTCAATTCTGCACTATTTTAGTCTAAACCATGCTATTATCAATTTATGCATTCCAAATTGGACTTACGTTTAATCACCAGTCTTATTGACTCTCTAATCTCTGCTGCACAACGTGAAATACGTAATTAATCTCTCAAGCTGCGTCCTATAGATTTTCACTTCAAATAAAAGCATCATGTTCTCCATTGTTAATATAGTCTAGTCTGGTCTTCCAGTTGATTTTGTAATGAAAACTTCTTTAGAATTGTTGTGATTTGAAAATCAATGAAACGAAAAGTGACACTGAGATTCAACCTTAAGCAATTCGAAATAAAACACATTTCTCTTTACCCTTTAGTACTGATTTTTAATTTAAATAAAATATTAGTATAGTGGTTTTTTTACTGATCGATACCAAATTTTATGCAAAAATGTGTGATATTTTTGATCCCGACAATCCTGCGGGCAATGTTCCAGGGTTGAAGGTGCATAAAAATGGGCTATTTCGACCCAGTTTTCCCTAAAACGATAGCTGTGGTACTTTGTGTCCCGGGAATTCTGAAGGTATTTCTAGTTTAGCTGAGATGAAATTATATCGGTCATGTTCTAGTGTAATATAATGTTAGCGTGGTATAGTTTTTAATTATCTATTAGGTTGCTTTAGAGTGAATGAGCATTATGTTATACCTTTATAATAGTAACCGGTTGTTTATATACTGCAGGTAATAATGTTTGAGCGAACGACCTGCAGCCACTTCCACCTCTAATTATGTTGAGGGAACGAATTGCTGTCAGCCTAGCTTTTAAATGTCGTTTGAGCGAACGAACTGCAACCAGCCATTTGAATAATGAAGTCGTTGGAGCAATAACTTGCAGCCAGCATGAATATGTCGTATCAGCGACTGAGCTGCAGTCAGCCTGGCTTTCCAATGTCGGTTGACCAAACGTGTTACAACCAACCACTGATGAATTATAAATAGGTTTGTTGTTTGAACGACCGAGCGGCACGCCATAAGCTATTAATTATTTTATTTCTAACAATACGGTCTTTAATTCGTTTTTTTTTCAATTCATGTCACGCCCGTCTGCTTAGACGAGTAAGTTATTATGTAAAAGCCGAGCGTTGGGGTGCGACTAGCTTCAGTTATTATTCTGAGGGTGTGGCCGGTAGTCACGTTTAAAGATACCTAATCACGCAAACTGACAGATGTTTAAGGGGCAGCAGTCAATCTAAGGAAAGTTCAGGTTGCTGTTCAGAAATCGAAATGCGGTATTCTATTTATAGTCTGAACGGATGGTCACTTTGTTAATAGCACTAGATTTTGCGTCACTCCCTAGCGCGATGTCAAGGAGGAAGCATAAATCAAAGCGACCATAACTGGTGCAGTTCATTTCTATTATGTCTAGCTTTAAATTTTATGGAACAGTGATTCTCGTGTGCATATTCAGAATTGTTACATGCCGACAAAAAGTGAATGGCACACCTGCCTGCCATCAACCTAGTTTATTACCTTTCCCGCATTTGCACTTCTTTTGTTTACTTTGTGATTAAAATTTGTGATTAAGAAAAACATTCTATTGTTATTGTACTTTTTTTATGGCAGTCATTAGGCAGGTGGGTCGAACTGATTCTAAGAAATCCGATCTATGCGGCCAGGCAGCCTTATTGTATCGGTGCAGCAATGGCCCCATGGAGAGATCGGCAGTCAAGCGAGGATTACGATACGATCAAGACGTACATTCGATTAGATATATAGTGACGGACTTTGCGCGTGTTATTGAATCATGCAGTTTGTACTGGTTATATTCAGTTATATTTGTACCTATGTTATACGTATTTGAATAGTTCTAATAAATTCTATAGTAATTCCAACGGCATTTTAATTCGAGTCCCGCACTCGTTACAATATGATAAAGTTCAGAAACTATGACAAACTCATTCTGCACAAAATATGAAAACTTTGTATGACCTTTGAAGGGTTGAAGATGCATAAGTTGCACAACAAATAAATGAGAATGTTTCAGAAATATCGCAAAGCTAACACAATACACCCAAGAGTAGCGCTATCAACGGCGTTTCACGCTAAATTAACGGTAGTATGCTCCGACACAATGCCGTCCGAGTTTTCAAAGGGATATGTGAACAAAGCTTTTAAACGTGCATTATCAAACAACAAGTAAGTATTAAAAAATAAGTGATTTTTCACACTAACTTCAATCTGAAATAAAAAGAAATCGACAGTATTTTTCAACAACTAACACCAAGTTTTAAAGGATAAAAGTCACCACTTATAAAGTTAAATCATTAAAATAGATTAGTCTATATATAAAGGAAAAAAGCTGCCCAAATACATAAACAGCCTGTTTCTATATCTTCTCGCTCATTTGTCTTACCAGTGGTTAAATGTTAACAAAACTTTCGTAGTAAGTAAGTAAGTAAGATTTAGATACCGACATTAATACTGATGTTAGACGGATCCACGAAATTAAATAAATTAGATTGAAATACAAAGATCTGAGAGGATGCACAAGCATTCAATGATATTGAATAATTCAAGGTTATATTTATATAGATCACTTTGGTTGATTCATCTAAATTGAAAGTCTGAAATGAACTCTCTAATATTGGCCTACGAGCGTTTTGATAATCAAAAATTAACTTCCGATTGAATTATATTATAAACAGTCCATCCATAAACTTATTCACGCCACAAAATGTATAAGGAGAAAAATTCTTAGACGTTGCACTGAATTCACCAAAACTAACCAGACAACAGACTTATATGTTATAGTTGGATTGATTTAATTAAGAGATGGACTAGTTTATCAGATTGCTTAAGCTAAGGAACGAGACGAGCGCAGAGACGGGCGAACTTTAGGACAGTGCGAGTCAGAGATTTTAATCGAATAGTTTAACACAGCATCACCTGTCGTTTCTATTGTGTTCTTCGACCTTCTCCTTGATTAAGCTTGGCGAGATTCAATAAATAGCCGTCACATATTTTCTTAGCGCGAACTTTTTATATTAACAGGAGTGTAAATTTAATTAAGTTTTCTTAGTCCTTTATTAGAAATTTCTATTTTTCATGTCAATATCACGGTTTGCTGAGCCTTAACAAAGTTCAATAATCGGTTTCACGCGAAGCAAATATGTAAATGGTACGCTAGCGGGAAATATTTAAAAATAACACGGTAAATAATTTCGCAATGCAGTAGTCCAGCAAAAGACTAATGTATTATGTAGCTATACATCAACTCGCTTTGCAGGTCGTAGTGCTAATAAGTTAACATTCTTTATAAATTTTAGTTAGTTTTAGTAGTTTAGTTTAGGAGCCCAAGATGCTAAATGTGGAGTTATTCGAGCGTCGCGAGGACCTTTTGGATTGTGAAGATTAGATGCTAAAAAGAAAAAAAGCTATATGATGTATTATGTACCTTTCACTGGTGGAGCGTGCACTGGTTAAAAAAAGGGTCGCACAGAAATACTCAAGCGCGTCAGATATTCAAAAGGGATGTTAAGTAAACCCTAAAAGAACTCCTATTCAAAAGACAATTTGAACGCGACCAAAAGTCATGGCCTATTTTTGATAACGCAAAAAAATCGTAAAATTGAAATACTCGACCGCGTCAGGTGGATATACAGACGGTTCAGCTTGATGTCCTTGTCGTGCTGACCCATAATCTGACAATTACGTATGAAGAATAAAAAATAACCCCATCCTATATGAAGGTTTCATATATGGTGGGGGTACATAATAGGGTGCAAGGTTTCTCCCCTTATGTTATTCTGCCACGCTCGAGTAAATCCCAAAATTCCCGCTCGGCCTCCCCTACTATGCGCTTCGTATGTTCTGCGTTTTAAAGGTTCACTGACCCACTCTTTTTTGTTTGGACTTGATTTTAATGCTGACGAACGGAATTACTATCACATCAGATTATAGTTGTTGAGAATAGTACGGACAGACATACCCTACAAACTCAACTATTTTGATTTGATTTAATGAAGTATTAGTATATATTTCATAAAATAAACACCAAATAGGGATCAAGGTAATAATAACGAAACAATTTAATTCCAAGTATCATTTGAAAGAGAAATAATACATTGAAGGGTATAATTGACCTATTTTGTGAAGTTAAATACTTCGAAAGGCATACTAAGAGGATTTAAGCAATGAGTTGTGATTGTTAAAATGTATTATCAAAGTAGGATATGCCCGCGACTTTGTCTAAGGTTGACATGGAATTCCCGGACACAAAGTATCGGAAAATTTAAAAAGAATGTAAGCCATCGTTTTAATGAAAACTGTCACGGTATAAGCGAAAAATTCTCGCAGGATTTCCGAGAAAAGTATCACATACTTTATCACATTAAATTTTCTATCGATATAAAATCACATTGGATTAAGAACTCTTTTTTAATCTGGTTATTTTAATTCATTCCCAGAAAATTTACTACGGGATTCCCCGGATAAAAGTAGCGCAGATTTTAAGTCTAGGAATTTCATATCAATCAGACAAAACCGCATCGAAATCGGCCTAGTAGTTTTTACGTGAATCCCAAAGAAACAGACAAGAAATCTAAAAAATAATGTCTGGTGTATACAGTTTATTCCAGTTGTTTTTTTAATAGCTTTAATAAACAGACATGGCATGTTTAAAATTTTATAATATTATAATGTTTAAGTAGACATGTAATTACAAGAGAATAAAAAGATCCCAAAATGTAAACTGTAAAATATAAAAAGAAAACTAAAGAAAATCTACCTCAAACAGAGACAGAGAAGGAGGCAATGTACAAAAAAATCTCCGCAGTGGAATTTTATATTTTAATTAAATATTATATCCTATTCCATTTATTTCTTTTTCGAAAACTGAGATCGTATGTGAAAGAGGATTAGCTGTTTGACTTATAGAGCTAAAAAGCTAGATTTCCCAAACATGGTTGGGCTTTGTGTAAATAAATACTTCGATATGTTATCAACAGTCTTGCCCTCAAAGGATCGGATTGCGATATTCAACATTACCCTTCGCAAACACAACTTATTTGTATTGTATAGAACTCGCCCAACAGCCAGAAAATTATATACATATGTGCCTCAGTGATATTATCGGTACATTATTTGATGTCATGTACAGCTTTCGCAAAAGGAAAGATACCTTTTGAGAAATGTTCTGTAGTGACTACTAAGAAATTTCACATTTATTCCTTACAAAATATATAATTTCATCTTCATGAATCGGTGTTTATGTGTGAGGCAGCTTTGACTAACTAGATCAAGTTAAAGGAGCTTGAAAGGAAAACAATGACGAGTATTCTAGAAGGCATGAGTACAGTGTCATCAGCAGCATTGAAGTGAAATCTCCATGATTTACAAAGAAGCAAAGGGACATGAAGAAATGAAAAGATTTCCTATTTTGCCTAGTGCACGCGACCTAAACTCAAAAGGCGAAAGTTCGAATCGTGGCGGGAACACCTGCACCACGTAGGCAGTTTTGTGACCTAATGTGCACACTGTTACAATTACTAAGTGCTAAGAATGTTGAAGTAAAATACCCTGATGAAACCTGTACATCGAGATAACCAACCTGTCAAATCTGCCAAGCCGCATTAAACAAGCACGGCGGGTTTACTGTCCGTTCCTCTATAGTGGGAGGCCCAAGCCCACGTATATTGGCTGTTATTATAATATATATATATATATATATATATATATATATATATATATATATATATATATATATATATATATATATATATATATA
This sequence comes from Dendrolimus punctatus, assembly GCA_012273795.1. NCBI lineage: Eukaryota > Metazoa > Arthropoda > Insecta > Lepidoptera > Lasiocampidae > Dendrolimus > Dendrolimus punctatus. The sequence goes on from CM022533.1 coordinate 20,228,409, forward strand.
TATATATATAGTTATATTATAACTACTACAGTTTACGCCGCGGCTGCGCCGCGGGTTAACCTCTAGTACTTATCTCTTGTTTATAGAGCAAGTGCTACAGGTTATATTATATTACATTTTTATGTATTTGCCCACGGAAGATTCACTTCATTTTATATCGCTAATTATATCACCCCCGTCTATCTGTTAACAAAATAAATGCCAAAACTTGACCTAAAAGGCCAAAATGGTCTAAATTACCAAAAGACCACAGTGACCGACATGGCCAAAATGACGGAATAGGCAAAAACGACCAAATAGGCCTAAATAATCAAAATGGTCAAAATGACCAGAGGTCAAAATGACCAAAAAGGCCAAAATGACCAAAAAGGCCAAAATTACCAAATAGGCCAAAATGACCAAATAGGCCAAAATGACCAAAAAGGCCAAAATTACCAAATTGGCCAAAATGACCAAAAAGACCAGAATGACCATATAGGCCAAAATGATCAAAAAGGCCAAAATGACCAAATAGGCCAAAATAACCAAAAAGGCCAAAACGACCAAAAAGGCCATAATGAAAATTATCCCTTGTCCACCCTCAGTATTTAATTTACATACGTACCGAATTTCAGCCAAATCGGCCCATTAGTTCTTCCGTAAAAGCATAACAAACAGAAAGACAAATATATTTTTATCCCGGAAACTATCCCACTTTTCGGGATCAAAAGTATCCTATGTTCATTCTCGGTATCGAAAACATATATATACTGAGTTTCAGCCAAATCGTTCCAGTAGTTTTTACGTGAAAACGGAACAGACAGGCAGACAGAGTTACTTTCGCATTTATGATATTAATAGGGATATAATCCTAATAATAAATGATTATTAAAATCTAACGGTCCTATTTATAGTGAGTTATAGTAATTTCGTTAGGCTTCTTTACGGTTCTTAAAGAAGCCTAGAAACTTACTCTAATTCAATATAAATATGACTGTAAATATCTATCAGCTGCTTTCCTACTTCGCGAGTTACTCGCTTGTTTTTGTAATAAAAATTATCCTTTGTTTATAGACAATCATATCACACTCGTTTTCATATATCATAACTCGTTTTCATATTAAAATACATTAAAACAGTTAAAAGTGTATCAACGTTTATATGTTCGCGATTTTGTCCACTAAAGCTCGAAGTTTCCATAGTAAATAATGGAAAGTTCGTTTACGGAATATACCATGACAAGAATAGTATCTCGCACCTTTACATTCCAGTGAGCTAGGCCGTGAAAATTAATGCTGGAATGTGGCGCAAACATATGGACGCTTACCACCAGTAATGAATTGCGTTCGTGGGCCGACGATATAAATAAATATCTATGGGACGAATAAGTATCTTATAATAATAATGAATCTTTATTAGACTGCAATATTTTACAATTTTAACAAAAATAAAAAATAAAGACCTGTTTCCTACTTTCGTAATAAAAAATAGAAGAATCTTTTGAAGTGGTATTTGTATTGAAGTTTATTTTGAGCTTTTTAAAATGTTATTATTAGAATTTTTAAATATATACATAACTATACAATACATATATTTACTTAAGAGTGAATATACGTATATTCGTATAAGGATATCTTATACGAATATATGTAATCAATACTGATTTAATTTAAGGTAATACAATACCGATCCTTTTCCAATAATGCATGATGGATATTCATGTATGCAGAACCCTCAATTTCCACTAGCAGTAATGCAATCGCGAAAGCTTATGAGTGCGAATCGATTCAATAAATCCCACAAGATATTCACACGAATGCACAGGATTAACATAGAATGTATAATGAAGTGGAGCGTGTCAACACGAATATTTTCTACCCCATAAATCGTTTGTTATAGTCCTGTTGCAATATATGCACTTCAGCTATAATATGCATATAAACGTCACTGCACATGCACTCCCTCACAACACCAGCATGTAACAGATACACTCTACATTAGTATGAGTTTAGTATTAAAATTAAAACAAATTAATATAATAAATTATTCTTAATAGGTAAGTACATCACAACATAAACATATATTCAATAAATATCACACACTAAACTTTTTTCTAAATTAAATAATAAAAAAGAGTACGGAACTAGAGTCCGTGAGTTGTTATAAAAAAATAATCGCTTTTACTGTCGAGCTGCGTTAAAAATCCGCGTACTGCAAGACGTACTGCAACCGAGCGGATACCAAAGAGTACATTGTATATATTGTCACACGCTGACAAAAGTGAATGCACACCTGAAGATTTTTTACCTTTCCCGCATTAGGACTTCTTTTGCTTACTTTGTGTTTAAAATTTGTAATTAGAAAAACAGCCTATTGTGTATTGTAATCCTTTATGATGTTCGTTATGCAGGTGTGATTCTTGGAAAATTCGGTTGGAGTATTGTATAGTTTAATATAAAACAATGCCCGAACCGAGGGATGATTCAGTCTTGCGATAACCGATCAAGGCGAGACTTGTGTATATTCCATAGTGACGGACTTCCGTGCGCGTGTTATTGAATCGCGCATTACGTTTGAACTGATTGTGTTTAGTTATTTGTACCTGTGTTACACGTGTTTGTATAAATCTAATAAATTCTATAGTAATTCCAACGGCATTTTTAATTCGACTTTCGCACTCGTAGCAATATAAAGAGTGTACACAGAGAAATTACTGTCAAACGTCTTGCGTTGTTCGTTTTTGTTTTAGAATTTCCTTTACTTGTGAATGTATTTTTGTTCGTGTATTTTTGTTTTAAATATACTTTGTTTTTGTAGTTCTCAATAAATATTCGTTTTTTATTTCTTACATTTTATTAAACTTTCCGGGCGGTAGGACCGAGAACGAACGATGAAAGGCGTTCAATTATTGATTAGTAATTATAAATGAAAATTCGTTTCCTTTGCACCCCATTTTCGATCTTTCGTGGCAACAGGGACCTTAAGTTGCTACGGATTCAATTTTATTTTATTGGTAGGTGAAACTCGATAAGAGCTATTAGCAATTGCCGATCACTTAAGGGCTGTGTCTTTGTCCGTGGAGCCTCCTTCAAATTTCTCCATTATGAAACAGCTATTTTACTTCTTTGTACGAGTTTTTCCTCAATTCATTTTCAGATTATTACAATTTTAGAAATTATAAAAAAGCAAAAGAATTTTGAAGTGAAACTTTTTTAGAATTATTGTGATTTGAAAAACTGGTTGAAACGAAAAAGATATAAACACATAAATCTGAAGAAGTTAAGCCTTTGAGAGTATGAGACAGAAGTTTTATATTCTGTAGCAAAGACACAGAGTCCATAAGATCGACAATTAAATACAGGCTATTTGGACCGAAATAAATAAGTAGTAATATTTTAGACTAGGCCCGCTTGCATAACGATCACCTTTAAATAATATTTAGCGGAACATTTTGCGTTGTGCAAGACGCTAATTATATTTAAGGGTGTTAAATGCGTTTAGTGTTTCTTAAATAAATTTAAGGAACGTTATGTAAGCGGCCCTAAAAGAGTGAAAATTTAAAAATGAAACTCAAGAAGTTTATTTTGAATTATATTGTGTTGACGGATGTAGGCTAAAGGAATTATATTTATACTAGCTGTCCCGGCAGACGTCGTCCTGCCCGAAAAAATAGGGGTTGATCGTAGAAGGGTGAACATTGAGGATTGTATGTATTTTTGTACAACATACAAAATCATAAAAAAATAGAAATTAAAAATTTTGTCTAAAAAATAAATAAAAAAAATTAGGGGTGGACTACCCCTAACATTTAGGGGGATGAAAAATAGATGTTGGCCGTTTCTCATAGATACCGGATAAGCACAAAAAATTTCATCAAAATCGGTCAAGCCGTTTCGGAGGAGTATGGCAACGAAAACTGTGACACGAGATTTTTATATATTAGATTAAAAAAAAATAGACAAGAATAATCTGTGAGTATATTGAAGTTTTAATTTTACTGCGTGTGAACTGCAGACACATATTTTTTTCAGATTTCTTGTCTGTTTGTTTAGGATCCACGTAAAACTACTAGGCCGATTCTGTGCTATACTACTTTTTATTCTATGAATTCCGCGGGAATTTTAAAATTTTAAAAAGGCCAGAATAAAACCTGTGTGATTTTTTCACTGATCGATAGCAAATTTTATGCAATAAAATGTGTGATATTTTTATCTCGGGAACCCCGCGGGCATTTTCTTGGCAGCAATTTGAAATTGTTGGGGTGTACATAATGGTTTATTTCGACACAGTTTTCATTAAAATAATAGCTGCGGTATTTGTGTCCCGGGAATTCTTACTTTACGGTATTTTTACTTTAGCGTGGAGAAAATCGCGGGCATGTTCTAGTGCAATACTAACTAACTACACCAAGATTATATTTATTCTTTTTGACCTAATTCAGGCACCAGCCGCTTAGTTAATGTTGTTACTAGATTTAAGTTTCACTGTGTACTTAAAGAGGAAATAAAGAATTATGTTTTGTTATGTTATATTAAATTATGTTATAATTTTGAATTATCTATTAGGGTGCTGTAGAGCGAATTATCATTATGGTATAACTTTATAGTAGTGACCTAGATACTAGTGACTGCATACACACACATTATTTTTATATTATTTATTGTCGTTATTTTATGTTGTCGAAATAATCGAATGTTGTCTAGGAGGAAACAACGTTCATTATTCACCAAAACAAGTGCTCGTTAGTCGAAAATAGCGACCGAAGGACTAGAAATCATCGCTACAGCGTAACTCGAAATTGTAATATTATACATGGAGTGCTTTTGCATCATTAATACGAAACCGTATTGAGAATTACTGAATATATATCATTCTGAATATTTCATACTAATTTTATCTGAGCATTTTGAGTCAAAGTACCAGTAGATTCCTGTGAGTTTATCTTTTTTAACGTGACTTTATGGTTTTTATTGTCATATATAAGTTTCATAAAGTTAGACAAAAAGACAGGTACAATATATACCAAGATGTTAGAGCATTTGAAATTAGTGACTATAGAATTGCCTCGGGGGTATATACTTACGAATAAAAAAAATAAAAAAAAATTCACATCAATCCACAATTGACAGAGACATCGCGTAACATACATATAACAAATTAAGCACCTATAGAAAAAGTAACCTACATGCGTATACAATTTCTTTAATAAGGCGTATTCTTGATATCTCTGGGATCCGGTCCACTCCTTAGATCCTGACTTCGTCACCACGGGACTGCAAGTATAAACTTACAAGTAAAAAAATAATTGAAAATCGGTTTATAATCGACAGAGAAATCGAGTAACGATCGTACAAAAAATAAATAGATGAATTGAGAACCTTTTTGAAGTCGGCTAAATTATGATCATGTTATCTAAGAGAAATAACTGTTGCAAAACTTTAGGTCCTACAAGCTTCTTTCAATTAATTACGTCAACTACATATAACAAACATTACAACGTTATATTCGTGCGAAATTTGCTACCGCTCTTTATACTTTTACATACATAGCCTCCAGTGCGAAAGTTTAATAAACTAATTCTTACATTCATATATTAGCTAAAAAGTATATAATAAATGTTTTGAAGTTTGGTAACTCAGTAACAATAATTATTTCAGCGTAAATTTTCATAAATGCTAATACTTCTGACTCAAAGACACTTTGCAGTCTTTTGAGACAATCTTTGCGTGACTATTGGCACACCTATGATCCATTAAGTTATCAAGACAGTAGTTCCGGGCCAATCCCATTTACGAGGCTTGGAGAAGGTAACATGGGTAGTGATTGGTTCTCCATGAAACTTTCCCATTTTGGTATAATGAGATACAATAAAACTCCTATGCCAAATATTAACTTGCAAGATTAATGGATAAGTGTGGATAGAATAAAACAGAGATAGACGAACTATGTGAAGAACGACAATTTGTGATCGGTAATATGGAAGAAAAGACAGACTATATACACATATTAGTATCAGCCAAACAAAGTTTACTGCCGTAAGTAGATTTCTCCAAGCCGGTGCCACTCATCAAGGTCCTTCGCCTTCCTCGTCCAGCGCCTATCGGAGACCTTACGCAAGTCATCAGTCCGTCGCCCTGGAAGGCGGGCGTTTGATACTACGTTACCGAGACGCGGTCTCCACTCCAGGACTCATCTGTTCCATCTGGTATCGATCCTGTGACAGACGTGACCGTCCCACTGCCACTTCAACTTGCTAATTTTGCTATATCAGTTACTTTGATTCTATTACGGATATCCTCATTTCTAATTGTATCCATAAGAGAAGCACTCAACATAGCTTGCTCTATAGCCCGCTAAGTGAATTGAAATTGATGTTACAGTCCTGCCGTCTGCCTGGCCACGTTTCGGCCCCCTAGGTCAGGATGGGAATACTGCTCGGAGACTTTCGTCTTCGAGCATTGCGGGATGGTCGACGAATACATATTGTCTACCAGAAAATAATAGAAAACGGGAAAAGATCAATTTACCTATTTGCGCAAAAAGATCACCAGGTTAGAAGAAAATGTTGTAGTTTCTTCGCTATGTTCCAATTACGAAAGTCGTCATAAATTGAAGGTGGTTCTTGCCCGTATATTTGTAAATTAACAGTGCACCTTATTAACATGAAGCTCTTGCTTTCGTTGGTCGAATGGAGGCTGCACTACATTATTAAAGATTATAAACTTGTGGGTTAATACCTGCCTTTTTAGCTGTGACCATTTTGGTACCATGAACAACATCACTCATATCATAGACCAAAGACACTACAATAATCGATAATTCTAGAATACCTTCAACACAATTTGTTTTCAATACTAACCTCTGCTTCGTTGTGATATCGTAAACACAATTACATAATTTCAAATTGTGTTCAGGATTTCATCACACAAAAGTCATTATGACGCCAATGGTCGACCATTCTGACGATATTGTAGTAGCAGGATTGGGGGGCCCCAAGTACGACGCATAAAACAGGTAATAATGTACCTAATCTGTCATCATAATTTAGCCTGTATCGTGAGTTGGGGTACATTTTATCACGAAATATTAAACGAATCCAGGAATGCCGGTTGTATACGTCAAAAGGTTCAGCTTTTTAAAAAAAGGTAACTGCGGTAATACAATAATATCGACTGTGTAAATAGTGTTTGAAATTGTACGCTTGCACTATCATCACTACTTTTGCCCAATTCGTGTTTATCATTTATATTGACATGTTCATCCATCAATATATTATTTAAAGTCTGCAATAATCTGCGAGAATAATGTATTGTACATATTTAGAGGTCCAGTAAAGTTATTTTCCTAGCCGTATGTCGATATATTAATACGTGAATCAAAACTTTGTGCCATTTTTTACGAATATTGCGCGGACGGAAGAGTATGAAATTTTGCACACCGAAAAAGAGTGCAGAATGATAATAGGATTTTTTAAATTATGCATAAAAAATACATTAAATCAATAAAAAAAAAATTACACACACTACGATGTATTTGACACACACACGCATATAATACCTACTCTCTTGTTTTTTGGTTAAGTCCAATTAACAGTGTAGCTTTGGCGAAATCTGTGCTTATACAAGTATATTCTTTGATAACAGAACCTTAATAATGTTCAAACTTATAATTTAAATTAATTATTATGGTCGAGTTTCGACCACGGGCGACCACTAGTTAGAAGTAAAAATATGTCAAAAAACACGAAAACAATACAAGATAAAGAAGATTATAATATTTCAATTTTCAGCATCAATTTAGATGATTCCAACTCAAAGTCAAAGGCACGTAAAAAATGTCATGATAACCTATTTTTTGCTCGGCTTCGCTCGACTAAATCATATTATTGGTTTATTGAAAAGATGTGTTTAGGTGAGTATAACCTTTGAATCTAAATGCATCTATATATTTGATATGTCACTAATAAATAAGTAACTACCTTTTACTTTCTTCTTCTTTTAAATATTTATAAAGTATACGCTAGTACAATGAAGAAAACTAAATTAATATTTATTATTGTATTCTACTCATATAGTTACAGACTATTGACCCTAAGTCATCGAATTCATTGGTTTAAAGTTCTCAGACGTCTGGCTACGTTACATCGCTGGATTACCATACTGATCCTTTGTCAAGGTAGCCCTCTGGCGACCTGAAGAGTGAACATAAGTGCTTTGAGCTTGATGCTTTTGGACCAAACGGTTTCAAAAGCAAACGACACAAACAAGTCACTCTCAGTACGAATTGCATACAGGTAGTAGTGCCACTTGGAATGCAGTTGTTTCCACCGCCAAACCGGCTGATGTTGCCGTATTTGGTAAATGGAATATGGCCGACTACCCTATAGAGGTCGCATCCCATTTCAAAGGATAAACTAACTTCTGCGGCTGACTAACTCAAAATCAGTCCTGGACTCCGAAATGAGAATACTCCACTCGTTTCTTCTCAGCGCTGTCTCCTGTCAGTCTTGGGCCTGAAGCTCGCGCTCACCTGAACTATATAACGGGTCGCCTTGCCATTAGTCGGCCCAGATTTTGCATATAGGCCAACTGACAGACGAACACATAGACTGTTTTCACTCTACGATTCTCCTCCATTCTTTGTAGGTGTCCAAGCTAGCGCAATCAATGTCTCCTACTCTCCCTTATTCACTCATCAATCCGCTCTTCTGAAAATGTCGAAATTGAAGAGCTGTTCGATATCAGAGGACATAGCACTTAATATTTCTATCGATGTATAATATAGCAAGCAAATAAAATTGTATTCTATTGAACAACAATACACGAGTGGGCTTTTATTTGAAGCAGTATCGTCAATTCTACTGACCGTTATTTCCAGGAACCTCGTAAATTCCAATTTGAGCGAAGTATTTCATATACTCTAATAATTGATCGTTACGTGGAAACAGAAGCGGTGGGTGTTAGTAACAGCCGCGAAGGCGGAAAATTCATATGACATTTTCTTGTGTTCATTCTTTTAAAACATTATTTCAGCAATGATAAATGTTAAATTTATTTCATTTTACCGTTTTAGATATATTTCTCCTTACTGTGTCCGCCAAGTTATTTGAACGGCATTTAGAGTTTATATTAATATTATATTGAAAACTTGAAGATATTGAAGTGCAACTTTAAAATAAAATTCCGGTTTTTATTACTTACCTTACTTACTAGGTCTTACCTTTCCTCTTCTAAGTTCCACTTTGCCTTCTATTGACTTATAGAGAAAAGCTTCGTGTTGTAGTAAATGTCCAAATATTCTTTCTCTTCTTTCCTTTATAGTTTTTAGAATTGCACGCCTTCATTTACTATGGTCAACATATCTTCATTGGTCTTCTTCTCTTTTCGGCTTATTCTTACTTCCTTTTTTATTTTATTTCCATACGCCTCCAACACCACATTTCGAATGTCTCTAGACTTTCTCGATCCATATATTGCTAGATAAATAGAATACATATTGATTCATAAATAATAACTTTAGTTATAGAGTGTAAGAAAAATAAATAGTTGTTAGAAAAGTAACAGCTGCGTCTTCTTGTTAAAAGAAACGTGTGATGTATTGAGACACTTCGATCGTATTGTATTACCTTACAGTTGGCTACACTGCAAGCTTATACGATACAGCTCTCTGGGTTCATGACTTATTTATGTACTGTTCATAAATGTAGAGGCTTTAGTTATATAAAATGTCTGTACCTGATGGTAATCCTATCTCTTGTTCATACATATTCTTGATGCATGCATATTTCTTTCTCATTGTGTATACTGGTAGGTATGTATACCTATATGTATGTTTACCCCCCCCCCTACCCATTATTACTTACTTCACGAGGATGCCGCCATGTGTCTTCGGATTCGGTTGCGGTGTTAATAAGTTTTTGGCCAAGTGCAGTGACTTGGTGGTAGGAACTAAATGATGGCTACCCTCAACAGTGATTTTTATGGTTTCAATGATCGATAGAGGTGTTTGCAAGGTATGTATATAGACTCACCCAAAACACCGTTTATTAAATATATTCTATGTATTTATTATAATTCAACAAGTATTTACACGACAACTGAAGGCTAAAAAATTATACCATTATCTTCAGCGGTTTCGTGTGTACGGAATATCTTGGGTTTTTTTTACTTCAGATCCGCGTACACTGGTAGGGTATTTGCCCGTCTGTATGGGTTCCACCCCTGGTCTAGAGTATGCCGCCATAACAACCTTAAGTTGTGTTCCGGCTAGTGACTAGGTTTCAGTCTCTCTTTAGAGAGCGGAAGCACATAGGTAGCACATCAGGTGGGCTGTCTGTCTGTCTGCTGAACTCACGCATTAAAAAATACTAAGTTGGACTGTTTAAAACCAATCTTACTGGTATTATAGAAGATATTCTTTTCCAATGCTGGTACTATTTTTCTACAATAAGCACTTTCACTAAGTTAATTTTAAGTTCTTTTTTCGAATGTAGTGTTAATATTTTTTATAAAAAATATCATCATCTATTGTAATAATTGCGGCTAATTGTTCTTACTAATCAGATATAAAAGTGAGCGGGCGTAACGACGAAATATTATTCTTACTATGATCGGTTAGATGCATATTTAATAGTAGCGCTTTATATAATTAGCTACCCTAATCATAATTTGAGTTCAGTATTCTTTGTTCTGAATTCAAATAAAACACTTCTTAAATTTCTACATTCTTTATGTAACGTACACACTAGCAGTAAATATTTTTTTTTATTTTTATTAAAACATCTGTAGTTTCCTAATCCACTTCCTAATAAAAAGAGCTTTGCGGAAACAACAGGATCTCCTTTGTCGAGAAGCTTAGATGCGATAAGCGTTTAAATATAAATAGTATAACTATATAAGGCTTTGTTGAATGACACAAAAGAAAACTCATTTATCTTTTCAACATTTAAAATGGGAAAGGCTTTATTTAGGCCGATAAGTTTGTCAAAGGAGATCAAAAACTATTTCTTGGCAAGACGCCGTTCAAAGACATCTGGTAAGTGGTTATCAGATTTCAAATTAAAATAGCAGGCATTTGAAAATCGTAATAGCTTTTGTGTTTTGTATATTGTTGAGTTGTTTCATTTGTATTTAATATATAATTTAATTATTAGAAAATTAAACTTCACTTTAATATTTGTGTGTATGTGTGTACGTATTCTATAGTATACACTTCGACGAGTGTGCCACTGAATTACATGAATTAATTCCTCCCTCACCATTTTACCACTGGATATATGGTGGACATTCCAACAAAGCGGAAGAAACGCTAGGCTTCCACTTCTAACATAAGTACCGTTGAAGCGTGGAACTCTTTACCGTCGTCTGTTTTTCCAATCGAAGTGACTGAACGGGTAACTTCTAAATAAGTGTGCTCAACCTTAGACTGCATTTCTACCAGTCATCAGGCGCAATGATAGTCAAACGCGAACCTGTTTAATATTTACAAAAAAAAAGTTTTTTGTTTCGCCGTTCAAGTATATGGAAGTTATCAAGATACAAACAAAACTTTCTAAATTACACATGTATATGTTTGTAAGTACGTAGAAGTATTATAAGTAATAAAAAAATAATATAACTTAATCTATATTCAATTCCATTCTCGAAAGTCTTTATGTATAATTCTGATATTAGACGGATCCACTGAATTGAGTAGCACAGAACTACGACAGTATTCAATGAGATTGAATAATAAGTTTATGTTTATATGCATCACTTTGGTTGATTCATCCGAATTTAAACGCAGAAATGATAGTATAGGTCTTAACATTGACTTACTAACCAATGGACTTGGGGTCTAGTACAAATTTCACGGAAAAAGTGTACAGAGTTAGCTTATAGGTATTAACAAATAAAAACACTTCAATTTATGTCTTATCTATATAAGGATACAGCATAAGTTTGCTTGTAATAATTTAATACCATATGCAGCTTCGACTGGTGGTCGTACTATTTTAGCTTCTAGTTTCTAGTGAAGATCATAGTAGTAATGGAGTAGCATTAGTTCTATTTTTTTTGTTTGCTACATTAACAATATCGAATAGTATAAATATATTATTATACTGTATATTTATCATACATTTTATAGACGTCTGTGGTCTAGCGGTTCAAGTATCGGACGTGCGTGAATGTTCGTTACCGCGTATCTTCAGAATTATTGAACCGATTTTAATGAAAGTTGAAACGTAGATAGTGTAGGCTTAGTTTTTCTCTAGGTCTTGATCCTATCAAGTAGGCTACAAATCACTACTTGAAAGTAGTCAGGAAATACACTGATTTGCATAAAAAGAGTTCTATTTTAGTATTTAAACTATGGTAATCAAGTAATAATGAATCTAATTTGTATTGAGTATAAACGAATGGTTGGGTTTATGGTGGAAATAGTTTCTGTTTTTTTATAGCAAAGACATCAATGGGTTAGGTAAAAAAGAAAATGCTTGAATCAATTTTATATTAAGATTTGACAATTTTAAAATATAAATATAAAAAACGAAACGCACAATGAATCGTTACCAGCAATGTTGGCACAGGTGGTTTTATAAGTCTTCTTAAGCCTTTATGGGTTAAATACATGATTCTGCAAAATAATCCGAGCAAACAATATTCGATCCTTTGGGATTAAAATGTTCATCTTGTCGTGATACGGTTATAATTTCTCCAACTTATAGGATCTCGAGGAACACTGAAATTAATATAGGTATATACGGCATGGTATTAAAATATCGATAATAACTTTACAAACATAAATACAGGACAAACACATAGAGGATCTCCGTTTTTAAATTGGTTTAAAATAACTCCTTTATTATCAAAACATTTCCTTAAAAAATGCACATAAAATAAATCCAATTATTAAAAAAACAAATTAACATCAAAGTGACTCTATGAAGTTTTTTGTTCGAAAATTTTCGACTGTTCATGGCAACCTGAACAAATGTTATTTGTCGTACTTGTCGATTGTCATCTCTTTCGGTCTAGTGCGCGCATAACGTGTAAAAACAAGACAGATAGATACTTCTTGTTTATTTTGTCTAGTTATGTGATTTGTTTTTACAATTAATTGAATTTTAAATAATATACTTCATTCCCAAGCGAAATAATACTTTTATATTATAAAAAAATGTATACTTACTGAAAATAAGATACACCATCGTCTTTTTTGACTTTACTTGCGTAGTTTTTACACGTTTTAACAAGACAGTACGGCATTATTTACGCGTGTTCTATGTCAGTCGACCAAATGGAGACTAGCGCGCAATTGTTGCTCTTTTTGCATTTTGTTGCTCTTTTGGTTGGGACACTTTTGAGTGCGGCACGCGAAGTCCATTGGTTAGTAAGTCAATGGGTCTTAAGCATTTATATTTAAATTTTATACAAGGTCGTGAAAATGGAACAAACAAACGTAAAATGTCACTTATTATTATTATTTATTTGTATTAATTTCAGATTCATTCTTTAATCTTCTTCTTTTCTTTTCTTAAATTCTTTTTTGAAGTAAAACTTCTTTAGAATCGTTGAGATTTTGTTTAGAATACCCCATTTATGTCCCACTGCTGGGATTCCCATTATACTAAAAAGAGATAAACACACAATTCTATGGGACTAAGCCTGTGAGAGAATGAGATAGAATACAATATACATCGTTTCATACTATTCGCTCTCCTTTTTGAACGGTGCTTCGTAGCCTCCTCAGTCTTGTCAACTAAGCGTTGCAGATATAATTATGTTCACCTGTATATTCTCTGAAGTTTCACTGCTACTGCTTGTGAACTGCACACAAACACATTTTTTTGTGTCTGCCTGTCTGCTGAACTATATGTATATATATATATATATATATATATATATATATATATATATATATATATATAGCTCAGCAGACAGGCAGACGGCCCACTTGATGGTAAGTGGTTACCATCGCCTATGGACATTATGCCTATGGCAACACCAAAGGAGCTACACATACGCTGCTGCTTTCTTAAGGGAGACTTTCCAGTCAGAAACTGGCCACTAATGCCGGAACACAACCCATGGTTGTTATGGCGACATACTTCGGACCAGGGGTGATAACCATCCAGTCGGGCAAATACCCTACCACTTGGCTGTGGGTTGTTTTGTCGCCTCTTACGACTTGCCGCCCGGCCGCAGGAAATTGTAAAAGATTTAAAACTGTGTATGACAACGCTATCTCGCTGTATTAAATACAGGCCAAATAAGTTATTATTTACGTATTGATTTCCTGAACGTTCGCATAAACTCGATGTATTGGGTCTTAACCACAGCTTGTAGCAGGTAATCGAGCAACTAATACCTAGGTGATTGCTCCGTGTACAGCCAACAAACTACAAAGGCCGTTATCTACGAGGATTATGATCGAACGTGGGTGCCATCGTTAATTACTATGCCTTTGTAAACATCGATCAGTACCACATGTGAGCATAATTGGAACCTTTACTGCCTTTTTATTGTAAGCGACATTCCTATGATACCTAAGTGTATTGAAAGAGGTATTTTAAACTATTATTCTGTTTTAAGATTTCCAGCTTCTGATTCAGTAGAGTCTAATGTAACTAAGAGCAAATATACAAGTTATTTTTGATGTATCATTCATAGAATAGAATATTATTTTATTTATTGCACATAACAAAACAGTACACAAAAAATTATTGACTTTCCACTAGTAGAAAAACAACTGTTCAGGAAATAAAATCAGTTTATTATGTAGTATTTTATATTAGAATGACTAAACAGATATACATAGCAAAAGTGGATGGATGCAGAAGTCGCGGAAGGCCACGACATACCTTCCATGATCAAATTGATCGTGTATTAGCAGAATGTGATGTCAGGAGCCTTAAGAACAGACAAGCGTGCATGACAATAGCTATGAATGTCAAAGAAGCAAGTGAGGTATGTAAGAATAAGCCTGAATGGCGCTCTGTTGTTCGTGCCCACCCCGCAAGGGTCCTGGCGTGAAGTTATGTATGTTTGTAATGTCAACATTTTACTAAATGCTTATGAAAGTATTAATATATATAAAAAAAATGTCTTTCTGTTGGGATGTTCCGACTAATATCTTTTTTTTATAATGAATAATTTCAGGCGGAAATTCAGTCTATGGTGGAGCACGCTTACAAAGTAGATACCTTTTCACGCGAGACTTTAAGACACCTAGTTTGTATTTTTCAGGAAAAACAGAAGACGGTAAAGAGTGTATATCTGGAAAGACTGAAACGATTTTAACGAGACTCTCATTGGCAGACAGCTGATGTTATAAATATAACCTTAGGCTACTTTATTAGAGTTCCGGAAATTACTCTATGCACACAAACCGCGGGCACAGTTACTAGCAAGTATAAATACACATTATACATATACATAAACTTACAGACACACACATTGCATGTATGTACATAAGTTACTGTTTATAAATTTATACAGTGATCAGTTATAATCATCGATATTTAATAGATACGAGTATATTCACAATTATTCCATTAAAGCCGGTATAAGCCTAATAATATTTCTCTTAAGATTTAAACCATTTAAGTTAGCAATTTTACAATTAAAAAGTGACAGAAAATAAATAAATCCTAAATCCTATCGCTTAGGATATTTTTTTATAACATGCTCAATATTATACCTTATATCAAAAACCAATCTATGTCTGAAGATTTTCCAGACGACCGCACCGAATGGGAATCATGCGACCGCTACCAAACTCTTCCAATAATCTCAAGGAATTTAATTGCACACAAACCAAATATACCCGGCTCATGCACAATGCACAACGTAGTCACGATTGGGGGAGCGATATTGATTAAATATTAATTTACTTATGAAGTTTATTATTAAATGTAAATATCGGAAACCCGATTTATAATTAATGATTACAGCCAGCGTTGATCAGGAGGCTGGCTCATATTTTGCATGACAAATAAGTATTGCCATACAGCGTGGTAATGTAGCCAGCCTTCTGGGTACGCTCCCCGTTGGCAGTGATCTGCTACATAATAAATTTTAGTTTCAATGTCTTTGTTTACTATAGATAAATTAATGATAATCTACGCTTATTAATAATGAGTCTAGGCAGGCCTGATGTGCACTGCTATCTGATTTGGCCCTGCATCCTCCGGTGGTGGCATCATTCTATCCCGGCTACCTGTGTGGGCTCTAGACAAAAACATCCGTTTGACCGGGAACGGACAGTGTCAGCATTCAGTATTGTAACAATGACGACGCGGACCGGGGCAGGATGCACAACAACTACGTAGCGCGATGTAATTTTGCAGTGGCGCATCTAAACTTATATACATTAGGGTGATCCAAAAAAAAAAAACAGGTTCAAAAGTTTCTTTTGGGTGTAAAAAAAATTATGTGAAAAGATGAGCCCATAATATTAATATGGGCTGGCTTGAACGCGTGGACAAATCAAAAAATGTTATCAGAGCTTTTTTGTAGAGCGTTCAATTCTCTATAAAGATTGGAACAGCGGTTTATCAGTCAACCAGTCGTTTGAACGGTACTAAAATCAGAAAAGCAAAAAAATTTTTCCTGTGTTATTCTTATGGGAATTAAAAAAATGCAATGAGGACTATCTTAATATTAATATTATGGGCTCATCTTTTCACATAAATTTTTTTACACCCAAAAGAAAAATTTGAGCCTGTTTGGAAAAAATAATATATTTTTTTTTTTTGATCACCCTAATATACATACATACATACATACAAACACACACACATATATATATATATATATATATATATATATATATATAATTAATATTATTAATAGACTATTATTAATTATTATTATTATTAATATTATAATTAATGAACGTTGTGCTAGTTACACTATTTATAACTCAAGAACGGCTAGACCGATTTGGCTGCAAATTGGTGGGTAGAGGTAGCTTATGACCAGGAGACGGACATAGGATACTTTTTATCCCGTTGGAACCGGTAGGTGGAGCTGAGATCGGGTTCTAAAATCCTCCTAACCACCTGGAGCGATTTTGTTGATTTTGTTTTTATTTGTTTGAGTGGGTCCCGGGATGGTTTAAATACACAATTGGAACCGCTAGGTCGCGCTGGTATCGTGTCCGAGATTTTTTTTACAGAGCAGGATGACGTTTCTCGGGGCCGCTAGTTGTTTATAAGAAGACGAATATATATGATAATAAATATGAAATAAAGATACGTTACTGGGGAGTTTGTTGTGTCGCTTCTTCTCCTTAAACAGTTACTAAAATTGCTTTGGAAGCGCTGGTAGACTAATGACTTACAATAAGTTCAAGAGGTTTAATATTCATTTTCATTTTTCCATTTTCTTCCGATCGAAAGAAAGGACATAAAATTGTACCATTACCTATTTTTAGGTCCTCGTAGACCACTTTCCCGAAAACGGAAACCTTTTAAAGTAGTCATATCCGACCGTCTGTCCCATCGTCCTTGTATGTCATAGCCTTTTTACTAAGTTAATGGATCTATATACTACGAATAAAACATAACTCATGAAGACGCTTTACTATAATAATCTGCCGAAAAACATTTAAGAAGCAAAATCGTTCTAACTGTTGGAAAATTTATTAAAAAATTACATTCTAAAGGATTTAGGGCCGCTTGCATAACGATCGTTTTTAAATAAAATTAGTGAATTATATTAAACTACCTAAATACGTCTTACACAAATCGTATTGACAGTTCCTTAAACATATTTAACGGCAAATTTGGCGTTATGCAAGACGCTAATTGTATTTAAGGGTGTTAAATACGTTTTTTGTTTCTTAAATAAATTTAAGCAAGCCGCCTTTAGAATGCTTGACTAAAATTAAAATTATTTTAATTCCGAAGTTGCACTGCACTATTTATTATTGAGAAGCTACTTAGTAATCAACAAACATTCTGACTGACAAAACCACGTAACTATACCTAAAATCACGTTTTTTCTCTTTGTAAGTCTACCCTAACATATAAATAATAAACTAAAGATCAATTGAAAACTAATAAAGCATTAAAACTTAATTGAAAGGTGCGCTATTATGGTTAAATGTATATTAAATGTAACTGGTTAGTTTATAAAAAAGATAATTGTAATATGCATTCTGAAATTTTTATTTTGATTAACAATAAAGTGTTTTCTATTCTATTCTAAATGAAGAAACTGGTTATTTCTCTATTATTGAATTACAAATTCTTTTGAGAAATAAACGTGTTGAACCTTATATAGCTAAATCCGTTGCCTTACGAGAGGAGGGTACGCCACCTATCTCTCTGCCCTGTTCGGTTTTTTACCAAATGTATCAAGAGTATATTTCGAAAAAAAAAACCGCACAGGGTAAAGAGTTATGTGTCGTATCTTCCTCTCGTAGCTTCCACAGGATCTATACTGTCATAAGTATATCGAGGGCTTCATAACAAATGGGTGTACAGACAAAAGTGCAGTTTTACACAGGGGAGAAATTTGTGAATAAAACAAAACTAGTTGATAGTATAAGGCCGAAATTTGGAAGATCCTTGTTATTGTAATTTAGGTGCACTTGCATACCGGTAAGACTTTCTAAATTGTAGCATGAATAGATTTTTGACAACAATTAAAAAAGTGCATTTTTGCGTTTACGCCCGTTTGTTTTGCAGCCCTTGATATGGAAGGTGTAATCTATATGTTTATACATAAAGATGTAGCGTAATCATATATATATATATATATATATATATATATATATATATGATACAGATAATAGGGGTATCCATCATACATGTATCTGAGGGATGAGTTGATCGTCAATGTGTAAGCGTGTGGAATATATCGTTAGACAGGTCTTAGGTAATCGGCAGACAAACACACATATTGTATTATATCCCCAAAATTAAGCAAGTTACGCTTGTGTTATGAATAATATACAACGGGCTACTCTGGAGCCGATCCCAGACTCCAAGACCATGGTAAATAAAGGTGTAATAAATTCGTTTCCGAAAATTACCATACAAGGAATCAAACCCGGAGGGCGTTGTAGTGAGATAAGCCGTCAAAGGCTGAACCCTCGCGATTGCTGTTTCCCACCACTCTCAATTTTTGGAACTACCCATATATTTTTAAAACAAGCTTATTATACTTAGCCTGGGGTTTGACGACGTACAGACGAGGCCGTGCCGCTGGGCGCTTGCCAGGGGCTATACGGAATTGGCGATGGCCATTCTTTGCAGTCCTACCTCCAGGTACATGGGAGGTACACGAAGAGTTTTGTAGAAATTCTGGTAATTACAACCTACTTCTACCACCACTACCTCTACTTTATCGGTGCAGCAACGGAGAGAGTATACAATTTCCTGCGGCCGGGCGGCCTGTCGTAAGAGGTGACAAAACAACCCACACTCAGGTGGTAGGGAAGTTACCTGTCTGAATGGCTACCATCCCTGGTCTAGAGTTTACCGCCATAACAACCTTGAGTTGTGTTCCGGTATTAGTGACTAAGTCTCGCTAAGGAGAGCAGCAGCGCATTTGTAGCACCCTTGTGGTGCAAATGTCCATAGGCGATGGTAGCCGCTTTTCATCAAGTGGGCCGTCTGCCCGTCTGCTGAACTAATAGAATAAAAATAAAACCAGGGTAAGACCAGGTCGGGGATCACCACTATTTCTCACCATGATCCCCACATGGCGGCAAATCTATAAACGGATTTCTCCACGTGAACAAAGTTAAACGACGTAAATGTAATTCTGCAGATTTATTTATTAAAAAAAAACACCTGGTATAGATTCGTGAAATGTACTTCAATATACACATAGTAAGCTCGTTTTTCAAGAAAAGAGTGTTGTACCCTCTATTTTTTTATCGTTTACGTAACGTACAGCAAAGCGCATTGCCCGTGGTGACGTCATTGCAAAAAGCAGCCATTGCGGCGTCGAATTTCCGTTTACTGCACTGAATTAATTTGTTAGAAGACTAATGAGATGTATATAATTGGACACTTTTGTATAGAACATTAACGCGATCAATGTTCACACAGCTGATTAATAACCGTGTATCATATATATTAAAAAGCTATTGTTGGTTATAACTTCTGGAATTTATGTTTGTTTATTTATTCATTAACAGGTACAACTGTAAAGTCTGTGATACCTATAATGATAGCGATGTTTGTAAGTAAATAAATAAATAAAATAAGTTACTGTTACTTGCTGACATATTGCAAAATATTTAATCACTTTTACAAAACAAAATAGGATTGTCGCCTCTATTTGAGTGAGGGGGGGGGGGTCACCGGCTATAGTCCCTCATCACTGTCAATACGGAGATAAAGTCGGTGGTTCAGGTCACCATGGCTTGTTATGCGTCAGAAGCCCTGGCAGAATACCACGCCATGTTGCACTAAATGACATTATCCGCCGGGCTCTTGTCACCACCGGGTCCCCAGCCATTTTAGAGCCAAATGGACTGTGTCGCCACGATGGCAAGAGACCGGACGGGATGTGTTTGGTGCCATGGAAGATGGAACGACCATTAGTTTGGGACGCCACGTGCGTTGACACTTTGGCAGCATCCCATTTTCCGGATACGGCTGTGGTGGGTGGGGCAGCTGCCGCTCGACAAGAGGACCTATAACGCCGCAAATATACATCCGTTGGTAGTGGATACAAATTGCGGCTTTTAGTGTCGAAACTCTCGGGCCATGGGGTCAAGAAGCCCATCGCTTTTATCGAGATCTAACAAAACGGTTAAACGGTCTGTATTTTGGGCAACACATAAGCATTGCCATACAGTGGAAATGCGGCCAGCGTTTTGGGAACGTTCCGAACTGACGGTTGGGACCTATTTACTATGTGTAATTTTTATAAATTAAGTTGTATATATATATATATATATATATATATATATATATATATATATATATATATATATATATATATATATATATATATATATATATATATATACTTACTTACTTACTGCTGCGACTCACTGACCCAAAGTGAGTCTTGGCCTCCGAAACGAGAATACTCCACTCCTTCCTATTCAGCGCTGTCTCTTGCCAGTCATCGGCATGAAGCTCGCGCAGATCAGCCTCCACTACGTCCCTCCAGCGATACCTGGGCCTACCAACTGGTCGCCGTCCCACTGGTTTGCCCAGATAGGCTCTTTTCACAGCGCGATCCTCCCCCATTCTGAGTAGATGGCCAAGCCAGCGCAAGCGATGTGCCTTGCTCTCGCCTATTATATTGGGCTCATCCACCAGTTCTTGGATTTCGGCATTTTTTTTGGCATTTTTTTATGTATATATATATATATATATATATATATATATATACATATATATATTATTAGAATAGGTAAATTATGTAACATAAATTCATATACAGGTAAAAACAAACAAAATAATTTATTTGGGGATGGTTATTTAAATAAGTCATAGTTTTGCTGGTACTGGATAGGTCACATCAGTAGTGAATTGGTCCGACAATGCTAGCTTGTTGAAATTATTACATAATCGTACTAGATATGCGTTATGACGGTAAGCAAGTGGTAATTCCAAACCCAAATGTGGGAACTCAATATTACAAAATAAAGTAATACCATTGGGGATTTACAAAAGACAAGTATAGTCAGATGGGTTAGTGGTGTAACTTTTATGTATATATCATCTCACTGGGCTAAGACCTTCTCAATTTTGAGAATCGGATGTTTTCGCTACATTTGCTTAAAACGGATTGGCAGATTGCAACAGTCATATCGATAGGCTTCTTTACTATGTTTTTGTATTGCTGGATTACAAAAAATAGATTGATATTCCTGATAAAAAGTTACTGTGACCTACGGAGATACACAACACCAAAGGCGCTACTTTGTGTTGTCAGCTTCAGAGAACGGTGCCAATGTTTCTCTTTATCTCCACTACAATTTTTTACCGTTAGGTAAAGTACGTATTGTTACAGTTACAGCACTTACAGCACGTTGTAACAATATGCACAGTAAGTCAAAAACTGCTCAAGCGGTTACCTTGCTGGCATACCCACAAAAACTTCCCGTGTTCCTTCTATAGCCAGGGCTGCCGAAAGTGTCTCTCACGTGCTCGCGTAGGCCCTAGCAGGTGCGGCCAAATAGGCCATAGTCACCGCAGAGCACAAAGCATCACACGGCGACATAATGGGGAACGCTGAAGAACTTCGCTCACTCATCCAGCGGCCTATGTACGGGCGAATCCTCCCCTGTGCTTCGCCCGCAGCCGTATAATCACGACGCCCAAGTCTTCGTCTGCGCGAGGGCGGAGCTATAGCTCGACGCCCCCGCTCAGGCAAGGATTCTCAACATAATATAAACCAGTAAATTCGCCTTGGGGTATGGGAATATATTAATACTGTCTCCTCAACTGGGAAGACCCTAGTCCAACAATATATCATCTTATTAAGATAACTCGTGATCGCTCGTGGTCAAAATTTGATCATAATAATTAATATCAAAGACTATACTTCTATAATCACAGATGTCACCGAGGCTACACTGTTAATTTGACTTGAAAAATAAACAAAAGATTAGGTATATGAGTGTGTGTGTCAAATACATGGTAGTGTTTGTAATGTTTTTTTTATTGATTTAACGTATTTTTTTGCACAATCTAACAAAAAATATTAGCACTCGTGCGCGAAATTTGTTAAACCTTCGGCCGCGCAATTTACGTTAAAAGGGTTTCAAATATTTTACTTCACGTATTAATATATAGTTATTACAGTTATATTCACTCAAACGTTACATATGCATATCTATACGTATATACACCTATGTATATAAACATAAAATATCTCAAGGAAAAACCTTTTTATACCAATGCTGCAGTCGCTATCATCAAAAGGACATACGATACGGAAAAAATCGCCCTTTTATAACGTACCACTCGTTTAGATACCCTTTTCTGAGTCTCAACCCTTCGGGGACAAAATAAGTAGGAATGATGTTTTGACTGGCTACTGATAAATCTGCCAACGGTTTTGCTATCAAATGAATATGCATTGTGTATTTAGCATGAAAAGAAATTTATTTTTATCATTATTTAAATCGATAATTATAAAAGTCGTGGTATCGTAATGGCTAGAGCACGCGTCCCTTGCTCAAAGGGCGTGGGTTCGATCCTGGCCGGACGCATGTACCGCTTAGACAGTTTTCTGACCAAATGTGCATATTGTTACAATTACCACATGCTAACAACGGTGAAGGAAAACATCGCGTTGCAACCTGCACATCGAGATAACCGATGTGTCAAACCTGCAAGCCGCCTTGGACAAGCGTGGCAGGTATACTGTCCGTTACCCTATATTGGGAGGCCGAGCCCAGCAGTGGGACACTTATGGGCTGTTATTACATTTTTTACTTTTATATAATAGAAGAAATATATCAAGGTATAATTAATTATTTGGTGATGATTATATTGCCCTGGTAGTTTAGTGGGTAACGCTCGCGAGTGTGAAATTTGGGGTTTCAAACAAAATATGATTACCATCTTAAGCACACACCACTTAGGCTGGTGTGCACCGACTTTTAACCGATGGTTAAAATAAGATAATCGCCAAAAACGTATGGAAAAACAGTGATTATTTTTGGTTAACCGTTAAATTGGATAAATATCGGTGCACACTAGCCTTAGTCAGTTTTCCAAATTAATGCGCATATTGCATTAACTACCACGTGCTGAGGATGAAGGATATATGACGTGATAGATACATGCTGGAATCATTATATTGATTTGAGCTCTAGGGTCGTCTAGATGCGCCTCGAACTTTCAAAGCTTTAGTAATTAAAAAAATAAATGTTCAAGAAATTTGAAAAAAAAACTTGTTTGGTTTCTTTTCCATTTGGTAAATCTAGTCTAGTTTAATGCTGTGCTAGAACACACATTTAGAAGACTAAACTGGGATAATTATGGTATTATAATCAATGGAAGCCGCCTCAATCATCTGAGGTTTGCAGATGATATTGTCTTGCTAGAAGAAGATCCTAAAAAACTAGAACACATGATAAAAGACATACCAGAAAAAAGCAGAGAAGTAAGTTTAGAAATTAATGCAGATAAAACAAAACTAATGACCAACTCCACAGAAAGCGACATAGAGGTCTATGGAACTAAGTTTGAATATGTGAAAGAATATGTTTATCTAGGACAAATCATATGATTTGTCTTCAGGAGATATCTCCTGAAGACTCCATGTCCAAAGAAATAAACAAATGAATAGCCTGCGGTTGGAAGAAATACTGGTCCTTGAAAGAAATAATGAAGAACAAAGATCTAGGCATAAATATCAAGCGAAAGACTTTCAACACTTGTATTCTACCCTGCATGACATACGGCTGCGAGACATGGACATTAACAGACAAACACAGGGACAAACTTGCTAAAACAGAAAGAGCAATGGAAAGAAGCATGTTGAATATCCGGCTTAGTGACAGAATCCAAAATTCGGAAATAAGGAGGAAGACAAAAGTAACGGATATAATAACTCGCATAGAACATTTGAAATGGAGTTGGACGGGACATATGATACGTTGCAAAATAAATAAATGGAGCAAGCAAGTAACCTTATGGTACCCAAGAGGCGACATCAGAAGACAGGGGCGTCCAAAAACAAAATGGAGGGACGATATCCGTCTAACCTTGGGACCATACTGGACCAGAGTTGCAGAAGACCGAGCTTAATGGAAAGAGCTGGAGGAGGCCTATGCCAAGAGGCACGCTGAATTGCGTGATATAATATATTTAAAAAAATAGAAAAAGAAAAAATGTTAAATTGCATGCATTCGGAATAAAAGGGCTTTATTATTATTATTAAATCTAGCTACATCGTGCGGAATACGGGCTCGACCGTGCCCGGGTTCCTACAAGTCGATGTATTAGCTCGGTTCGCGCACACGACGGTCTAGCGGTATTGTGTAATGTTTTACACATATACGATACAAAATAATATTTTACTTGTTGCTGAAGCTGACAAACCTGCAGGCGGGTCACCTAAAGTGAAATGGTTATCGGCCCCTGTAAACGTTAGTAACACCAGGATCCATGCCAATGCGTTACCAACTTGCCATCCTTTAGAAAAGTATAGAGAAGTGAGATAAGAGTAATGGGATGGAGGAGATGTAATAGATGATAAAAGTTAAATCTTGTGTATGTGTGTGAATATGTGTATCATATGTCTATGTATTACTTATCATCAAATAAAAAGTCGAAATTTATTTATTGTCAAACATTACGCAGGACTAATGCGTACATAGGTTCCGCACTACGACTAGCCTGTATCGCGGGACACCAAGTACGCGTGTGACTGACTTAATATTTGTATCTCTAAAATTAAAATTTAAAAAGAGATCTTAACTTATTTGTGTGTAAATGATGGATAACAATATTCTGATAATTCTATAATTAGCTTAATTTATATAGTATTATAAAATATTTTTTTAGTTTTTTTGATAATGAAGTTGCACAAGAATTTTTTGTGTGGTTGCTTTCGTTGTTCTAATGTGATCGAATGATAATGATAAGTGATTGAATGGGAGATGGAATATGGATTTATGTATGGAAATTAGAAGGGGTATATATAGCGGGAGAGGGAAGTTGCCTCCCGGAGCTCACACAACATATGCAACATTTATACCACGCCGATATCTATGTATTTTGGGCCAATTCTACAAGTTTCGATAAAGTATTTATACAACAAAACCGATTTATCTCCAAAAACTATGTTTATTCTCAAACAAATAGACTCATGCAAACCGTTATTTAAAATATAAGATTATAAAAATATCATGTTTATACATTTTTGAAACTGCAATATTCCCTAAAAGCAATGTTGACTTACTTCGTCATTTCATATCGGTGCTTGAAATAGACAGGATCGGTACAACGTTTGCATTAGCTAAAAAAATATCAAACTAGCGATATATATAAAAGATCCACTTTCTCCGCTGGTTGCGATTTATATGTATTCGAATTATTGCATATAAAGTATATGTAGAAACTTTTTGATTAATTTCTAATACTGTTTCGTTACCAAATTGCAAAGGAACATAAACGGTACGTTATTGACTAATCCGATTTAAAAAAAGTCTCTACTCATCAAATTGAAGTCTGTGACTTAAAAATATAAGGCAAAAATAATTTATGCAGGTGAAATTTTCATTTGTGTAAGACGGGATGACGATTTGGTAATTTAAATTTATTATAGTGTACAAAAAGTCATGGTAGCGTAATGGTTAGCGCATGCGCCCCTAAATCGAAGGGCGCGGGTTCGATCCTGACCGGAACGCATGCACCTCTTAGTCAGTTTTCTGATCTAATGTGCATATTGTTACAATTACCACGTGCTAAAAACGGTGAAGGAAAACATCGTGATGCAACCTGCACATCGAGATAACCGATGTGTCAAACCTGCCAAGCCGCCTTGGACAAGCGTGGCGGGTATACTGTCCGTTGCCCTATAATGGGAGGCCCGAGCCCAGCAGTGGGATATTTATGGGCTGAAATTATAATTATATAGTGTACTAGCTGTACCCGGTACACGTTATCTCACCCTTAAAAAATAAAAATCTAAAAACCGATTGCAGTGCCATCCACTGGGACTACTTGTTAATCTGAACTATTTTAGAGTCTACTAAAAACACAATAAAATCATCAAAATGGGTTCCACTGTTAAAGAGGTGTTCAGCGGCGGTAGCTACCGAGTCCAATCGTGAATCTAAATCTTTTAAATACACACAAAAATAATTCACCTAAACCAAACAAATGAAACATTTATTATGTATGCAAGTCGCGAAAACTTAAGAAAATATTAAATGAAAATGAGTTTAAATGTAGTCCCCATTGCCGAAATAGGCCGGGAAAGATCCTAAAAAATGAATGGCCAGGTGTGTTTTTAATGAGACTTTTTTATTGATGAATATCATATCTGAATGCTTATTATCCTATTCCGGACGAAGACAATTACAAAAACACAAAAATCTTAAAAATTGGCCAAGCCGTTCTTGAGTTATCAATCGTGTAACTAACACGACTTTTTTAGGATATTAATAAAAAGATTTAACTTGATGTCGTAGATAATGATTTTGTAATTACATATATAGAAGTTTCATTATATATTATTAGTAGGACCATATTATGCAATACTTCACTTATTATTTGCTTTGGAAAAAAGAGTCATTATTTTTTAATAATAATATCAAATAATATTAGACATTTGAATGCAAATATCCCAAGAGTCACGTACCATCCAGTTCCGCCTCAGAAGTCATAACAACGTTAGTCAGACTCGAATGCAAGATTTGCTATTCTTATTGAAACGCTGAGTATCCATATTGCATTTGTAAGTTAGACGCGAATTGTTTTAGTGCGCCGCATAATGTAATACGACTCTCAGATTCACAGTAGAGGAATGTAAGAATGCGTCTTATTAAAGTAAACAACGAACCATGTTGGAATTTTTGCACTACAGGCTATTTATTGACGCGAAAATAAGTAGGGAGAATAGGGAAGAATATAAGTGCTTACTAATAGGTTTTCCACGGAAATTTGGACGTAATGGTACTTAGTTCGCGCAAGACTTGGAATTTCTATTAATATCTTCTGAACCGTGCAGGATAACGAAATAAAACGCAACATAAACATTTGCTAATATTTTTTTTAACCCGTGACATTTTCATTGAAATCTATTGAATCGTTCTGGAGTCTGTTAGAGACAAACTTTCAGACTGACTAACAGTAACGATCGCCTTTAATTAAAATTAGTTAATCACATTAAACTGCCTAAATACGTTTTACCCAAAACGTATTGATAGTTCTTTAATCATATTTACCGGCAAATTTTGCGTTGTGCAAGACGCTAATTGTATTTAAGGGTGTTAAATACGTCTTGTGTTTCTTAAATAAATTTAAGCAGCCTTATGCAAGTGGCCCAAAGATTTTTAAAACGATCATTTATGATCACACGTACAAACTACTAGGCCGATTTTCGTTGGTTTTCGCTGATCGACAGCTAATTCTTGGACTTATGAGCTACTTTTCATTCTGGTAGTCCCGCGGATTTTTTTGTGGGTATGATTTAAAATGGCCAGAATAAAAACAAAATCGTATTTTAATGTTATTTTTTCACTGACCGATAGCAAATTTTCTATAATAAAATATGTGATATATTTTATCCCTGGAATCCCGCGGGCATTTTCCCGGAAGTGGTTTGTAGTTGTTCGGGTGCATGAAAATTAGCTTATTCTAACACAGTTTTCACGAAAACGATAGCTTACATTCCGTTTTAGATGCTGTGATATTTTGTATCTCGGGAGACCCGCGAGAATTTCAAATCAAGCGTGGACGAATTCGCGGGCATATCGTGGTATAAAATAATGTCAGTTAATATCAAAAATTATGTCATAGTTACATAACCATTATTACAGAAAAAACAGATCCCTATTCGGTTTTCATTAAAAATACGAAAAAAAATTCTTACTCTGAATATTCTCGCATGAGTGTCAGTGGTATCAGACACGCTGTCACAGACAAATAAATTCACACAAGCCTGTTGAATTTTTTATTTCGTATTCATCATGGCATACAGACGGAGTACAATCTGTTAAAATATATTACAAGTGATGTGAATAACTGAATAAGTTTTATGGGATTGTAACCTTAAGTAAACATTTAAAAAAATATTAAAATAATAACAGACAGACACCAATACGGTAAATGATAAATGATGCTTAGAGGATGGAGGCGAAGAATTTGTGTAACGCGGTTTGTACTTGTGATTGGGATTTTAAGTAAAAAAAAAATCATTTTCATATTTAGTCATTGTTTATAATAATACAGTAATATAGTCAAGTCATAGTGTCGCCATTTCTTGTTCGAAATTCAATACACATTCTTGATACATACATATTCCTTCTCTTTTTGTATCATAGTATGCAAGTACATCTATCTCTGTCCCACCCAATTTCCCCATAAAACTTGAAAGACGTCGACATTTTGTCGTGATTCGTTTATGGTATCAAAAAGGCACTTGTAAGAAATAATAAGATTTTTGGCAAGTGCAGGGAGTTGTTGAACCAAATTAAATGGCGGCAGTCCTGAAAAGTGATTGTTATTGTCTGAATGATTGATTACGGGGTTTCAATTTCCTTGCATGTGTGATGTCTGCGTCTAAAAAGCCAAGGTGGACGTTCTTAGTCGATAAGGGTCTGGGTGAGTCTTTCTAATTATTTATTTAATTAATTGTTGTTCTCAGCTAACAGTTACACAACAACTGAAGAAAATAAAATTTTACTATTAGCTTCACATCTTTCTTCACGATAAAAAGTATTTAACTAGCAATTGGCAATAGTTAGAGTGAAATAATCGACCGTTACTCACGCCGCTAAATCCAGATCAGAACGTTAGAGGCGATTATAGTACTAGTGCCACTGAAACTAAAAGGTCGAACATATAAATCTGTCATACGACCAGTCATGCTTTAGAATCCAAATGTAGAGCCACTAAAGTGATAAACAATAAAACATCTCCACTTAGTTGAGATAGATGTGTGGTTTTACTCCTGTAAAACTGCATCCTGTAAATGCCTTCTCCTCCTACTCCTCCTCCTGTAAACTCCTGTAAATGCTGTAAATGCATTCCTATGCATAAGGTGTGAAATGTGTACATAAGGGGATGTTTGAAAATTGCACTCTTAGCTGAAAAATTGAGAGGAAGAAGATTAAGGGGGTATGGGCATATATATTATGACAGAGACCGTCAGTAGAAAGTAGAATTTAATTTGAATTACCTATGTATAAGGTACTTATAAATTTCAACGCAATTTATTAATTGAAATTATATCTAGTCATAAAATAAGCTAACAATGAATACCAAACTCATAATACTCAGACAATGAGCTAGTCTGGGAGAGAATTCATTAAGGCAAGTTTTCAGAGATGTCCTGAAAACTGGATGCCCTATTTAATATTAATGACGTTAAAACTAGATGAAGATGCCAACTAACTTCATTCATATCTACGCTTCCATTTTGGGTGAATCCTGAGTCAATTTCTGGGAAGGTAATACCTAATTGTTTTCCATTTTTAGCTGACGCTTTTGAATTTGTATTTCTGGAGTATGAAGAAATATCGAAGTGCAATATCACTAGAGTTTGTCACAGAGATGTCACAGATACTCATCATGTTAGTGACTCCCATATCCGCGGCAACCTTCATGTTCATAATAGTAAACAAATTCTAAGAGTCACCTACGCTCGAATATCTGTATTTTACAGGAACATATTGTCAAGTACAACAAGTCCTAGTGTAGTTCTGAGAAATGTTTCTGTCCGGTCTGAAGATAAATGCACGTGAGGCCGCAGCCCGGACAAGGGACGCGAGAGGATTTGACAGGGCTTTTAGTGGGTGTCTCTAACTGAAGCGTGTAGCATTTCACAGCTAGTCGGGGCTTGTGCCACCCCGACCTGGCGACTTCGCCCCCCCACCGCGCGGCCTTTTTTTATGGCCTGAAGCAGGCAAACAGACGAACGGCCCACTTGATGAAAGGTGGTTACCGTCGCCTATGGACGTTTGCAACACCAGGGGCGTTGCCAACGCGTTGCCGGCCTCTAAGAAATTTTATAACGCCCTTCTAGTAGTAGTAGTAGTTTAGTGTATATCTCTTTAGTGTCGCTTTTTAGTTTCGTCGAGTTTCAAATCAGAACGACTGTAACTCGACTAAAGAAGTTTCACTTCAAAAAGTCTGAGAAATGTTAATATGTGTGACATAAATCTTATTTTTAAGGGTGCTGAAGACCGTGAATAAATAAATAATAAACGTGAATCTATATCTACTACAATTTATAACAAAACCAAAAACTCTTATGCTCCGAAGTAGAAGCTTTGAATACAAATAGCATTTACATTGAAATATTAAATTATGAAAATTTAGAAGCGCTAAATTAAAATATACCTTTGCTCAGACTTTTGCCTTCGCATATTGATTATTTTATTAACCTACTAGCGGCCCTGGCAGACGTTGTCTTGCTCTGAAAAAATAAAAATCTAGGACCCGATCTCAGCGCCACCTACTGGTTCTAATTGCGAATCTAAACTTTCGGGGAACCCACTCAAACACACAAAAACAAAATCAGCAACTTTGCTCTAGGTGATTAGGAGGATTCTAGAACCTGACCTCAGCGCCATCTACTTATTCCAATTGTGGATTTAAACCATCTCGGGACCCACTCAAACACATACACACAAAATTTCATCAAAATCGGTAAAGTCGTTCTCAAGTTATGCGCTTACCAACATATTTTGCTATTCGTTTTAATATATAAGATTAGCTTCTGCCCGCGACTTCGTTCGCGTGGAAAGGAAGTTAAAAAACACCCGCGATTTTGATACATTCTTCATTGGTGCTCCGCTCCTATTGCTCTTAGCGTGATGGTTGTAGCGTGGTGCCTGTAACCTTCCTCGATAAATGGGCTATCTAACACTGAAAAAAAAAATCAAATCAGACCAGCAGTTCCTGAGATTAGCGCATTCAAGCAAACAAACAAAGAAACAGGTGATTAGGAGGATTCTAGAACCCAATCTCAGCGCCACCTACCGGTTTCAATTGTGGATTTAAACCATCCGGGGACCCCATTCAGGCACACAAAAACAAAATCACCTAAATGGGTCCAAGCGATTAGGAGGATTCTAGAACCCGATCTCAGCGCCACCTACCGGTTCCTACGGGATAAAAAGTCCTAGGTCCACCTGCTGGTTCTGAGCTACCTCCCCACCAAATTTCAGCCAAATCGGTACAGCCGTTCTCGAGTTATAAATAATGTAACAAACACGACTTTCTTTTATATCACTACATAGTATAAAACAAAGTCGCCTTTTCTGTCCCTATATCCCTATGTGCGCTTAAATCTTTAAAACTACCCAACGAATTTTGATGTGGTTTTTTCCAATAGATAGAGTGATTCAAGAGGAAGGTTTATATGTATAATACAAGT
The DNA here is from genome assembly GCA_012273795.1 of Dendrolimus punctatus. Taxonomy (NCBI): domain Eukaryota; kingdom Metazoa; phylum Arthropoda; class Insecta; order Lepidoptera; family Lasiocampidae; genus Dendrolimus; species Dendrolimus punctatus. Next base: position 20,260,412 of record CM022533.1, read on the forward strand.
TTTTCTGTAGTGTATTTAATTTTGTATCAGCATTGCACCCGTGCGAAGCCGGGGCGGGTCGCTAGTATAGGTATATATAGATTCCGAGAGCTTCAGGTAAAAATAAATGTACTTTTCATATTCATCGATGCTTGTTATTGTTAGTCAAACTCAATCAAAGTAGGCCGCAAACAAATCGCTTAATTAATTAATCAAAAATTTGATTGTATTGTTTCATCCTCTGTTATGTATTTAAATACTTTCATTGATATTCATGTCAATCTGGCTCTTTGCGGGATTGAAACGGCGGCTCGAGTTGTTTCAATTTAAATTAAATCATTCGACACCACAACTGTTTTAATTAATGCGCCTATTAGAGTACAAACACTAAATTCATTATTATTTAATATGCGTGCACATGAGACTATAAAGTCGGTGTTAAAATTTACTGCAGCTGCAATAAAGTGGCATTTTCTATCCTTAATATACTGTAAGGTGCAACCCCAGACGGCCATAAAACTTGGTCTATATTATGTACACTATTAAAACATAGAGAGCCACTAGTACAGAGTACCGCTGCATCCTGTATTTATGTCTCAAACTAGTAGAGCGGAAGTCAAGCGACGTTTTATCTCTTACGATATATATATTGCTAATCCTCTGTGAGATACGTAGATACTTTGTAATAAGACATGGGACAACATCTATATTTTCCATTTTCTAGGCTACTATAGCCACAGTTGGTGGCAGTTGCTTCTTCTTTGGAAATGAAGCTCGATATAAAATAGGACTGTATGATTATTATTAAACTATAATTTAGAATCGAAATATATATGCCAGAGAGTCGAGAGAGAAATTGTAAGTCGTCAATGAGAATTGTGAAGAATTTGCCAGTTTTGCTTGAGTTGGTCATCAGGTCTGCCTATGAGTGGCAGAGCCGGTAAGGGGCCTCGAGCTGTCGCTCTTTGCCCCGGTCCAATTTGCGGGGCGCAACTACCCCCCAGTGACCATCTGTGGCATCTGGTGACTATTTTGCCTTCAAGGTCGCTCCTATATCCCACATCCCGTTCGACGCCTAGCTGCTAATTGTGCGAGCTATGGACGTCGGCGGTATGCGGGGCGTGGAGAGAAGGTGTGCTGCGACGGGCGTAATATGGAGCCTTTATACATGTAAGGAAGAGACAAAAGAATTCTACGTATGTAAGTGTATATATTTACAAGGTGTCATTAGGAAAGTTTTAAAAATACCAATATTTATTTATTTAACGACAAATAAATTGAGACATATACAGTATTAAACTTAGGGTAAACTATAATAATGGGCATATAACTAGGTATATATTTCTATATTATAAATTTCTGACTGGACATTGAAGCTATTAAAAAATAACAACTGGAATAGACTAAATAAACAATGGAGAACACGATGCATTTTTAAAAAGTAGTTTCACCTGTTTGTTCGGGATTCGTGTAAATACTACTGGGCCGATTTCGATGCGGTAGTCGCTGATCAACAGCAAATTGTTAGAATTAAAATCTGAACGACGAACACACACACTGTTCGTGCCTACCCCGCAAGGGACCTGGCGTGAAGTTATGTATGTTTGTAGGTGTGTAAAATCTGCGATACTTTTTATTGTGGGAATCCTGCGGGAAAAAATTTGGGAATGGTTTTAAATGGCCAAATTAATTACTCCAATTTTTATCAAACTAGGATCAATAACTACCTATAAGAGAAGTATATAATGATTATGTACGTCAGTAATCCATGTCAAATTAATGCCAAAACGTTTAAATGCAGCGGTGCATTTGTCTGGAAGCCGATAATTGAAATGCACATCGGCCTATCGGCTATTATAATTCTCACGGTTCACTAGTTTGGCTTGAAATATTTTAGCACACGTTTGTGCCTACGATACAATTATGTGAATACTTTTCTTTATTTGATTTTTTTTTACTACGATGATTTTGGAATCCTAGCTCTCAATAGTTTTCGCATCGCACGCGATTTTAGGTTTTTTTTTCAACTTGTGACCCCTAATCGTAAGTTTCATTACAGGAGTGTATAGCGGCATATAAATCACACATGCTAAATTCATCTAGTAGACTGTGTCTATTGTCCATTTTGATCTAAATGGTTATGAAATCCTAATAAATTGTTAAACGATGTATTTCCTTGCTTTCTACTATTTACACATTTATAAGACAACTGTAAGAAATATCACTGTTGTTGATTTAATATAAATACTTTCGTTAAGTAAAAGGTAGATGGTAAACTGAAAGATCGATAGCAACTGCCTGAGGACATGACTTGGAAAAATGAAAAGGCAGGTGCAATCCGTCGTCTGGTAATTGAGTTTGAGTTGGTTGTCTTGGAAAAATCCAATTAAAACTTTAAATTTACTTAGTATTACTGCCAGTTAAGGGCAAACAATCGTCTATCAACTTTTACACTTACATACATACTTATATAGTAAGTATAGAAATCGTTTGTTCAAAAAACATACTCTTAAAAAACATCAAAACTAATTTAGTTTATTTCAAAATAAAAATCACTTAGTCGCCATTATAGACATAATATCAAAATATCTATGAATAAAATTGAAAAATTGCGGAGTGACGCTCGCGGACCGTGTTCGTAATACCGAAGTAAGAAAGAGAGTTGGTCTGAAAGAGAGTGTCGGGGTGAAGGTAAGGAAAGGAATGCTCCGGTGGTTCGGGCATGTGGAAAGAATGTATGATGAAAGAATGACTAAACAGATATACAATGCAAAAGTGGATGGATGCAGAAGTCGCGGAAGGCCACGACACACCTTCCATGATCAAATTGATCGTGTACTAGCAGAAGGTGATGTCAGGAGCCTTAAGAACAGACGAGCGTGCATGACAAGAACTATGAATGTCAAAGAAGCAAGTGAGGTGTGTAAGAATAAGCCTAAATGGCGCTCTGTTGTTCGTGCCTACCCCGCAAGGGACCTGGCGTGAAGTTATGTATGTATGTATGTATGTAAAATTGAAAAATTTGTTTATGACTTTCTAAATAAAAGCTCAATTTTAAATGAAATCTGCCATTTACGATGCCTGTTGACGACGGAATAGCATCATAGAAACTCGCCGACCCGTCTACACAGGTGATAAGAGCATAGGTGTAATTTGTTAAGCCTCGTAGATAACATGTATACGGCCGTTAAACGCAAGAAAGAGACGGGTCGGACAGAGATGCATATAGTCTTATAATATTTCATATAACCGTGTATATCGTTTTGTTTAAACTTAAATTTAATTAATTAGTGATATTATAGTATAAATAAGTATTGTCATAATAGCCTTAAGCTTGTTGAAATAAACGTTTAAATGTTTGCGTTTCATTAACAACCCAAATAGATCCTGGTAAATGAGACCAGGCTATGGGCGTGCAGAACGCCGCCTGGAGCCCGGGACCCAAAGGGGTAGCGGAAACGGGGCTTCGGGAATGCAGAACGCAACCGGAGCCCCAGATCCGTGAGGTATGCCTGCACTACTGCCTACTCCATAGCGAGTAGGCCATAATGTTAGTGCAGGCAGAGGTCCGCGCGCCACAGCGCATGGTTATGCAATGAGGTAATCGCTCGCGCGCTCGACGCTTTATATTTATAGTCATGAAGCGGGGGGCGAGGAAAGTGCCCGTAAGAATGTCCCGCGTTTCGAAACTATGAATCATATGTATGTAGGAACCCACAGGATAGGCTAGGATCTATGATGTTGTAAATATTGTAATAGCAATAAGGTAAAATAAGGCTTATGTAAAGTGCAATTAAATAAATAAAACAAAGGGGGTGTTACAACGAAGCGGGGGGTCGGCGGAGGCGGCATTGTATAAATATAGGGCGCCTTGCGAGGCTAGTTTGTAGTTCGTGATAAGCAGCAGTTCGCGCTAAGCAAGAAAGAAGCTCCCTCCCGCCGACCACGCAACCGTTGAAAGCCGCCCGTAGCAAATATTTCATCGTTTCATTTCGGCATCCTTCTCGCACCAGAACCAGCAACCAACCAACCAACAGTCCACTGCATCTCCAACATTGTCTGGTCAGCTTCGAGCCGAATTGGAAGAACTGAAGCATGCCGAGTACGAGAAGCATGATGGAGAAGAATGCTGCGCAGACGAGCAAGAAGAGTGCGACAGAGATAGCAACTTCTAGTGGTGTCATGACTGGGGCCAAAACAGAGACGGGTTCAGTAAAAGCAACTACAGTAAAAGCAACTACAGTAAAAGCAACGACTGTAAAAGCAACGACTGTAAAAGCAACGACAGTAAAAGCAACGACACAACACCCTCTCTCTGTTTCGGATACCCAGACCCAGGCACCACTGGGGTCGCAAATCTCTTGCAAAATGGAACGCACTCAAAAACCCTCAAGGTCACCATCACGCCATTCTACGACGTCACAAAAGCAGTTCGCCGAGTTAGAGGCGAAAGAAAACCTGGCCACCTTGAGAATAAAACTATTAGAGGCGGCTATTGAAAAGGAACAGGCCAGATTGAGTAGAATTCGTTTAGAATTAACGGATGACGTCATCGAAGAAAGCGAACTACCATCAAGAAGAATTGATATGTGGTTCGAGAGACTGCCAAAACAGCAAGAACCACATCTCACCCCGCAACCCCCTGCCTCACTTACGCATGCCAGCAAGCAGGAACAAATCGATGAACGTGGACAGGAAGCCCGCGTCGGGAATATGGCACGCGGACAACAGGTCTTAGAACAAGACCCGCCTGCACGTTCCAACGTCATGAATATGACGTCACTGGCAGAAGCGCTCGCCGAGGCGGTACGATCAAGCACAAAGCAGGCGCAGCGATATATACAAGAACTCCCAATCTTCAACGGACAGAGCAGCCAATGGCTGTCATACCAGGGAGCTTTCCGGGAGTCAGAAGGGAGTTTCACTTCTATGGAAAACGTCGTGCGCCTGCGGAGAAGCCTAAGGGGAGCCGCACTGGAGGCCGTCAGCGCCCTGTTGATTTCGCAGACAGGGCCTGAAGAAATTATGAAAGCATTAGAAAGAAGATTTGGCCGTCCAGATGCCCTTGTGCTGGGGGAAATGGAAAAAATTAGAATGTTGCCACGAGTCACCGACAGCCCTCGGGACTTATGTGTATTTGCCAACAAGATGGCAAATGTCATCGCAACAGTTGAAGTGCTGAACAAGCCGCAGTATCTACATAGCCCAGAGATGCTTCGCCTTATTGTTGAAAAATTGTCTCCAATTCTGAAGAACAAATGGTACGACTACGCTTCCACGAAGCTTGAAGGGGTTCCAGAATTGAAGAAACTCGCTATATTTTTAAATGAAGAGGCCGACAAATGTGCTGCGTACGCTCCAATCGAGTGTCAGAGCGAGACAGCACTATCGAAGAGAGGGACGGAACATGTGCACACAGTCAGTCATGCGAGTGAGCGAGACAGGAACAGCTATGCGTGCCCGGCCTGCAAGCGAAATCATCTACTTATTAATTGTCGCAAATTTATCAACGCCGATGTGAACGCACGCTGGGACATAGCAAAGAAAAATAAAATATGTTTCAATTGTCTTCAAAGCAAGCACCGAAGATCATCGTGCTGCGCTCCGGCTTGCAGTAAGGAAGGGTGCAAGTTACGTCACCACCGACTGCTGCACTACAAGAGTGACGTCACTACTCAGGTTAGTCCAAGTGCAGCGAGTGTGACGTCAGAACCAGCCGGAGAGATTCTAGCATCTGCAATCGACAGTGTGTCCAGCGATGGAAGAAGCCAGCGACGTGCCTACTTGAAGGTGGCCCCGGTCGTTATAACCGGATCAAGGGACAGTTGTCACACTTATGCACTGTTGGACGAAGGAAGCACCGTGACCATTATCGATGCGCAACTGGCCAAGCAACTGGGACTTAGCGGACCACGTGACCCCATGAAGATGCAAGGAGTCAACGGCGAAGAGTCATCGCATGACTACAGTATGCGAGTGACCGCGAAGATAAGGGGCTCATATGAAACTGAAGAACATATGCTAAGGGACGCGCGCACCATAAATGACATGAGCTTCTTCAGCCAGTCTGTTCGTCGAAGCGATGTGCAGGGCTGTGCACATCTACAAGACATAGAAAATGTACTCATCTATGAAAAGGCGACGCCGAAGATACTGATTGGGCAAGACAATTGGGACCTAATTGTCTCCAACGACGTGCGGAAGGGAACTCGTAACCAACCGGTCGCCTCCCGTACGCAATTGGGTTGGGTGCTGCATGGCTGCCGCACTCCAACAGCACCGCCGGCTGTGGTATGCTCACAAGCGAGCATTGTTAATACTGAACATAGCCCGCGAAGAAAGAAGAAGAAATTGGCAACGAAGAAACATAGCAGTGCGACATCATTGGGAAACACCGAGTATGTAACCGCTTCCCCCACCGGCGGGAGCAGTGGGAAGAGAAGGAGGCGTCGACATCGCACTAAGAAGTTAAAGAAGAACAACATAACAAGTGACACCGGACCCCGGAGTCCGATGGCACAAGTGCCCAAGAAGTCCTGCGTCGTGCCAGAAGTCGTTACGTCACAGGGAACGACGTGCATGTCCAACTGGGTCCATGTTCCCTTATCCCGAACATGGACCCCGAAGAAAAATGAAAATCTAGGCCGAGAAAAGGCAAAGAAAAAATGTGAAGCGCAAGTTGAAACAAATTTGGAAGATAGAAATCATCGATTTCAATTACGTAAGACGCGCTTATCAGTGGACGAGCCGACTTCAAGCGCGGGCTTACGCAGCAAGCGCCCGCCGACGAATGCTCACGCGCCGTCGCATCGACTTATTTTGTACTAATCGAAGCGACCCGCGCGCCCCGCACACTGATAAGCGAACGTTGCAAGTGAAGAATCAACGAGGCGCAAGATATAAGCTACGAGATGGCCAATCCTGCCATCTTACATGAGAAACTACACCATGGCGGCGTCGAGATGATGGTCAACGAGCTACGGCAGCGGCTGTGGGTCATGAAGATACGGCCCTCAGTCAAAACAGTGTTGAGGAATTGCCTCCATTGCCGGCTGAGGCGGGCCCAGCCAGCGAGTCCATCGACGGGGAGCCTGCCCGCAGCTCGCCTGGCACATCACTCGCGCCCATTCACCTTCACCGACCTGGACTATTTTGGCCCATTGGAGGTGACCGTGGGCCGTCACCGGGAGAAGAGGTACGTGGCGCTGTTCACGTGTCTGACGTCACGGGCACTGCACCTCGAGGTCATCGTGTCGCTGAGTACTGACTCAGCCATCAACGCGCTGCGCCGCTTCATAGCGCGGCGCGGCGTCCCCACCGAACTCTGGAGCGACAACGCTACGTGCTTCCGCTCGGCCGACCGCGAACTCGCGGAGGCTGGGCGCGCCATCGAGGAAGAGGCGTCACGCCGGCAGATCGCCTGGCGGTTCCTACCGCCGGCGGCACCCTTCATGGCCGGCGCGGGGGAGCGCATGGTACGCACCGTCAAGGAGGCGCTGCGAGTCACCCTGCGCGAGCAGCGCCCGAGCGACGAGACGCTCGCCACGCTGCTCGCCGAAGTCGAAGCCACCGTGAACTCGCGGCCGCTCACTCATGTGGCCGTGAGTCCCGACGAGCCCCCAGCCATCACGCCTAACATGCTGCTCCTGGGACCAAACTGCCACACGCCAGCCCCCGGGAACTTCGAGGCCAGCGACGTGACTGCGCGCGCGCACTGGAGACGCGCGCAGTACCTCGCCGATGTCTTCTGGCGACGGTGGGTGCAGGAGTACCTACCGCTACTACAACACCGGCGGGAGCCCTACGCGAGCGGTGACAGCCCTAAGGTAGGCGATTTGGTTATAATCTGTGACCCAAATCTGCCCCGCAACACGTGGCCCCGAGGACGAGTGACTGCAGTGCATCCCGGCAAGGACGGCGAGGTTCGAGTCCTGGACGTGACGACGGCCAGCGGACGAGTGCTGAGGCGGCCTACCAAGAGAGTCGTCGTGCTGCCCATAGAAGAATCGCGGGACGCGACGGCGGGAGAATGTTGACGACGGAATAGCATCATAGAAACTCGCCGACCCGTCTACACAGGTGATAAGAGCATAGGTGTAATTTGTTAAGCCTCGTAGATAACATGTATACGGCCGTTAAACGCAAGAAAGAGACGGGTCGGACAGAGATGCATATAGTCTTATAATATTTCATATAACCGTGTATATCGTTTTGTTTAAACTTAAATTTAATTAATTAGTGATATTATAGTATAAATAAGTATTGTCATAATAGCCTTAAGCTTGTTGAAATAAACGTTTAAATGTTTGCGTTTCATTAACAACCCAAATAGATCCTGGTAAATGAGACCAGGCTATGGGCGTGCAGAACGCCGCCTGTAGTACTGCACTCAAAGTAAATAAGGGAACCGGGTTCCAGGCGTGCAGAACGCCGCCTGGAGCCCGGGACCCAAAGGGGTAGCGGAAACGGGGCTTCGGGAATGCAGAACGCAACCGGAGCCCCAGATCCGTGAGGTATGCCTGCACTACTGCCTACTCCATATCGAGTAGGCCATAATGTTAGTGCAGGCAGAGGTCCGCGCGCCACAGCGCATGGTTATGCAATGAGGTAATCGCTCGCGCGCTCGACGCTTTATATTTATAGTCATGAAGCGGGGGGCGAGGAAAGTGCCCGTAAGAATGTCCCGCGTTTCGAAACTATGGATCATATGTATGTAGGAACCCACAGGATAGGCTAGGATCTATGATGTTGTAAATATTGTAATAGCAATAAGGTAAAATAAGGCTTATGTAAAGTGCAATTAAATAAATAAAACAAAGGGGGTGTTACAACGAAGCGGGGGGTCGGCGGAGGCGGCATTGTATAAATATAGGGCGCCTTGCGAGGCTAGTTTGTAGTTCGTGATAAGCAGCAGTTCGCGCTAAGCAAGAAAGAAGCTCCCTCCCGCCGACCACGCAACCGTTGAAAGCCGCCCGTAGCAAATATTTCATCGTTTCATTTCGGCATCCTTCTCGCACCAGAACCAGCAACCAACCAACCAACAGTCCACTGCATCTCCAACAATGCCTAATAATATTTATCTGTTTTTTTGGAATCTGATAGAGTTCAAAAGATAGTATACATAGAAATTCACGGGAATAACGAATATTTTTATAATAAAATTATCTTTACAAAAATAGGTATAAGATGCATACTGTTGTGAATTATTTTATCTTAATATATATAAATTACGAGTCACGTTGTTTGTTCGCAATGGACTCCTAAACTACTTAACCGATTTTAATCATATTTGCACACCGTGTGCAGTTTGATCCAACTTAAAAGATAGGAAACTTACATCCGGAAGATCGCGCTGCAGTCGGGTTTCTAAATTTTATTTCTTCAGGGCAGGCAAACGTCTGACGGGACAGCTAGTATAATATAAATACCCATTTATTAGCAAAATATTAAGCTATATAGTCAAAATGGAAGTGAAATCTTTATTTTATTCGTTGACATGATTACAAATACAGAAATCGTAACTACCTGTAATTTCAGTATTTATGCTTTTTATCGCCTTATATATTTTTTCCTACTACCGCAAATCTTAAGTCCAAGAATTAATTAGCTGTCGATCAGTGAAAATCGCATCGAAATCGGCTCAGTAGTTTTTACGTGAATCCCGAACAAACGGACAAGAAATCTAAAAAAAAATCATCATATTCCGTCTTATAAAAGCTGAAGAGTATGTTTGTTTGTTTCATTGATCGCTCTAATCTCCGGAACTATTGGCCTGATTTGAAAACTTCTTTCGATGTCAGATAGGCCATTTGTCGAGGAAGGCTATATATCATCACGCTTAGACCAATAGGAGCAGAGGACGAATGAAGAATGTTTCAAAATCGTGTTTTTTTAACTATTCAACTAGTCATTTTTTGAGGCAAATAAATATTTTATTATTATTATTCATATAGTGTATTGCAGTATTTTTTTTAATAGCTTCAATGTACATACACGGCATATTTAGACAATTTTATAATATTATAGATATCTCTTATTTCTTAAAAAAAATTAACTCCGTCGACATTGGAAATAATAGAACAAACTTAATACACAAACAAATTAAAGTTGTGATTCTTTCTTTGTACATTATATACTGAAGTATTTGTAAAAAATAAGTATTCCGGTGAAATACGAGTGGATTTGTTCGTGGCTGAGGGTAATATAATGGCAAGATATAAACAAAGCGCTACGTCAAGATAATAATATGCCCTTGATACACCTTAAATTTATGTTTTCACAAGCGACAAACTTATCAAATGACCTTTCTCACTCAGAGTTATTAAAGGCCAATTAAATAAAATGGTAAATACGAATAATAATTTTTTAACTCAATTGTTTTTTATACATTTTATTGATATATCTATACAAAAATTATAAATGTAAAAGGTAAATGTTTGTTGGTCAATGACGCCAGAACGGCTAGACGGTTTGGGATGAAAATTCACAAAGAGATAGATTATAGTCTGGAATAACACATACGCTACTTTTTATCCCGACACAATGTACCATTCCCGTGGGGTGACATTTCCTCAAGCGAAGCCGCGGGAATAAGTCGAGAATATATTGTAAAGAGTTTGCTATGCGACTTATAAGCTCAGCTCATTAAAAAAATATTTCAAGTGTACGTAGACATTCATACAAAAACGGCAACTTTATGAAATTCTCATATTCGTATGTTCATTGGTTTTTGATGTTAATTATAATAAATAATATTGTAGTTACATACAAACTTAGTTAGTTTTTTATATATATACCATCTTCAGTGAAAAGTCATCAACCCGATGGATGAGTGGTGATGATGTGATAATGAAAACCGCCTAAAATCTATTAGCGTTGCGTTTAGGAGTTAGCGGATATACAGACTAAAGAAGCAAGTTTTTATGCATATATCCAGATGGGCAAATGCCCTACAATCTGGCTGTGGGTTGTTTTATCGCCTATTACGACAGGCCGCCATAACGCAGGAAATTGTATTTTTTCTCAGTTTCTGCAGTGATTATATTATATTTTCGAAACTGTAAGACCGTGTAAGAGAGAGCATGAAAGTAGAGTAAACGCGGTCGAGATGCGAGCACTGCGCAAAATCTGCGCAGTGACGCTAACGGACCGCTTTCGTAATACCGAAGTAAGAAAGAGAGTTGGTCTGAAAGAGAGTATCGGGGTGAAGGTAAGTAAAGGAATGCTCCGGTGGTTCGGGCATGTGGAAAGAATGTATGACGAAAAAATGACTAAACAGATATGCAATGCAAAAGTGGATAGATGCAGAAGTCGCGGAAGGCCACGACACACCTTCCATGATCAAATTGATCGTTTGCTAGTGAAGGTGATGTCAGGAGCTTTAAGAACAGACGAGCGTGCATGACAAGAGCTCTGAATATCAAAAAAGCAAGTAAAGTGTGTAAAAATAAGCCTGAATGGCGCTCTGTTGTTCGTGCCTACCCCGCAAGGGACATGGAGTAAAGTTATGTATGTATATATTATGTATGTAAGACATAATTAACATTCATCGATGTCACAATACATGAGATGTTTTATTTAATGATACAATATCTGCCCGTACAATATTAGGTTGGAATTTAATTAAATTTGTTATACAGGCCTGATTATAGTGTAACCAGTTAGTCTATGAGCTAAAAGCGAAAATCATTCCGGCAGAAGCATTCACAAAAATAGTCTGTGAAAAACGGAGTGACATCCGCAGTTGAATTTCGATTCACAACTGATTTAAATATTAATTGCGCTTTAGTTTTGTTAGTTTAACTTCTCGTTTCGTGTTACGGCTCATAACAGTGGAAACAGCATCGCTAAACAAGTAAAACATTACCTAGCCTGTGTAAATATTAGTTGTGGTGCCATGCGACCCCTTTTATTTTCTACCTTAATATTTATAATGTTAACTACTCGTATAACTCTCATACGACATTCCAAAACATAAAGTTTGTATTTAAATGCTAACAGTAATAATAACACAGAAGTAGCTTCGGTGAATCGCAGCCCACCACCTTACCCATTCACACCCATGTTGCCGCTCACCAATTTGTTGACGGTCCCATTCTGTCCATGTTCCTTGAACGTTGCGAGAGATAGACGCCATAGTCCCTAAACCATAATTCTACTAGCAGTTCATCCCAATAGTCCGGTACTTTTTTACTCATTTCCTACAATAATCCTACACTAATCGGGGCTTGTTCTTAAGTGCATTGTTATATGATGTGAACAGCGATAATCGTACTTATTTATTTATCAGATTTTAGGAAGACTTACAGTCTCATATCTATAAAGGAAGTTGTATAAACATCGTTATAATTTGTATTTGGTTTTATATTAGCAATTATATTAATGAAAACGTATAATTTACTTTTTACAGTATTTATGGTGAAACACGAGATTTCGCCATATAATGAACACATTTTCTGTAAAATCGCCGCATCTTTTGTCTGGTATACATAGATTTATTTGGCCGGACAAACACGAGGAAAACCAAACTGTGCGGCAAAAACCAGACATCTGGCAACACTATTAAGAATAGAGTGTTATCGGAGTTTTTGGCAGGAACTGAAAGGAGACGTTCTGCTGTGCAGTTTTATTTTCTAAAAATGTGTATAATTACTCTAAAATGAACAATAGTTGCAGGATATAATAGTTTTTGAGTAGAAATTATGTGTTTTTGTGAGAAATGTGAACTGTATAGTCAGATGTGATCTTTCGAGTTTTCACAAGAACTCCATTGAATGGCGTCAGTTGTAGACTGCAATACAACTGCGTTACTATACGAAGACCTATTAATTAACATGTTTCCGACTGAAAGACTTTGATTCTATGGTCATGAATAAATTAATAAAAAATAAAAAAAATAGAGTGTTATCTTTGTTTCTATCTATAACGAAATCACTTATTTAAATTGCTTTAGAGGATTAAGAGTTACTTTGAATCCAAAGTATCAATACACAAATAAATGTCGAAAAACGCAACACAAGTTTTGGGCAGTCACGTAAAAGTATACATGCAACGTTAAAAAATATATTAAATCGGGGAGAGAAGTTTCAAAATAATTCGATCACCGAAATAGCAAGGGAGTAATCGAATAGTCACAGCCCAGTCAGTATACAGCGTCTTTTGCTGAGAGATTTTAAATATTGAACAACGCTGGCGACGAGCATAAAGCTGCTTGCACTGTAAAATGAAAGTTTTAACAAGTTTGTTTTTAATCAACGTGAAACGTGTACAGCATATTTAGCAAAGTTTTCTAAATAAGAATAAAAGATGACACGATCAGAGAATCTTCAGAACGAGTGCACGCTTACAAATAATAAACATTTATATTTGGTATTCATAAGTCCGTAAATCGATATCTAAAAAACCCAGGTGTACTCACAGGGTATCTAGGACTGCATTAGAGTGTACACAGCGGTTTTTTAATTCCTGGAGTAAATCAGATAGGTTCACGGAGCATCTGATGGCAAGTGGTTACCGTCGTCTACAAACATTTACAAAGAAGAAGGAATTTAATGACATCGGTTAAAAAATGTCGTATCGTAACGCAGCGGGAAAGTCTCGACTACATGGAGTTCATTCCGAGTTCCTAAAGTACACAAGACAAACTTCTTGAGAACATATAAGTTGGCCCGAGCTTTCTCCTATCAATTTCCTAATTGTAAAGTAGAATTTCAAGTTTAAAAATAGAAGTAGTCGCCATTTTTTTTATATAGTCATTCAAGTAGTCTCATAAAAATTGAGCACGGTTCTAGTGTGCTCGAGTGAGACCGTTGTCTAGTGTACTCGATTGTCAGTTGCCACGATACGAGTGGCATCCTAGTCGATATCCGAGTATACTCTAATCGTGTCAACGTGTCATGACACATTTCAATATTAACATATGAATGTTTTGATCTATCTACCTGCGCACTAGACCAATTTTAGTAGCGCCGCCAATGTGCGAATCGTGTAAGCGGAACAGAGCCAAGAATGCATAGCAAACAACACTGCGATTTCCGCTTACGAGTAAAGTTCCATATAGATTATTTACATGTCCGAAACCGGTCTGTACTACGCTAACCAAAAATGCAGATCGGAGTTATAAGTAGTGTAAAACTATATCTTTTGTAAGAGAAAGAAATAAAAATGTCATGTATTAAGTTAAAGTCTGACGTTCTACGAAGTTAAAGTTGACGCGTTCGGTTCGATCCTATTTAAAGCGTACCTACCTCCTGTATTTATAATAGTCATACAAGGTTTATCGATACGTTAAAAAAAGTTATCAGAAAGTGTTATTCATAATTCAAAGTTCAATTAAAAAAGGAAAATTTATAATTACTAATAGTATATACCTCTAGGTACAGAAAAATAATATGTCGGCATAGTATTGCAATATTTTCTATAAACATAAGATGACATTTAATCCATCGACTTGAAAGAATTTAGCATTTTTGTAAAAGGAACCGCGACAAAGAGTAGTGCATAGTGAAAACTCGCTCAGTAGGGTATAAGTGATTTACTTTTTCGGCTTCCTATTTTAAATATTTAACCTTCACCACTACTCTACACCACTACACACTAGTGACAAAAAGTAGCATAATGAAAATCTCGTTCAGAAGGGTATAAGTGATTTACTTTTTCGGCTTCCTATTTTAAATATGCAACCTTCACCGCTAGTCTACACCACTACACACTAGTGACAAAAAGTACCATAATGAAAATCTCGTTCAGAACGGTATAAGTGATTTACTTTTTCGGCTTCCTATTTTAAATAGTCAACCTTCACCACTACTCTACACCACTACACACTAGTGACAAAAAGTAGCATAATGAAAATCCATTTCAGAAAGGTATAAGTGATTTACTTTTTCGGCTTCCTATTTTAAATATGCAACCTTCACCGCTACTCTACACCACTACACACTAGTGACAAAAATAGCATAATGAAAATCTCGCTGAGTAGGGTATAAGTGATTTACTTTTTCGGCTTCCTATTTTAAATATTCAACCTTCACCACTACTCTACACCACTACACACTAGTCACAAAGAGTAGCGTAATGAGAATCTCGTTCAGCACCGTATAAATAACTTACTTCCGGCTTCCTATTATAATTATTCAAACTTCAATAGTCTATACGAGTATCATATTGCTACGAAAATAAAATTCACGTTTATGATATTAATTAAATACCAATAAATATTCAAAATACTTCTACTCTTTCGATCAACCGATATAAAATAATTTAAAATTCACACAGACATTTTTACTCGAACTTGTGTCCTCAAATATTCGCAACATATTAATTAATATTTATGTTCTCCGCTGTTTTTCGTGGCGATGAATTATATTATTGTTCAATAATTTTCTGCTACTTTTTTGTACATTACTTTCTCAATCTCAATCGCTCAATTCAACAAAAAGAATACACGTTAATTTGACATTCTGTGCAGGCATCACGTATAGTTCCGTATAAGCCTTTGTTAACGTTGTGCCTAATTCCACGGTAGCAAGCAAGAAAAGGGCGATGAAAGTTAGTTGTGCGAGTATGACATACATACGCAGTGTACAGTCGTGGGTGGTATGAAAAGGTACGCCAGTTATCAAATTGATTCATTTACGTTCCGCGAGCACATGTTACCTTTTAAAAGTAAGTCAGAGAACAGACCTTTCCTGGGGAAATTATGTTTAACTGTTTGATAATAAATTTTAAAATTACTTAGATCAAGGTTGTTTGATTTTCTATATCATCTAAGAATGGTTAGTGGTGATTATATACTCTTTGTTTCTTATTCTTAATCGCAGATATTACGTATAAGCATTTGTTTATCTGTTGTTAAGGATTTTAGTATTCTATAAATATTTTCTATCCGTTTATTTGCGGTCAATCTGGAGCATACACATTAAATAAGTCAAACAAAAAGGCAAGTAAGAGTAGGTAAGTACTCACAGTTAAGTCCCAGGTCATGGTAAGTCAGGATGACAGGCTTGTTTCGATCGCCCTGGACAGCCACGTTGATGTCCCCGTTCTCGGTGTGTACACGAACTTCGCCTTCGACATTCACCCTCGCAGTGATTGGAACATGGAGGATGATGTTCCTCAACTCCATATCATCGAGTCTGAGGAACAATAAAGTAATTTAGATTTTGTACATCTAGAGTGATATTTATCTCTCTTTTATAAAGATGTATACATTTCTATTATGCTGTTTTGATAAAAAAAAAATAATAGTAAAATGGTGTTATGTCAATAATTTGGATGTGATTTGTTGATGTTTTTGTCTTATGACTATAAAAAACTTACGAAAAAAAACGTGTGCGTTTCGGGGCGCCCGACAGAATTGATAACTTAAACTAATCTAAATTGAACTATTTAATATTGAAACTGATTAACTTGAGAGAAGCTTAGGTTATTACTTAAATTATATGTATATTAATACGTTAATGTAATGAAAGATTATTTATTAATAAAATCTTTTATTAATAAATAAAATATTTATATAATGTATTTTATTCTGAATTACAATTCTTGAATATGTTGATTAGAATTTTGTGTATGAACATTATTAGTATTATTATTTAATCTAATTACGGAAATACGGCTAGCTGTGGGTTAGAATGAGAGAGGAGTAGCCTGCCTAACGCTGCCATATGCGTGAGAGAAAGGGAAGCTAGACCGACTGGCGACGTTACGCGTTACGTAACGTAGCGGTTTACCCTCCCATAAGATATTATTACTTCAAAAACTACGTATCATAGCGTTAAGAGTTGTGATTTTTTTTTGTTAATTATTAATTAGTAAATACCAACGGTGGTTTCTTTTTCATCCCAGTTTCAACCTTTTGCCGCAATAGGAGCCTTAAGCATTAGCCTGGGGCCCTATTGTTGTCAACTCACTTGCCGATTTTCACGCAACGCAAGGTAAAGACAGTGTCAAAGTTAGATGACTCTCCGATATCGCTCCTCTCCAAATAGCGTTTGAAGGCTTTGAAGCCAACTCCAATCTTATCCGTGCAGGAACGGAAAGAATACAATTTCCTGTGGCCGGGCGGCCTGTCGTAAGAGGTGACAAAACAACCCACAGCCAGGTGGTGGGGCATATGCCCGACTGGATGGCAACCACCCCTGGTCTAAAGTATGCCGCCATAACAACCTTGAGTTGTGTTTCGGCATTAGTGACCAGGTTCCAGTCTCCCTTAAGAGATCAGCAGCGCATTGTAGCACCTTTGGTGTTGCAAATGCTTTCCATGAAGTGGGCCATCTGCCTGTTTGATGAACTACTGCAATAAAAAAAAACTGATGCCGCCCTCATAAAATTTTGTTCCATATTGATGGGCAGTTCTGGACATTAATGTCATTTTTTCTAAATCGAAATCTATATTTTGTACCAATATGCACACAACTTGACTTAATGTCAGTCGGCCTCTAAATGCATAGATTACACACTATATATGCTGTGTCCTTGTTAATATTTCAAACATATACATACATACATACATACATAACTTCACGCCAGGTCCCTTGCGGGGTAGGCACGAACAACAGAGCGCCATAAAAACTTCAAACATATATAGCCATATATATATGTATATACATATTAAAGTAAATTATTTCGTTTGAACTAGCTCAATGTTTAAAACATAGAAATTTGCGGGTTTTTTGAGATATAAAATAACTTAGATTGCAAGTCACACCATTTGATATTCATTAACGAAATCCATAATCAAAGTTGTTATTTGGGTTATTCGACTAATTGACTTTAGATAGAGGTAGTACGGTGGACGCACCCTCGATTATTTGCTCAATTAAGACCGATCGAAGCGGTATTTTTCTTCATTCCTTTTTAGTTAGAAATATTATTACGGTCAAAATGTAACACGATTGTGGCTATGATAAGGGACAGTTTATAAGTAAGTTCGCAATCAAGGGTACAACGACGTAGTACAACGAAGAAATGTCGCAGCTCGTGCCGGAGAAAGACAAGTAAATTTAAGAAATCTAATAATGATAGATAATTAATTAAACCACTGTCAGAGGGAAGCGTGTCTAGTAGGCTTGCTGCATTGCCTTGCTGGATGATGCTGTTCGAAGTATGAACTAGCTATCTCATTATGAATACCACCAAAATTTCATCAATACTTCAACTCATAAACTTTACACTTGATAATTTTAATAGCTTTAATTATTATCTAACCTTTTTTTACGAGGTGTAATCCGTCATGGACACCCTATACTTCGGGGACTACGGTTGAGTAGTGTTGGATTCCCGACGGCATTCTCGGACCTACCAACTAAACCACCTCTTTGTGCCATCTTGGCGTAGAGGGTTAGGAACTCGGGATCCAAAGACACATCCGATGGCCCTGACGGCGGTGGCCCCTATAGAGCCCCTCCGTCCAGCGAAAAAACAATTACACGAGCGTGCGGAAAGCCCCACGCATTAAATTATCATCTACCTTTTTTTATGACGCAGGGGGAATGTCTTTTCTTGGGACACCATCCTCGGTCCTGGGGGGAAGGCTCGCCGAGGGATATGTGGGACTCTTGATCGGCCGTATGCCCCATGACCTTCGAACGGAGGGCAAGGGGGATGGTCGGCTGTCAAACTACCCACTAAACCTAACCTGCGCCCCTAGCTTGCACGCTTTTACAAGGCGCCACAGGAACTGGACCAATAGGTACTAAATCTGTGACGCCCCAACGCTTGTCGACGAACTCAGGGTGTCCTGCGAGGAAGGAAACCCTCTTCAACAAAAGGGGGGGAAGTCCACGCGGCCCCTTGTGCTGGAATCATGGTGGAAGGAAACCTCCGACCCCGTAACCGCTTTCTGCGTATGGGGTCCGCATACGCACTCTCCTCCCTTTGTCTCTCTGATGCCTCCTTCTGGGTCATCACCGACTCACAGAATGAGGCAACCTCGGACCAACAACTTTTGCTGGAGAGCATGGCTTTTACCATGTCCTCCAGCGACCTCACCGGACCGGCGACTTTTTCCAGTTAGGTTCTCTGTGGTCCCCAGGTGGCGCACTCCACAAGGGTATGGAGGGCCGTATCCAAGAGTGTGCCACACTCGTGGCACTCAGGCGTGGGCTCCCGCCCCGCTATACGGCACAGATACTTACCAAAGCACCCAAATTATCATCTACCCTATCCAACTATAAACTTAACTTATAATGTATTTTACCTATAATCCCTTAAGACTGTAAGTAGAATACTGAGCCTAGATCATCGAAGTTGCCATTTGCCAGGTGGTAGGGTATTTTCCAGTCTGGATGGCTACCGCCCCTGGTCTAGAGGTCTAGAACATTAGTAACGCCTTTGGTGTTACAAATGTCTATAGGTGACGGTAACCGCTTTCGATCAGTCAAGTCAATGGATAAGGTTCCTAGAAGGCTTACTACGTTACTTCGCTGGATCGCCATACTGATCCGTAGTCCGAAGTAAGAACCAGCCCTCTGATCTCCCGAAGAGTCAGTTAGTCGATTTAAAATAGCTTTGTTGAGACTAATGACCTCAGGACACCATGGTCTAAGCGTTTCAACAGCACGCGGCACAAAGACATAACTCTCAGTCTATAGCTTTAATTAAACATAAGTAAGATTTTTTAATATGAAGATGTTTTCAACTTTATTTAGACTCTAAATAACAACAATAAGATAATAAGTTAAGAATTAAGCTCCAGGAGTGAAAATGATAAATGGCATAACGTCGGAAGTAGCTTCGGTGAACCTGCAGCCCACCTCTCGACACCCCTTAGCCACTCACACCCATGTTGCCCCTCGCCAATCTTGGCATTTTTAGGGGCCCTTGCAGTGAATAGCGAGTCACCGTCTGCCCATTTTTTCCATGTTCTTTGAACATTGTGACGAGCAGCCATAGACCTCATATTCTCCGATCTGAAGCTCCACTAGCAATACATTCCAATAGCCCGATACCTTTTGTTCTCATTCCCCACAATAGTCCTACACTTTTATTTGGGTGCATTTTTATGGTGTATATACATGGACAATCGCCGCTCAGTGTCAAGCCACATTTAGATTAAATTTGTCAAGGGGCTCTTTGTCTTGGCCTTGCCATGGCCCCACGCAAGCCTCCTAAAATTCGGGGCCATTATTATGGCACGTGGTCTGCATAAACATATATAGGTAATAGCAATTGGCAAGTTTGAATTTCTTAGATACCTACTTTTTAAAGTTGTTTATATGTTTCCGAAGTATATAAGCTATAGAAACTTTGATATTATAACTATACTTATACTTAACTTAGGATAAGATGAGATATCTTGAGCATAAGGTATTAAAAGATTAAGTCATAATAAAAACTTTAAGCCTGAAACTTTTTGCCGAGATTATAAAGTTTTTCAATGGATAGCAACTTCTTGAGTTTTCATTATAATCAATATTTGAATCAGTAGAAGCACTTAATATTTTTCTTTAAAAAAATC
This sequence comes from Dendrolimus punctatus, assembly GCA_012273795.1. Classification (NCBI taxonomy): domain Eukaryota; kingdom Metazoa; phylum Arthropoda; class Insecta; order Lepidoptera; family Lasiocampidae; genus Dendrolimus; species Dendrolimus punctatus. The sequence goes on from CM022533.1 coordinate 20,280,852, forward strand.
TACTAACAGGTAAACTAGGTTCTCGTATAAAATACAATGCTTTAACAACAACTAAAATTGATCAGGTAGCGTTAGACTTTTAAAAAGTAATCTATCTGTAATATATGTAAGAATTTTCTAACCTTTTAAAGATATATCTAGTTGTGTAGTATGTAGACTCTATAGTCTTTCCAAGCATTTATTTTACTTTTGACACCTCGATGACGGACCAATTAGTCATGTCCTAATGCGTTACCGACTCCATTTTTTTTAATAAAAATCGACTTCATTTTTCATTTCAGTTGTATGTATTTTTAATGCTATATCATAATTTTTTTTTAAATCTTAAAATTAAAAAAATTGCCTTAACATTTAGGGGGATGAAAAATAGATGTTATCCGATTCTCAGACCTAACCAATATGCACACAAAATTTCATGAGAATCGGTCAAGCCGTTTCGGAGGAGTATGGTAACTAGCACCGCGACACGAGAATTGTATATATTAGATTTTTACTTAAAATGCTATATCGTGTAATACGTATTCAATGAACATATATTACACTACCGGCCCGGCGCGGTTTCACCCGCGCTCCGTCCCGCTCCGGTATATAGCGTCATGTTATATAGCCTATGACACTCCTTGTTAACGTAGCTTTCGAACAGTAAAATAATTTTTAAAGTCGGTTTAGTAGATCCAGAGATTACCCTACAACGTCACAACCTTTACCTCTTTATAATATTAAGTATGGATATATTAATCAAGACCATAAAAAGACACTTATAATAATTGCGGTATTATTTTTATTTAAAGTAGAACATTATTTTAT